>JAUMHL010000029.1:1856516-1889016 GCA_032362345.1 Sandelia bainsii | reverse complement strand
GTAGAAGTACCGAAACATTGCACTAAAGTAAATGTACTTATTGTAGTTACTTTCCACAACTGCCATTAAATATCCCCTCAGATGAAGCTACTCACTGGGTTTTGCTCAAAACAAAGGCTGTGTATATCTTATATTTCCAGGGTCATCTCATCAGGAAGTGATCACGATCATCCCATCATACAGTACAATGAGTACTGTATTAAGAAAGAGTGAGATCTGTATGGTACTGTCGCTGCAAACACACACTCTCTCTCTCCTGTAACCATCCATCTAAGCGTATCATGTAGAGAATGAGATTACAGCAGAATACATCTCTATGCTGGGAGACATATCTCACCTTCTGAGTGCCTGTGTGTGTGTGTGTGAGGGAGAGATTGTGTGTGTGTGTTCCAATAATCTCTCTCTCTCCTGGCTGTCACCGCTTGTCGGCCTGCTGCCACACTGTAATACACGTACTGCTCCTTTATCTCTGGCATCACTGTCGCCATCACTGTTATGATTTCTGCTCGTGTGTTTGTGCGTGTGATATTGCATAACTCGGGCGTGATAGATTACCCACTTAACGGCAGTGGTGAAAAATGTGAGTGGTGGGTTTTTATCATCCCTGGGCGTCAAGAGGAAACTTTTACCCTCACACACGCAGAGACAGTCAGTCCTGCTGTGCTGCTGCAGACACACCATGTAACCTGGAAGTCAATGGATGAGTAAAAACTGGGTCCTCATGGTACAGTACGTAGCTTTTATAGACCTAGTGTCTATTGATTTATTAATACATTACCAATATTAATAAATGCTCTTACATCATAAAAACCCACAGACATAGTTCTCACAAGCTGTTTTTAACAGCATCTATAAATAACCTGATGTACTATATGCAGAGTTTGTTACATTCATCTTCTGTAGGGAGAAAGCATGCTCACCTTACATGTGGGTTTAAAGATGTGGATGTGCCAACAGCTTTTGTGTCATCACAACTACTTTATAGATCCAGTGCACTTCACACAGGTGTGAAACCTACAGGCCACCTACACTGAAAATAGATTTAAGTGAAGAAAGAGATACATTATCAGTATTTTCAGTGGTTAAAGCTTTGTAATGTGCAATATTTGGGGTTTTATGAAAAAAAAAAAACTAAGTATGTAAATGAGTAGTGTATGAGCACTAACAGATGGATAGAAATCAGGCGAGATTTGTGTTTTCTCACCGTGTGAAGCTGTGCATGCTCCACTTTGATAAATCTTAGTTCTCATGCTGACACGGACACTTTCCACACACACATTCACAACTTGTACTCTGCATGTTTTCATAACTGAGACCCATGGTCATGTTATTGGACTGAATTGTCAGGCAGGAGCTTTGAATGATACAAACACACTGTGTATGTGTGTGCTCATGCTCACCCGCTCCCCTTGGAGTCTCTATCTATTAGGTCAATAAAGAACCATTCCACAGGATTTAGTGGTATTTGCCATGGGACCGACACAGACAATTGTCAGTCAATCCAACTGCACCAATTAACAGTCAGTAAATAGACTGCTGAATGGTCAGCTCACACCACTAACCAGCAGCCACGGTCTCAAGCAGGAACCACTGCCAGACAAAATAAATTCATTCAGCGTTCTTGAGCAGTCATGAAAAGCATGAGAAATGTGTTAGAGATGTGTAGGTGATATTCGATTAGTATATTTTTTTATTTGGGCTCAATGATTCTACTTTATATTAGATCAGAGCTTAGTTTATGGGGACACTCAGCAAAAAAGTAACAACGAGTAACTGCTTTAATAATCCCTGTTTCCAGAAAAGTTGTGAGTTTTTAAAACTATACTAATTTGTGATTTGTTCATTTGCTTGAACCTTTATTTATCTGACAACAGTACAAAGAAAAGACTGAGCAACTTAGCTATAAATTTGTGAGTATAAGCAAATTTTGATTTTGATGCTGCAACATAAAATAGATTTGTGTCAATCAGTTCAAAGAAGTATTTCTCAACACAAGACTGATATTAGGTCTTTCACAATCTACAGTACAGAATATGCATCAGTGTCATCAGTGAGCGCAGCCTGTGTGAAGGTCAACACGGTTGCGTTACCATCAAGGTAAGTTCTTTACTCAGGAAGTCAGTGGATATTTCAGCAGGACAATTCCAGGCCTCATTCTGCACATGCTACAACAGAGTGGGTTTGTAGAAAAAGTCCCAACCTTTCTGGAAATTGAGATTGTAATATTACATATATGATATGATATTATAGTTATATTACATAACTATGTAATGTTTAATGTAACTACTATAGTGTTGTTGCCCATTTGGTTCACCTCATTTAGTTAGTGTAAAAGTTGTTACTCAATGTGTGGTGTGGACTAAACAACCTGCCTCAAACAGGTGGAAAAGGTGCTTTCATGTTTGATCATGGTAACGTGTCTGTGTCAGCACAGAGATGTGGGGATTTACATGTATGTTGAGTTTATCAGTTTCCTAATAAAAACACAGTGAATATTCAGTAATAATATGGTCATATCATCATCTCGCCCCCTGTGGGTGGTCTTTTTCCGTCAAGCTCGGGTCCTCTACCAGAGGCCTGATAGCTTGAGGGTGTTGCGCAGTATTTTAGCTGTTCCTAGGATTGCACTCTTCTGGACAGAGATCTCAGATGTCGTTCATGGAATCTGCTGGAGCCACTCTCCGTGTTTGGGAGTCACTGCCCTGAGTGTTACGATCACCACAGGGACCAGTGTTACCTTCACCTTCAACATCTTTTCTAGTTCTTCTCTCAGCCCTTGGTATTTCTCAAGCTTCTCATGTTCCTTCTTATATAAGGTTGAGTTTGATTTTTTTCAGTTTTTTTAATTTTCTTTAGTAATAATAATAATAATAAGAAGAAGAATTGATATTTTATTAATCCCCTTGGGGAAATTCTTTATGGTCTGGCTACCACTTTGAGGCACCAAGGGTTTGGGGTTCAGTGTCTTGTCCAAGGACACTTGACCAGGAATTAGGGGGGAACCGGGAAGCAAACCACCAACGCAGGGTTGGAATTTCCCAAAGGGGATTAATAAAATACATAAACCTATGAAATATTTATCTGCATGGACAGGGCTTTCTTCATTGTATTTTAATGCATATGCATTGTCTCAGATTGTCTACTGGTTTGTGTGTTCAGTTCAATTCAATTCAGTTTATTTATACAGAACCAAACCATAACAGAATCAGTGTCTTGAGTCATCGTAAGTGGAAAACATAGCCAGCTATATAGAAATATATTAAAAACCCAACAAATCCCACTTGAGCAGCACTACACAAGAGTGAAGAGGAAAAACTCCCTTAAATGGAAGAAACGTTCAGCAGAACCAGGCCCAGGGGGCGGCCATCTGCCTCGACCAGTTGTGGTTGTATTTGCTTCATATTCCCGTGTGTGTATGTGCCTTCTGCTAAACAATTTCCCTTTGGGATAATAAAGTGAAGCAAAGTAAAGAGGAACTTTTGATTTCATTTGTTCACACATGGGTAACATGTTTCTCATTCAAATATTAAATCATGTAGTACTCAGTCAGATTGAGTTGTTGTTTTTTTTACAAAAGAAAGCCTTTATTCACAAACAGTGATCTACAATTTGATCTACACTGATCTAAAATTAAAGTAATTGCTGTTGTGAGCCAGGAATAGTAGGACTGCTAACAACTACGAGCTTCACTTTGCAAAGAAATAGCAAATAATTCTTCAGATAAACAAGTGGTTCATTGTTTCCACTTTCAAACAGACTATAGACATGGCTGCTCTTCTATTCCCACTACAATTGGGTGCATGGACGTGTTACATAGATGCATATTACAATACAAAAGTGATGACCTCTGACAACAGAAGAACTTTTTTTGTTTTGTTTATGGCTCAAAAATATGAAAAACTGTATATTTATGCCTTTCATAAGGAAAATGCAAAGATATTTGAATAAACAGTACAGATCTATGATGCATAAAATGAGCATCTTGTGCACATGCAATCAGTGCGCTCGCAGCTTAAAAATTCTGCATGGAGTCAAATTTTAGTCCATGTGAACCTTAGTAGATAACAAATTGTACATCATGCAGACCCACATAGACACTTAGGATGCAGAAAGCATAATTTGATCTCTAAGATCTACCACAATGTACAGTAAGCTTGCTGTTCTTTAAACTGATGAAGAAGTGAGAATGTTTCCAGTGCTTTGACTAACTGAGTTCGGCAGTGAACTTGTTAAATAGCTAAAAACGCTGCAGTTCTGTAATATAACGGGAGCTCTGAGATTTGTAATACGTTCAGTGTTCAAAATAGTGATTAAACTGTGCCTGGATCTGGAATGATTATTTTCATTAACAGTTAATTTCCTCATTATGAAATGAGGAATAATTGATAATTGACCCATGATCTATATAATGCTTGACTAGATAATTACTGATACTGTCAGTACAGTAGTTAGACAGTAGTGTTGGTGCAGGACACACTGGTTTTCTGTTACGCTTCAGCCGCCATATCTGAAGAGTTGAAGCCCAGGTGCAAGTTCAATAAGCTGCAGTTCCGCATACTCACCACTGGATGTCAGCTCCAAGAAAACACAGAATGTGTTGAAGTGAATGGGAAAGACTGTGCTCTAAAAAGGCTAAATGTTTCTCAAAAGAAGCTATCGTTTCAGTATAAGTATATAATATAACGTTGAATTAGGAAATTCTTCTTCTTTTAAAAAACAATCATTACGATGATATCTCTGAAATAATTCCTATCTCTCTGACATAAATATAAAAAGCTAGAAATCATTGCTCCAGTAGATATGATCAGATATGTTCAGATGTGTTTCAGTTCTCAACAAATTAAAATATATCCAAATTGTTTCATAAATGATTGGTTCTGTTTTTTTTTATCTGTTTAGTTGATTTAGTTGTAGGATGCAGTTGGTAATTCATTATCAGGGTAATTACAAGAATCATTGGTTCTTACTAAAAACCTGACTCTTTAAAAATGTAAACAGTTGTTGGGGACTATTTTCTGCATTGGCTAAATCCACATTTAGTCTGTGGATAGGCAGACAATGGAAAACTCTGTTTAGATGTATAGATTCGATCCTCTATTACAAAAATCCTGAGAATGAACTCCAATTTCAAATCCACACACATTTAAAGAGATCGCTCCCATGGCTGGAGGTATTGTTGTCCTTTGTGGCCTTTTTCTGCTGCTGTACCTTGGGTGTAAAAGTGTCATGTAGATAACAGCGGCTGAGCTGACAGCATCTTATCAGAGATGGCTGATAGTAGCGAGCCAGCAGAAAAATCTCCTCTAGGTCTGATTTTACTCCTCTGCTCTTTACTGTTCTCTTTGTTGTTATACTAGGTGTACATCAAGCACTGGTTAATGTAAGAGCAGATGTTAATGGACAAGTTAAAACAACACAAAATTAACCTATTCTTAGCCGTCCCTGTATCCTAGACGTTACATTCTACTTAACTGCTTTCCCAGCTATACTGTTGTGGTAGTGTAAATGCTGGATGGATTATGTTCACAGGCAACCTTCAACTTTCTGCTGAATGAGGTGCTATATTTATTCAAAGCAGTGGATATGCTAGGAGGTAGTGGGTTGAATGCACAATTGTTTAAGAAAATACAAAATTGGTTATAAAAAATTGTCTTGGTATGGCTTAAAATAACTGCCTTCCTAACTGTGAACATTTCGGTTACCCAATCAGCATCAATGCATTTGTGACTTGCCAAATAAAAGCCTGTTTCCATGACAATATTCCTGGTACTTTTTCTTTGCAGAAACTAAAGTCCAGGAACTTTGCCTGGAGTAAAAGTCCTCAAAAGGAATTGTGAGTTGTATTTCCACAGCAGGGCCAGAGTGACATACATACTGACATATCACAGTCAGTTGCTTGTTACTTGTGCAGTGTTTATTTTTAAAGGCTAGGTCTGGTTATTCCAGTGGAAACACAGGTTGGTGAAGTTCCTCAAAAGGTTCCTGATCCCCATTAAAGATTTCTGCACTGGAAATGGACTTACATTTTGACTTTAATGGAACTCAGAACAAAGAAAACTGACTCTGCCGAGTCACCAACTTATTATCACATACTGGAACAGCTAATAATTTAAATGTTGGGAAAAAGTAAGCAACTGACCACACTAATTGGCTGCACAAAGTTTTATTTCATTATCAGATTTATACATTTAAATCTAAAACACTGCTATGCTGCCACTCCCTTTACCTTCCATTAGCTAAGATGTGTGTGTGTGAGTAAATGTTATTAATAACAGTTAATAAATCATGTTATGTGTCTGTATCCGTGGGTCAGGTTTCAGAGTTAAAGCAACAATATCAGCATTCTGGATGCACTACTCCTCTCTTTCTTCCTCTCTGTCAATACTTTTCTTTCACTCTCTCCTATATCATCTTTCACGATTTTCAGAAAGTCCCTGATCTCACACACAGACACACACATCTCTGCATGTTTCCAGGAATACTGGAGCGTAACTTCCTGATTCTACAGTCATTTGACCTGTCTGGTAGGACAGTTAAAGGAGGTAAATAGACAGAGAAAGGAAAAGGACAGTAAACATATTAGTCCAGTGAGAATGGGGCAATTTTTACGTAGCAAATGTGTAACTTAGTGCACACAACTTTAAAGAGTATTTTCTAATAATGCTTCTTAATTAACCCTGACCCTGGACTGTGATAAAACCTGGATGGCCATCACAAATATGCACACTAAACATGAACAGTTAGATAGTTTGGGTGATGTGGGTCTTAGTTGATCCTTAAATTCCACTCCTGACACGAGAAAAGACAAAAACCAGGCTGGGCTAAACTAGAGGTCATAACCCTACAGGATGTGTCATGTTTCTACTGTCATGGAGCAAAATAATCTCTAATATTTGTAAGTCATTTTTGTCATTCTATGAAAAAATAAAGTGTGCTATATCATTTGACTGAGTGGAGTGAATGAACAAAAAAGGAAAGGACCAAATATTGAACCTTGTTGAACACCGTACGGATTATGTTCTGATGTACCATAACATAAGGAGGTGGCTGAGGTGGATGGTGGGTGTACAAACTGTCACACCACAGACCTGAGTTTGACTCCAGAATCCTGTGTGGGTCAGAATATGTGAGTTGTAAAATATAAATAGTTGTCATAGTGTAATAGCAAAGTACATGTTGGGTATTTCTGGCTATAATATGTAGCCTGAACAGAGAGACAGTGTGTTCCACAAGTACTGTGACTCATGTTTGTTGAAATAAATAGAAGTTACAAGTTGTTCAACCTACAAACTTAAGTTGTCAGCAACTAAAGTCATAAATTGAATTGTGCCAACAAACATGTCTTGAACTTCAACAGAAGTGAGTGAGCCTTGAACTTTGAATCCTAACCTGTGATTCTGAGAAAGTTTTGCTAAATTGTGTTCTTTATTTGAGAATACAGATACATGTATCTTTTATAAGCTTTTATAAGATTATAATTAGATAACCTGGATAATATGAGATAATTGTTTATCATTTTCCAAAGTTCAGTTGACTAAATGTGCAACAGATTGTTTCATTAACTCAACAAATTTATATAATTATACGCATATTGCATATTCACATCAGTGTGCACTTTGGAAGCAATAGTGGTCCTGGTCTTGTTGTAAACCCTAACACATATTGAAAAATACAGCATGTAAACCTGGACGCATAGTATGATGGGTAATCATTACATAGTGTGTAGTGAAGCTGTGATGATGTGATGCAGCTCTGACCAATTAGCTCTGGAGGCCTGCTACTGGCTGATCCAGGACGTGTGGGGACATTGTGGGTTGACAGTATATTGTGGTCCCTGAGCAAAACACATTGTACAATAAGTGCTATAAGAACTAAAATCATGTCACTGCAGTCAGTACCAAGCAATCATACTATAGCCCACTGAAAGACACCTAGCTTGTAACTACTACAGCCAAGGCCCAGTTCTTAGCCAGGTCTCCATCGAAAAGCTCAAACACTTTTAGAAGTGAGTATCTCTGCACAAGCATGCAATTGTGTTTCAGTCACAGCCCATAAACACTCCACCAGCAGTCACTCCTGACCTGCTGTCCTACTAATCAGATCCCTGTTTAGTAATCACACTGTCATCTCACAAAATCCTTGTAAGCGCAGAGTCATGAATTTGTATTTAGTTATGTTGGCATTTAAAATGAGTCGTGTTACAGCACCCAACTCTCACTGTGCCGACTTATATCATTGCTGAGGAAAAGGAGACATACATGCATTTTAGCTCTGACTATTTGACCTCTCTCTCTCTCTTTCTTCTCCTCTCCTGTAGTCTCTCCACCACCCTGACAGCCACGTGGGCGTCATTTAATCTTCTTCTTGTCTCGCTCTGTTCCTGCAGACTTCCTACCCACTCGCTCTCCATGTCCCTCCTTTCAGCCCCTCACTGATCATTAACCTCACTCCTTGTTGCACACCCACGCTGCTCATCCTGATTGCGTTCTGGTGGCAGGGCGGTGGCGCGTCTGATGTCAGGCCCTTCACTGAGAGTCTGGAGAGGAGAAAATGGATGACAGGTTCACTGGATGCAGTTTCAGTGGGGTTACAAGTAACGAGGAGGTGCCCAAACTCTGAAACATCCACTTCAGTGGCAAACATTTTCTATTGACATGAAGAGGTTTTGTTCTTTTGCTCTTTCTTCCATCTGGGATTATAAACTGTTTTGAATCTTGAATCTTTGAATCTTTAAAAGTAAGACAAGAAAGATAAATGATAAAAACAGACTCAGTCATGTGGACAGTTGCAGCCCATTGTTTTACACACACACTCACAACAAGTACATTGTGTTGTTGTCAGGCCAAACCCTGTCTTCTGTCCTGCTGGACCGGCAGGGTTTATCCGACCAGAAGGCCTCCTGTCTGCCTTAACCTCATTTCTATAACAGATCAGCTCACTCATTCAATTAGCAAACACACACTCTCTCACGTGCACATTCAGCCATCTGAAATCCATGGCCTTCCCAGCCAATTGCAGCAAACTAAACTGACTCCCTAACTTCCCCATGACCAGGCTCCCTGTGAGCCTCTGCGTGGTCGATAGAAACCCTCTGATCCACTGAAAGATTTCCTGTGTCCTGTAAAGAAAATGTGCAAAGATGAGAAGTCAAATCAATAATCTTTAAGGAGACGATCAGTGTTGGTGAAGGAGCGATGGGAAATGATGAAGAACAGGCAAGGCAAGATCAGACATGATGGAAAAAAGTGTCTTCATGCGGACAGAAGATGAACGTACAGTGTGTTGGACATTCAGGTTATGACTGTCACTCAGACAGGTTTAAGATATTCAGAGCAGAACAACACTCAGCACAGCTTTAGAATCACTGCAGCAACAAGAGCCCACAACTGACTTACAGTCCGAGCAAAGTTAATAACTGACCTCCCTCACACACAGGTTTGAACCGTAAAGCTGTTCACACTTGTGTTTTAAAGTGTTTGGTGAAATAAATCAAAGGTTAGAAGCTGTGAAGCATGATCCAAGTGTTAAAGGAATAATAAAGTGTTCTCTTAAAAGATAATTACAGTTGATCACAGCCTGACTCTTATTTTCAGAGGTTTGTCCATCAGGAAAATAACAGTGCTTTCACTAAACAAATTGCTGACATCTGGGAATGTTGCAACGCTCCTGCAAAGATGTATGACAGAGCAAACAGTTAGAGAATCAGACGAGCTCCCAGATTAGTCAAACTTCATGCATTTGTTTAACTACTGTATACTGTAAATGTGTTTGTCACCACTTACACACCCACTAATTGACCTTCATCTCCCATCTGTTGCAGTTTTGCTAATAAAATACATCAGATAAAAATGTTGGAAATGATTGTTGAAGTTTTGGATTGGAAACCAGTGTTTGGGCTTCATCGGTGCCAGAACAGTCCTAGATCTCTTTATATCTATTCATTTGGAAAAGGGTGTCCTTTATGGGTTAAACACAGAAGAATATTTGGTAATTGCAGGTGTCAAACGTTTTGCGGTCATTTTTTTATAGCCAGTGTTGTGTCTTGTATTTCTTCTCCCTCCAACATTCTTGCAGTTAAATCTCAGACGTGACTTTGATGAAGAAGTGTTGTTTATAATGAAACTCCATGAAAAAGAAATATGTAAAAACTCTAAAGAATTATCACATAAGTAATTACACTAACACTATTATTTTTGTAATAACAGCAACAGCACTGACTGTTTAAGAGAGAAAACAGACTCCTGAGCCTTTTGTCTCTGTTTTTGGTTGTTTTCTTGGATCACTTTGTGTCTATTTTTAGTCATTTTGTTTCTGCTTTTGCTCACTGTTTGCCACTTTTTTGTTGTCTGTTTTTGGTAGTTTGATATGTTTTTTTGTCATTCTGTGTCAGTTATTTTAACCTGCTGGTTAGTTTTGGTCATTTTGCATCTTTTTTTCTTGATTATTTAGCAACGTTTAATTGAGCTCTATAACTTTCAACAAGATATATGAACAGCCACTTTGTACTGAGGGCCCTCTGTCCTCTTGGGCCTCTAGGCCTGTGGCCAGTAGTTCCGTTTAATAATACATGAGCGACAGTAATACTAACAGTATAGTGACAGTAGTAACAGTAACAGTTGGAGAGGTGAAGTATGACTTAGCCTGTAGTGAAATACTGTAGTAACAGAAACAGGAGAAGTACTACTTGTACAGTATACATGTTTATAATGGTACTGTGGTATTTCTAGGAGCATGTTACAGGGGGGAGGTCTGGGAGCAGAAGGCTAGCTCACAGCTCCTCTTTTATTCTCTGCCTCTCTCTTTGCTCTGACAGATCTGTGCTGATATCAGATTGATGGGCCGGTTTGATTGAAGTCTCTTTGTCGTGCTGATGTCACGGCGAGTGATGGATGAGGCGTGTGCGCCAATACAAACGCGCGCGCGCTCGCCTGCGAACTCTCTTCCTGAACCGAAATCGTTCCCCTCCCCTCCCCTACACACACACACACGGACACACACACAGGTTCTGTCGCTCCTGTGAAGGGCTGACAAACTTCTGGCCTGCTGTCACCATAGGCGACGTGACGACGAACCACGTGACCGGCGGCAGAGGTAAGAAAAGAAGTGACACGGAAAACAGAGAGAGAGAGGAGAGGGAGAGAGAGTGACAGAAAGAGGAGCAAAAAAGAGGGTTTGAAGGGGCAGCATGGAGGAAGACGTGTAGAGCGTAACCTGTGCGGAGGTGAAGAGCTGACTCGCCTTCTGATTTCTCGCGGTGTTTCCACTGTCACCGTTGCGCCTGTGGAGACGTTGAGTGGAGCTAATGACAGGCCTCCCGTTTACGCACACGCACCGACAAACACCACAGCAGAACAGAGCGCTCTAGCCTGCATGTGTGGTTCGGGTTTGGGGACATGTAGCGTCCACCTTCTCGTCCTCCACATTAGGACATTCTGCTCATTTTATTTTGATTCTGTCTCTGTTTTTTTCTGGAAATGTCCAGTTTCTCCATCAAATATTTTTATTTTCCTCCATTATTTATTTTCGTTCTACAGAAGAATTTCTCATCATATTATTTGCCCTATTTACACCTTTTTTGATTTTCATAGTTTCCCCCTAATTTTTATTCACTTCCTCTGCGGGTTCCTGTCGATCATTTTAAACTTGATTCAGTTACGGTGCTTCTGGTCTGCATGGACAACATGAACTCTTTTGTGGAATACCCCATTTACAACCGACCGGGCACCGCCGCTTATTCTGCGCCCAAACCCGGATACCACCAGCACCATCATCTGCATCACCATCATCATCCTCTGGACCAGCATCAGAGCTTTTCCGGCGCCTTCCACACGGGACCCACCGGCTCTCTGTCTCCCGTTAACGAGACGAGAAGTGACGGCACGAGTTACACCGGGGATGGGCGGCTGTACGGGCCCACCGGAGCGAGCACGGGCGGTGGAGGAGTGCACGCGGCGACCCAGCATAATCAGCAACACCATCATCATGAGCAACAACAGCACGAGCAGACGCACAGCGGCTACCATCATCATCCTCACCATCACCAAACCCAAAGCTTACAAAGCGGAATATTGCATTCCTATAATAACGGGAGTACCGGCAACACCGGCACCTACGTGGGCCAAGCGTGTGCTACGAACTCAGAATATGTTTCCGCCTCAGGAGCTTCCAGCACCGTTCACTCTCAGTACTTCATGGAGGAGACTGTAGCATCCACCTACTATCATCAATCAGCCTTCCCCAGCTCGGCCTCCACCATCGGGCCCAGCTACGGGGCCCTGGCCGGGGCCTTCTGCGGGCCTCAGGGCGCTCTTGCAGGGTCACAGTACCCTCAGCAGCTCGGCGGGGGTGTGGACGCGGGCTACCTGGGGCTTCCACACGGGGGAGGTTACGGAGAACTGTCGGTCTCTCAGGATCGAGAGAGAGGGGATGAAGAGGCCCAGCAGGCCGGGCAGGGTCAGACCTTCGACTGGATGAAGGTTAAGAGGAACCCGCCTAAGACAGGTGAGACCGAGCTGCTGCTTCTTCTGAGAGAAAATATGAAAACCTGCAGTTAGTAACATGCTGATGTGTGAGGTGTCCAGCTGAAGGCCTCTCTTTCATTGATCATGGGGCTGTCATGGAAATGAAGTCGCTTGTTAGACGTTAAGAACGGCCGATGAGACGAAGAAGAAAGAGAAAAATGCAGAGTGTAACGTTCACACAGTAATGTGGGCCTTTATCATGTAACCTTTATCTTTCTTCTGTTTTTTAAATTCTATTTTTACTCGTCGTAATGAGCCAGATCTTGATTCCAGTTAATATAATTTTTTTTGGCCATCAATAAAAACACAATTTGGACCTTATACATATTACTAAACAAAAAATAAAGATTAGACTGTTAAAATAAAAAACAAACCTCTTTCATGTAAAAACAGCTTTTCATTAGACATTTCAAAAAGAACATTTTATAATCACTGCGTAACTTTAGTAACGTATTTTGTGGTTTAATAGTAAGATGAAATAACGAGTGCTGTGCCCGCACCCCTCCCTCTCCCCCCTCGCTGTGTTTAATGGATATAGCAGAAGTCTGTGCAGTTGTGTTATCTTTGAAAGCAGCAGCCCTGATTCTCTCTGCTGTTCGGTCTTTGTGTGGTGTGTGTGACATGTTGCTCTGCAGATAACTCCAGCGCAGATAATGAAACCCATATTGTTCCAGACACAGCCCGCTGATTTAAACCAGAGTCCGACCAAAAGTGGCACATTAGCCCGCTCATGTTATAACACAATAAATAAATAGCAATATATTTTTTTAGAGTAAAGACATTAACCAGAGGTGGTGGAAGTGCAGTACACAAAGTCAGTACTCATGTAAAAGTGCAAAGACGTGTATAAAATACTCCACTACAAGTAAAAACACCACTTCAAATTCATGATTTAAAATTTAATTTTTAAATTTAAATTTCTAATTAGAGTACAAAAGTAGCTTAAAAGTACTCCACTAAGAAAACAATATATATTTTAAACAGTACTGCACATGGATGAACAAGTCTAGTCCAGCTCTATCTGGTATCCTGTCTAGTAATGAATAAAAATGAGCACACAGAGGCCTGTGTTAGTGCAGAGAGTTGGTGTGGAACAAAAAGTGGAGCTGATTTGATCCACGTCACGTACTGACATAATGATACAGCAACATTTATTCTATTTGATCTTTTTATGTACATCTGCCAAAAGTAACTAGTAACTCTCAAATAAATGTACAAGTCAGTTGTAACGACACAGGGACACAGGATAAATGTTTGTATTAGCATGTTATAAATCCATCCAACATATTCCGTCTATTTCCATAACATCTGTCAATTATATATGAAGGATACGTTTGTTAAACTCATATATAACAGTATCATCTCTCCCTCCCTCCAGTCAAAGTCTCTGACTTCGGCCTCGCGGGCGCCCACAACAACGCCATCCGCACCAACTTCAGCACGCGGCAGCTGACGGAGCTGGAGAAGGAGTTCCACTTCAGCAAGTACCTGACGCGGGCGCGGCGCGTCGAGATCGCCGCGACGCTCGAGCTCAACGAGACCCAGGTGAAGATCTGGTTCCAGAACAGGCGCATGAAGCAGAAGAAGCGCGAGCGCGAGGGCGCGTCGGCCACGGCGCGCTCCTCCTCCTCCTCCTCCTCCTCATCCGGTACCGACAGCTGCTTCAACAAGGAGCTGGAGGACACAGACCACTCCTCCGCGTCCACGTCTCCGGGCGCATCGTCGAGTTCAGAGTCAGAACAAGTGATGTGATTGGTGAACTACTGAACATTAACTGGATCACCCTGCCTTACTCACTTCAGAGTTAATGACTGGCCTCCTACATGTCGAAGAATTCCTTTGGACAACTCCACTCCTTCACCTTGATTTTTATATTCTCTATTTGTATATGTAGGTCGAGAGAAACTGTTCCAACTTGTTACCTTAATGAAAACCTTTGTAGTTCTGGACTATTTGCTGCTTCTGTAGGTGTGGAGATGATTAATCAGGTTTGTTTTTCATAGCAGAGTAAAGACGGATTTAATATAAACATATGAGCCAGAACATCAAACGCTGATGTTTAATTAACCCCCATTTTGAGGGGTAAGAAAAAAATTAGATCAAACATGGGCTAACATGTAGGTTGTGCTGTCTGTTTAAAATCTGCAGACTAAAGAAGTTTCCTTCAAACTGAAAGCACGTCCTTTCATGGAGCCATGGATTTCATGCTGTGGTGCAGAAACTTGTTACAGGAACTTTTAATTAGTGATTTCTCAACCTGAAGTTCATGTGCCTACAATGGGTCCTAAGAAAAAACATAGCTGTTACACAAAATGATGGTAAATTCTCCCCTCCCCTCACATTGTAAGAGGGAATAATGACAATGTTCACCACTCACACATCATATCATAACTTCTGCTGTGAGGTCAAAAACCTGCTGTAACAAGGAGCCCTGGTCAATTACTCATGGACAGAACCTTCAGAGTCCTGACCTGGGGATGCTCTAGTTCCTCATTTTTTGGGAGGTTGGAAGCCTCCAGTAACTGTAAAATGATGGGGTGTACAGGCTAATGAAGAAGATAGGATGCACTTTGGCGTTGTTAAATGATATCTGACTTACAGGGTGAAACTGGATTTGGGTTTGTAAGGTGAACAGCACATTTCCTGCTTAATGTGTCATTTGTTTCCCATTCTGTGGCATATTTAAACGTGAACTATCCTATGATATAAGACTGTAAAGCATCATGGGTCACTAAAACTCTAACTAAACAAGCCTTATGATCAGGAATGCAGGGAGCCTCTGATGGCAAAGATACATGTGTGTCTTATCTGTGTGGACTGTAGCTGTCTGTGTTCCACCTTTGAAACCTTCATTAATATTTTTTTATTTTTGTAACTGTAGACGTTTTGTGTGAATGTCTCGTCCCGCGCAGCTCTCGCCTTTGCACTACGGGCCTACAGGGTAACAAACATTTCTGATGCTGGAACAGAGGGTTCAGTATGACCTCGTGGACAGACAAGCTCACAACCATCAAACTGGGATGTTCTGCATCCTTGGTTTCACTCAGGGGTACTTGTGTGTGTGTGTGCGTGTGTGTGATTGGTCATGAATAAATAAAACTACTGAAAAACTAAACATCTGTCAGACACGATGGGAGATGTTGAATTTGCTGCATGTCCCACATGAGAATAAATTATTGGACACATTTTTATATTATTGATTGTAGACTATGAGAAACAGTTTATCTGAAGAATTGTTGTTTTTTTCCATGTAGCAACAGTTTTTTTATTGTTACTGCTGAAAGTCACAATACTTAAATTGTAGATCTAAAATCACAACATGTAAATGATTTTACTCCTAAATACGACTAAACCTGACGTCAAGTTCAACATATGGTTAAAAAGAAATAAAGTCTTCAGGTCAACAGTTAGAATACTTCCTAAATCTGATCAGTGACCTTCCTCAAAGCAGCTGCTGTAAACATCATTTAGGAGTGAATCTCTTCACGTGTGTGATATTGTCAGCTTACATGTTGCCCTTTACTGTGAACTGTTGTGACTGATATGAGAGCAGACTGACTGAGTTTTATTAGTTCTGCTGCCTTAGAAACACTTGCAATCATGTCCACGTCTGTCTTTTTCTACTCGAAACTACCTCAATTAAAGATTCTTCTGTCAGTCCACCTCAAAGATGATTTTTTTAACACTCCACGGTTTATTATGTAATAGACACAGATTTCTTCCTGTGTTTCATGCATTTTGCTAAAAGTGTCATTTTAGTGGACCAAAGATTAAGGAAAGTAAGAAAAGGGTTAAGAAAACAGCAAATGAGTTATGTTGGTGAAACTGACTCCAGATCTCCAGGGGAGGTTGACAGCAGAAATAATCTGTGATGATTTTTTAGTTTGGTGGAAGAAGTATTCAGGTGGTTGCATCTAAGTTAAAGTTCCACAGTGCAGAAATACTCTGTTGCAAGTCAAAGTCCTGCATTCAAAATGTAAAACGTAAAGTAAAAGCACAAAAGTGACGGTAAAAAAATAGTTGAAGTACCTAAAGTAAAAGTACTCAAATCTATGAATATAATATTATTAGATTATAGTTATTGATGGAGCTTATTCTAACACATTCATATGAGTAGAATCTAATAATTATCATTTGAATGACTTTACATGCAGCTCTGTAGCTCGTGCATTTTACTCCTGGGATCAAGAAAGTTTTATGATTATACTGCATCAGTCTGATTCAGAAAAACAGTAAAACTAGTAAATGTAGTTATTCAATAAATGTAAAAGTATGATATTTGCCTCTGAAATGTAGCCAAGCAGCAAAAAAATGACTGGAAATACTCAAGTGAAGTAGAAATACCTCAGAAAATGTAGCAAAGTATCTGCTTAAATAAATGTTACTTTCCACTGGTGATACTAGTGAAGAACTGAAAACGTGTGTAAATATGAAGCATGAAATGGGATTGATAGTGACTCCTACTTTAACACCTGATGACCCTGTTGAGAAGAATGTCCCTATTTGTCCCACTCATTATTTCACAAGGTGGAAAATAAATGAGTCAAATACTGTCCTAAGACACAATTTGAGGTTCTTGTACTCTGAGTATTTCCATTTTTTATGCCACTTTATACTTTGATTGCACTATATTTACAACTCCTTTACGTTTCATTTTTGCTCTGAGAGCTGCTTGGAGGTTAACCTAGTGATGGAATTGAGAGTAGTAGTTTGTAGCAGGCTGAATTTACAGTAGTGCTTCATTAAAGGAATAATCTGTGTATTTCTGGTAACAAATACCCAAAGCAACTAAAAGAGCCAAACCAACAAATGTATGCCCAGAACTGTGCACTACACTCCTCCAAGAGGTGAAGCAGTAGAAGAAAGTGAAGTAGAGGAAGAGGAAATGATGAAGTAGGAAAAGGAGCTGGCTGTCTTCCTCCTCACGGTTTAAAGAAACACACTGTTTGATATAACGCAACATACAAAGAGCTTCATGCATTTCAATAGCAGCCTGGCCCCTCACATTAACATGGCTGCATGGCCTCTGAATGACCCCCCCACATAAACACACACACACACACACATGCAGGGCTACAGTGAGGAATGTAGCAGGGTTTTCCAGGTGGCTTACTGACCCGCTGACCTTTAGAGAGCCTCTGGGATATCTAAACATGTAAACACACTCCTCCTCCTCCTCATCATCACCATCTTCTTCTCCTCTTTTTCTGATCTGAAGATGCCCATCCTGGAGCCTGGGTGGCAAGCTCAGTCATCACCTCATCACACACACACACACACGCACACAACACACATACTCAGGGGACAGAAATCTCCCTCAGAAGCTCTTCCATGGTCACATCTTTAAAGACGAGGATTTTCCCAGTTGAGTTGAGTCAACTTACTTACTGAAAGTCAGGACATCACAGCTACTTAACACAAACCTCCACTGTTTTTCAAATGTGCCTTAAACTCAGGAGCAATAATCTGAAATTATAACTCAAGAGACAACTATACAAGAAACTATAAAAAGTCACAAACTCTGGTCGAGGCAGATGGCCGCACACCCTGATCCTGGTTCTGCTGGAGGTTTCTTCTGTTAAAGGAGTTTTTCCTCTTCACTGTCCCCTAGTATTAGATTTGTCTACTCATAAAATAAACGTGAAAATGTATGAATGTAAAAAACGAAACTGTAGCAAATATTGGTTTTACTACAGCAACTTGCTGTGGAATAATACTTCAGTAAAGTACAAGCAACTCAAAATTGTGCTTAAGTACAGTACCTGAGTAAACTAGGTAACACTTCTTTATAGTACAAACAGCTATATGATTATATTAGAGGATTTTGTTACTTTATTTGTTCACATTTTTGGCAAAATCAGGCTTAATTAGCTGTTAGTACCTTCTGTGGCTCCATGGACACACACACTGCAGTCCCTACTTTATTTGATACTTTTTAGACTCCAAGCATGATGTCTGTCACACAGCATGTCTACTCAGTCATTTCTTAGCAGATGTTTGGAACATTCATCAGCAATAAACATAGTTAGGATGTTGATGCTCGTCACAATTTTCCAACTCTGTCCTCACACACTGACCATGTGCCCATATGAACACAGGTTTTGCTTGCTGTAACCATTTCTCCTGTTAACACAGACTTTAAGACGTCACTCTACAAGATGTAAGTGATGGGGCTGAAACCACAGTTGAGAACATTTGAACATAAATCACATTAAGTGGATATTATCCAAAGTTGCAGCCTTTTCAGGACAAAATTCTGTCTTATGTTCCTTCCACTGCAACTCACCAAGGAAACACAAAAAGACAAATCTACACTATACTTTAAGACATTAAATCTGAAAGATCTCCACTTGACTCACCCTGTCAACTGCAGCATTATATTAGCTTCACATGAACATTATTTCACACAATAGAGGTCACGTCCGTGGAAAGGACCTCAGTAAAGGATCTATTTATGGTTGATTCCTGCAAGCAAAACGTCTTGCAGTGCCCATATAAGCACTCTCACAAAAACTGCAAACCTGTCCTTTAATCGAAAAAAGACAGTATCATCTTAAGATTAGACATTTGACACAAGCTGAGTTACAAGAGTTAACTGGCACCCGTTTTAACTCTCACCACAGCACGACTGTAAGGTTCTGGGTTCCTGTTCCCACTGTCCTGCTTGTCTCACAGCTTCCTTCTGGTCAGACATTAAAATGATCAACTGCAGAGAGAGAGAGAGGGAGAGAGAGGGAGAGCTTGAAAAAAAGTGGAGATTCTTTCGGGGTGATCTCATACGGCCTGACCCCCAACTCCTGTTTTCCTTTCCATAACTCATCTCAAGTTCAACACAGGGCTGTCTGCCACAGTGTGTGTGTGTGTCCGCACAATGAGCAGTCAAAGATAAAGTGGTGTGGCTGCAGTTCAATAGTTCAGAGTCTCAATCAAACAGATGAGTGTGCATGCCATACATGCACACACAGACACACACAAACAAGCACTGCAAAGGCCTGCATTATACTTACAGTAGCTCTTACACACATATTTATCATCCATTCTCTCAAATAGTGAGTGATGAGTTAGACCTTGATTTCTGCTCCAAGTTCAGTGAAAATCCATTTATTGAGCAGATAAAGGGCAGAGAAATCTTATCAAAGCCTACAGTGTGTGTGTGTGTGTGTGTGTGTGACTAATTGGAGCCAGATGCTGGTGTGTGTATTCTGATCAGAAAAAAATGTCATCATGTTTCTACTTTTCTTAAAAATGTTATTTATTGAAATGAAGAATCAGGCATCAGTTCGATGAAACTGTAAAAGTGTTATCACATCTCTCTGTTCCACATGATCCTGATAATAATACTTGTTCTGATTAGAAACTATATTGTATAAATACAAATTAGATGTTGTAAATGCTGTTTTTGTTTATCTAAAATTAGTTTTATCATTAAAAAAAAGAGAATATATATAGTTTACATAGTTTTGATTGGATTTTGTACTTTAATTATATTTTGTTTTCTATTGATGATTGTTTTTAGTTAGTTAATAAAAGTTAACATCACCTGACCATATGCTTATTATATTTCATATTTCTGAAACTCTTTCTTTTTAATTTTGCAATACTCAAAAAGAAGAAAAATTGCATTACAAATCAGCTCTTTGAATAAGTTATTTATTAATTGATAAATTGATGTGATTTTCTTGAAGCTCATCTGCTCAAAGCCTGGACTTTTTGGCATTTTAAGATTTGTCTTTCAAAGTAAAATATCTCTAGATGTGCTTGTTTGACTCCTCAGCCTGAAGACTCTTTCTGTGCTCATCCTATCGTAAGTATTTCACTGGCTCCTGCAATAATTGGGCTTAAATCAAAATAATGAAAGTAAAAATGTTATTCAACTATAATTCCTTCGAATTTTAAATTAATTATAACACTTATACTTATTTATTCTTTCTCCTCACATGTGTTTTACAGGATATTTTAAGTGAAGATAAAAATTGGAGCACTGCAAAATGAACACAATTATGTCTCTGCCAAAACAACTATTGCTACATATTTGATATTTTAAAAAAATATATGTTGGAAAGAAAAAAAACTGATGATTCTGTTTTTTACCATTGATCAGAATATTGTTCATCACTATAATAATTTCCAGTTACATTGTCATTGTTTTTACTTTTATTGTTTATATAAAATTAACACATTTATTATTATTATTATTATTATTATTATTATGGAGATAGTTAATATGTATAATTTCTCTCTCCTTCTTTGTTCAGAACTGTAGCATGTTAGACAGTTATGACATTATGACATGATGTCATGGTTTTGTCATGTTCACCATTTGAGATACACAAGACTAACAGCAACTGACAAGACAGACAAATTCACTTGTATGTTAATAAATAACATGGTTTGGTTCACACTTGTGTTTGTCTGTAACATATAATACAAAGCAACAGAAACGAAAGTAGGCACAAGCACGTAAACCCCCCAGGCAAGAACTCATACAGGGAAACTCTCATGACAGAAACCAATCTCCACCTTATCTCTTCATTTCAAATACTCATGTTGTGCTAAAAGATCAAATGTAATTTTTCTATTATTGCTCAGTTAGGCAGATGTGTGAGGAGAACAGTACAGAAAGTTACTAATCACAACAATCATATGTTAGTCAATTTTGAATTGAATTCAAATATAAAAAATTACCACAACTGGAATAATTATTATAGGTACTTGGAATATAAAAAATACTAAATACTACTCGACTAAAACTTTGACTTAAGACTTCAGTGTATTTCTTTGATGCGTTCTGTAGAGTTGTGTGTGTGTGTGTGTGCTGGTTTTTGTCTGTTAGGGTCATCCAGAGTTCAGGAGCTCTCCTCCTCCGCTCTGCCCACACATGGGGCTCTGCAGGCCTGCTGAGCTGCTGCCACACCCCACTGACCCAGGCCTGCTGCTCTGCGCAAAAACAAGCCTGGACCTTATTTCACCAAATCATCTGAAGGCTTGATGATTGTAAAAAACGTTAAAATAAAACATTATGTGCTCAAAAGGAGTTTCCTGAAAGGTGTGTTAACCGGTTCAGTCCTCAGACTATGATGATGCTCTGTGTGAGACAGTAACAACTGTAAAATAGGAAGATTAAACTAAAGCACTTTCCATATCTTTTCCTCAGAGAATCGACTGATTCTGAAGAATATACTGAAATTCATATTAACATTCATGATCACAAAGCTTCAAAAAGCCATCACTGTTTGAGTTTAGATTCTGTTTAGAGCAGGGGTTCTCAAATCTGGTTACCTGGATCTCACTGTGCTCAGCCAAGCAGAAGCTGGAAGAGCACATGTGATCCAGGTAATCAGTGGTGGGTAGGACAGAGATAGTTAGAAAACAAGCAGGGCAGTTAGAGTAATGTCTGCATTAACAGTGTGTGCATGCAATCATCCTAAAGTCCTTCTTAGTGAAATGCATGCAGCTTTACACTGGCAGTAAACTTGTTGCAATTTCCTGGTTTTCTGCATAAATTGGTCAGGAAATGTGATCTGATCTTCACTAAAGTCACAAATATCAATAAACACCATTTCTAAGCTGATAAAACACAAACAGTCCTGATCTTTCATGTCTTTATTGAACACAGCCATTAAACATACAGAGTGATGGTGGAGAAATTAAATGAAACAGTGTTTTAATAACTGGTTGAACCATAGGAAGCTCTTTCTGCAGCTGTGGATTAGACCTACACAACATCCAGGAGGAACTTTGGACCATTCTTCCTCACAGAACTACTTAAATTCAGACATATTCTAATGATGTCTGGTGTAAACGACTCTCCTGAGGTCATAACACAGCATCTCTAATGCACTGAGGTCTGGACTTTGACTGGGTCACTCCAAAAAGTGGTTTCCGAAGCCATTCTGTAGTAGATGCTCCCTTCACTGTTGGGATGATGTTTTTATGTTGGTATGTGGTTATTCTTTTCACACCATATGAAGTGCTATGCATTCTCTCCCCAAAGAACATTGCAGCACACCTAATGTTTGCCAAAGACCACCCTGACTCTCCACTGTGCTGCTGGGAAAATGTCTTGTGGATGAAACAGAGGTTGATTTGTTCGCAGCAGTATGCAGGGTGTAAAAGGGAAACCAACATGAAAACATACCTGGATGTTTTGCTGGAAGATTCTGTACTTCAGCAGAAGAGCAAAATGTTGTCTTGGAGCATTTTACTGATATGTTCACTCTCAGCATGTTTGCAACTTTCCAATTAAGTTAATTATCAACATTTGCTCATTATGTTAATAAAGGAACATAAACCTGTAGCAAAAATCCTTCCCCACAAAACCATCTAACCAACTATGGTTGCTGTTGTACAGCAACGTAATTTGAGGAGATTGGATTGCTGAGCCACATGTTGAACACTAATAATAAGAGGAAAGACAAAAGGTCATGAACCTATAGTGGAACTCAAATACTTCAATGTTAAATGATTTTTTTTAAGTGTTTGTCAGCAGGCTGCAGTGTTGAGGTCAGAGGTCAGAGGGAGAACAGGGAGCAGGAGGTTATCAGGCCAGACATTCCTGTCCATCTAACGCTGAGAAAAGCCAGGAGAAAAGAAGAAATGGACATCCCATAACAGGCAATCTACATTCATTTAGGTACAGAGTTATTTGAATTTAAAAGAAAATAAAGCATTTTAGAATCCTATGATATATTTGTCCCTAAAGTTAATTTTTTCCCCATTGTAATTTATGTGTGTGTGTGTGTGTGTGTGTGTGTGCGCGTTAGAGAGAGGGAGAGTGTGTGTGTTTATGTGGAAGACAGGCCTGAACACCTATGACTGTTTGCCTTAGCCAACACAGTCTACCCCGTGACCCTGTGCCCTCACACACACACACACACACACACACACACCAGAGTCCGCATGCTGTGTTAGCCTTAGATAAACAAGCTATTGTGCCATGTTCTTTCAGCACCCTCTGTGTGTGTGCGCATGTGTGTTTATGTGCATGTGTTTGAAAGAAAGACTGGGGGAAACAGGAACGGCTAAAGTGCATCAGCTACCCTCAACGCTGGGGCGAGAGCGAGGTCACATCCATCACACGGTGACAACACGCACACACACAGGCCTGCACACACATGCAAAACACACAACGCTGCAAAATGACAATGGGTCAAACAATATTTAATGAGCAAACATGTGTGACATGAAATCAATCAGTAATGGGGTAATAATAATTATCTGAGTAGAACTCTGCTGTTGACTGAGCAAACACACACACTGCAACGCACATCATAAACACACCCTTATGTTAGCAGATATAAATAGGACAAAGATAAAGCACAAGGCAGGACTAACAAACAGCATTTCCCTTGACTGAATGTGATAGGCAGAGACACCTGTCAATCACTGCTCCCCAACAAATCCTCCTTTTGAGCCTTAACTCTTAACTTTAGCAGCTCTTTCCACACAGACACGCTGAGTGAATAATATATTGTGGGGGAAATGGGCTCATCTGGATTTCTAGAGACAAGCTGAGGGATTTCTTACTCACCTAGTTGTGATCCAGTTTTCTTGGTGGAGCCAGCATCTAGTGGTTAATAGTGGAACTGCATCTGATGGAACCTCAGCACTGGGATCAGGACTGAGGTGCTTATGTCTTGTCACTTAAATATAAATATAATTAAATATAATAATTATTAAATAAATAGTCAGTAGTTATAAATTAATGTTAATAAACAACTGAGAAGAGGTAAAAATTCACTCCTTGTAGGGATAATCTGCCTGATTACAATGGCCACAAAATTGTAGAGTGACAAAAGATATGAACACAGCTTGAAATGAAATTAAAGTCTAATTTGTATTTGTTCTTCTTGTGCTGAAGGTTCTATATTCATTCATAATCTTAAGCCAAGCCGCTACACTTTTGCAGAGACTGCTGATCAGGCTTTGAGGATGACCTCTGTCCACCCTCTGTCCACTGCCCTGGCTAGAGGTTGCCACCTGAAACTCACTTCCTGGAGTCTTGACAACTTGGCAAACAACCAGCAGATATCTGAGGAAGTTACAGCACTGGATGTGAATCGTGAGAAGTGTGACATTGTTCATTACTGACATTCATCAGTTGGTCTTTATTTGTCAGATATGAGCAGTTGCAGCCCAACCTCAGAATGCTTCTTTTTTTTCTTTGTGATACCAGAGAAGAGGGATAAACACTCCACCATCACCTCTAAACTAATTACTAATGAATACTTTATACCTCATTCGTTGAATCCATATAAAAGCCAAAGTGTAAAAACAGCATGTGCTGAACTATTTCTTAGTCAGACAATATATAATTTTATATAATAATTTATATAATCTACTGTCAATCAGTTCCTTTAAAATCTCATTAAAATTTTTATCAAATAGAATTCCCAGGAAGATCAGTCTGTTATTGTTCTTATGTTGCTTTGAGAGAACAAAAAACTAGATCAATATTGATGTAGAAATGTTGACATCCCAGACAGATCAGCTCTGTATTTAGTGGTGTCCACCTGTGATTGGCTCATTCGTATTGATTTTAGTGCCAGGACCTGTTCATCTCTGTTCTGTCCTGTTTCCTGAAGGCCAGACAATGAAGTCATGACAAAAAAATAACAATCGATCAGCAACAGTTTGAACGCACAAACACCTTGGAGACCTGCCCGAGGAGACACACGCCATTATAAGACCTGGGGTTGCCAGGTGAGAAGACTTTACGCACCTTTTATGACTCCAGTGAAGCCATGATTGAAATCTTTCCCGATGTCTGTTGGTCACATTAATGTTGTTTCGGTGAGTTGCACGGTTGCCAGGTGTGGAGCTCTTCATTCCCTCTTTTATGGCTCCAGGTGACACCACAGTGAGGTCTTTTGTCATCTTTCTCTGTATCCTTATCGTTGCTGGGTCAGTTTTAAGGTTCCAGTCTACAGTTTTTCCAGCCTCAGTTTGTGACTCACCGCAGAGCTTCTCATTTTGTCTTCTCTTCCTGTCAGCTCCAGCCTTAAAGTTACCAGTTTAACCCCACTACTTGTCACTATACATAGCAGGACTTCCCATTTGTCTCTGCGTAGCTGCCAGGTCATTGGTTAATTACCAGGTTTGCAGTAGTCTATCCTCCTTTATGGCTCCCAGAGACTGAGTTCTGTACTTAGGTTGTTTCTCTCGTCACTGTTATTACTGACATGGGTGACGTTTACATCACTGTTCCTTAAACTATGGTTCAGGGACATGAGAAAGGGTCATAATTGATGATTCAGCAGGTCGATTCAAGTCCAACGTGTTAGCACCTGGAGGGGCAAATATAACTTCTTACACTGTGATCTTAATATAGTGAGGCCACAAGAACAACAGTGATTTTTGTTCACATCTGTGTCACTACAAAGGCCTCATGTTAGCATCTTCAGTTACTTCTGGACAGGCAGAAAAACTAAGCAATGCCACAATAATGAGCCACAGCTGGACATTGACCGGTATTGGTAGCGATAGCTGATGAAGTTCAACAAGATATGGCAACACAAGTTTCCAATGATGAATATAGACCTCTTTCTACTAAAACCCTGCAAGAAGTCTCGTTTCCATGCAATTTACAATATGTGCTAACCCAGGCTTAAGAAATAAAACGGGTTTTTTTTTCAGTACAGTACTTTATACACTTGTTGTTGATTTTATATGACACCTTACAGCCCCAGTGACACATAATGTCATGATTGTGTTTAGTATCAATTAATAATTCTGACTTTTTAATTTTGTCACCTCCAAAGAAGGAAAGGAGACCATAATCATGACTGAATTCAAAACATTTCATGAACCAGGAACCATTTTTGGGTGGGTGGGTCATTTTACAAACCTGTCTACTAGAAATTAGGTTTCTATGGAACTAATCTTCTCCACACTGCAAATTGAATGAGGTGCCTCAACAGAAAACAGTGAACTACAAATAAATAGTTGGCTCAACTTCAATCTATTAGATCACTCAGTGTATATTTCACAAAAAATTAAAAGCAATGCAACTCCTGAGTTCCTCCTATGACAGCAGAGACCAGGGGCTTTTGTTGCTTAAACCTAAATGCAGACGAGACTCAAGACATGAAACTCAGGATTCCAGCAAGTTTCATGTTCAGTCTGCCCACTGTTCACCCCACACACCTCCTTGTGACTGTAGCATTTCATCATTTTCCAGGTTGTGAATGTTCCCCACAAAAATATAGTTAGCAAAACTATTTTGTAGCATATAAACATCATTTCTAGAAAACAGGTGCTTTAAGCACATTAAGACAACCTGGAGTCACTGCCACTAATTCAAACTTATACATACACATATACTACACATTGAGATAAGACATTGAAACAAAAAGACTACTAAATTAGCACTTTAGTTTTTTTATTATATACATTATATAAATATCCTTCCCAACACCATATGTAGCTGATTGAAGTAGTATAAAATGTTGCATAACTCAGAGGTAGGTTGGCAACTTCTACTTTCGGACAGGTGAGAAATAAGAGAAAAAACAGATTCTAGCTATACCTGAAAGAGACAGAATGAGAGAGAGGACAGAGGATTCAAGCTGGTCAAACATCAGTCATCAAACTCCATCAGTCATTGTTACTATCATGCTCTCCTGGGCAAATAAAGAATGTCTGAAGTTGTTCTTCCAGAACAAACTCAAACCATGCCCAATGTAACAGTAAGAAAAATGACAATTTAATGATAATGTCTCTTGTATAACAACAGTTCCAAACATGTGACACAAGCTTTTCTCAGCCTGTCTGCCCTCTTCCACAGGTTGGCCTGACACCATGTCCTGACAGTATCACCACCACCTTTCAACTGTGTGTGTGTGTGTGCGTGTGTGTGTGTGTGTGTGCGTGCGTGCACACAGAGATAGCCTAGCACCCAGGGGGTCTGGTTTCATTGACCTTTATTGAGGTCACTGTGAGGTTGGGCCAAGAGATTCTTGACATTTCTTTCTGCAGCACCTGACCCAGCACGTAACCTGCAGTGTGTGTGTGTGTGTGTATGTGCAAGATGTGCCACACATCTTTATTTCTCCCTCTAACTTAAGTGTCTAATGCAGGTTATAAGTTCTCACCATGTTACAGTGTGCTGACAGCTGAGACAGTTTTATATGTATGACTTCACAGAGCTAATATCACGACAGGATGACAAACAAGCGCACTGCTGGAGTTAATTCAGCTGACAATTTACAGACACACTCAGTTCCTAATAAAATGTATCAGTCCTTAAAAAGCTGCTTTTCAATATTGACCACAGTGGCCTTGAGGTGCAATATCACAAATGTTTTTGTGTATTAGAAAATGAAATGCTATTACTTTTAAAGCACGCCTCAAGAATGAAAGCCATGTCTCGAATTACAGAAAAAGTTAAAGCACAAAGAATTTCAAAACAGGAGCACTTCTGGTCTCTCTCACAACTACTGGTGCTCATGAAGAGGAAATTATTGGCATTATATTGTGATTGGAACTGGCATAGGATTTTTGTGCAGCATCCCATCCATAGAGGTAGGCATATTGTAAATTTAAAGAAAATGTTTTCCTGAAAAAAAGGAAAACCACACCTTGAAAAAGGGTAGTGCTGCTTTTCAAAATGTGCCGCTCCTTTTAAAATAAGCATAAAATAAGTTTGAAAAAAGAAAAATAATTAAATAAAATCACACTCACACTGAATAAAAAGCATGAAAACTAACGTGGCTACTGCTAAGAACTAACAAGTGTTGTAGGCAATGAAATACAAAAATGTTATTAAGTTAATTATTGAACTTTTTCCGTAGAGTCATTTTGCTTCACTTGATTGCATTACATAGAACAGAAAACTGAAATTTGTAAAGTTAAATCTATTAAGAAACATTTTGTTTTACAGAGAGACAATGAGCAACACTGTGGTGTAGTAGTTAACCTTCCTCTCTCTCTTTGATGGTTATTAAGTACATGTACTACAAAATCACCTGTCTTCATTAAGTGCAAAAGGTTCAGCAGTCACAGTCAGTCAAGTCAAGAGGAAGGAGGAGAGTGTCTCCAAGCTTTGTGGAGGTTTGACACCAAACCTAAATGTGACTACCAGGCTTTGTCCGTTCAACATAGTTGAGCAAGGAAACTGCTGTTCTGGTCTGAGAACCACAAAGATAGCAGAGGCTAACTCTGGAAAATAAGCTACACGAGCAAGATGAATTACGATTAATAACACGTGTTTCAATGTACAAATGAGCATCTGCATATTGCATTAAGTACAGTGGGATTAGAAAAAAAGAATTGAGAACTCTGTGTTTGACTGAACATGTGCATAGACGGTGTGAGGGGATGTAGCTCCATAAAAACAGATCCTGAAATGTTGCATTTTCATTTTTGGATAATAGGCTAATGTGTAGTGAAGAAGGATGTGTGTGTGTGTGTGTGTGTGTGTGTGTGTGTGTGTGTGTGTGTGTGTGCGCGCTCAGGGGTCAGAGTGTTAGAGGTTGTAGGGAGGACACGCAGAGGTGATGCCGCATCTTGTCTACAGCACGGCATGGTGGGAAATCCGAGAACAGAGGAGGAGAGCGAGAGAGAGAGAGACAGAGAGGTCAGCTTGTCACCACCATCATGTGGGTTATCTGAGATGGTGGGACGAGGAGGGGAGGTGTGTGTGTGTGTGTGTGTGTGTGTATAATCAAAATAGTTTTGCTGGTGTTATTTTGCTGGTGTTCTTATTGAAAATATATCATATAAAGTAGTCCATCCACTTAGGAAGCACATACTGTACATGTGTATAGGTTCATCAAAAAAAAAAAAAACTTGCCTAAAACATCTAGACAAATGTTGTGCATTTGTTGGGGACTATTTTAAGCAGTGGATTAATCCACATTTGGTGGATAGAACTGCCAAATGTAGCAACAGAACATTGCACTGAGTTTGAGTAAAATGAACAGTGTGGGTGTGTTGTTAATAGTTTTTGTGAATTAAAGTCACAGAGAAATATATTCTCAGTGTGTCATCATCTTATAAACAAAACATGGTGTTACTGCCTTTTGCTTCCCTTAAACCCTCACTCAATTTATTCACATTTTAGTTATGGCTTGAGTTTTATGGATCCATGTTCGTAATGTGTCATTTCAATACCATGATTGGATGTTACAGTTACATACTATTTAAAATAAATAAAATTTTACAGTCAGTTCAGATTTGTTGTTAATGAATCATAGTTGGTTAAATTCACTTGATGGTTGAGTTAGTTAATTTCCTGACCAACATCATGTTAAAAGACTGAAAAAGTGGGCTGTCATGTTACATGTTGTAAGTTCATCATTTCAGACATGACAGTTGAATAGCTGCTACAGTGGCCGCTAGATGAGAATAACACAAACGTTTCACAGTGACCCATTCAGCGCTCTGTGTTGGCTGCCAGAGGAAACATTCGCTCTTTGCAGCGCCACAGCATCCATCCTCCTCGTTAAAGCCAGACAGCCGAGGCGGCAAGACACAAAATATCATGCTGGAGTTCAAATTTTTGCTGGGAGGCAGGTGAGCCCCACGGTGCAGGTGAGACCCACGGTGCAGCTCATCCACAGGGCTCTGCGGCCTCAGCTTCATTCATCACCGGGCTGACACATTCCTGCTGTCTGCCCGAGGCTTACACACACAGCAGACTGTTGTACTACCACACAGCGCCATGCAGTCAAACTGACAACCCTGCTCACTCCAAACACTGAGTCCATTCTGTTTGTTAGCCAGAGGTGAGCAACATTGTGATTCAGTGTCAGAGGTTTTTCAGGAGATAGAGGCTGTAATAATTATGAAACTTACAGCAAACATTTCAAAGAGAAAAGACTGCTGCTTTTAATGGTGCAAACAAACTTAAATTTAATTAAAATGTTCAACATGTTAAATAGAACAAAGGCACAAGGCAAACCCTTATATAATTAAACATAGCAGTTTGTTTGCACCATTAAAAGCATCAAATCCATTGGTGTGCTCAAGTCTTTTCTCTTTTAATTATCCTCAGATCTTCTTCGTGCCTGTTTTTGAATATGACCTTTATACGTGAGCTACACAGGCTATCTGACAGTAATGAGTGATAATAGTGTTAATAAGTGACTAAGTGAGGAGGCTGTGCATCTTGGTACCCAACAGTGACACTGATCACTAGTAAGAGGACAATATGTCCCAATCTTGTACTGTTTCCATCACCTTTTTGTAGCTACATGCCACTTACTATTTGTATAAATGCCAAATACGGAATTAAATGTGATACTACACTGATAAAACAAGATGTAACAAAAAATTAAATAAGTTCAAATAGCATTAATAAATGTGTTCATTTGATGATGTCCTATGTGTTTGCAAACATTGCTTAAAGTTCAAAAACCACTTATGACTAACTAAAACTTCAGTCATTGTGAGTAGTAGAAAGCAGGGGCTGACTGAATGACAGAGCTCTATGTAAAATAAACCCTTTCAGCGTAAATGTCTCTGTACGCATCAAACAACCTAGACTGTTCAGTGCAGCGTGCTGCAGGACTTATAATAAATATTCATATACAGCATGTTATAAATGGCCTCTCATCTGCAGCCCATCACACATGGAATACGTAACATTGTTGGCTTCTTTAACTGTTGAAGTGATGGATTCTGCTGATCTGCACCACAAGCTCCTCAGATTCTCCCTTTATGAGTTTTAGGTAAAAGTGACTTGGACATTTATTAACACATGAGACCCACATTTTAAACTGTGTGAAAGGTGCAACACACAGTTGGCATCACTGTCAGATTGTGTGTTTCTGTATCTGTCTTGGATACGGTCCCAAGACACTAGTGTCAGGACACAGCCTTTCAGACATATTGCATATTTACCTCACACTGACTGATCCGTGATAAGCTCTGTTCTGCTTCAGCACTTTGGTGTTGATTCTACTCTGGTGACCAATGAGCAGTGAGGAAACCGGGTGTTCCTTCCTGCTTTCAGGTTATTGGCTTGTACACAAAGAGAAAGGCAGATGCTTTGGCACGTGTTCTACCAGCAGCATGTGGAAACAGTGCATGTGTGAAAGAAACTTCACTGGGTGTGTATGGTTTGTGAAGGAGCATTGTCCGTGTAAAAAGCGGCTGTGTGTGTGTATGTGTGTGTGTGTTGTGGAAGACGGATGAGTGTGAGAATTCATCTGACTTCCTGTGTACCAGTCAGATGGAAGCTTTTGACCTGATTAAAGCTTTTGTGTGTGTGGATGCGTGTGAGTGATTGTGTACCTCACACATCAGCCTTTAGTATCAGAGTACTTGTAAGTGTGTGTGTGTGTGTGTGTGTGTGTGTGTGTGTGTGTGTCTGAGTTACAAACCAGATGCTTCTTGCTGTGAGAGACAAGACTGTCCGGCACAAAGAGATGAACACCAGCAGGAGCAAAGCGAGAAAGACAAAGTGTCACAAGCATCACATCCTAAAATGCAAAACTGAAACTGTGAGAAATTTGTATTACCCCATCAGGAAAAAACATACATGACGGAGGTAGCACGACTATGGCAAAGGCACATATACGTTGTGTATTCACAGAGATCTAAAATAAAATAGGCACTAAACAAGCAGTTGACTTCGAGAGTGTGATATACAGTACACCTGATCAATTAGGAAGGAGGGCAAATAGTGCACTAAATACACAACATTACCTCACAGGTGATTGTTATATTGTATATACATTTATTGAGACTGAAACTGGCCCATTGATAAGTGGTACAAACCCTGCCACTAATTGAAAGGTAGGCCATATAAATGAGTTTTAAGTTTAGATTTAACTACCTCTATAGACTGTCTGGTGTCAGTAGGGTGTTTATCCCAAAGGAGGGGGCACAGTAGGAAAAGGCCCTGTAGCCTGCTGACTTCTTTTAACTCTAGGGCCAGATAGGAGCCCTGCACTGTGAGAGCGGAGGGTACGAGGTGGATTATGTGGTTTCAGGAGATTAGACAGATATGAAGGTGCACTTCCATTTAAGATTTT
>JAUMHL010000029.1:1818774-1829374 GCA_032362345.1 Sandelia bainsii | reverse complement strand
AGATCTGCTTTGACAGTGAGATCACTATTTTGGATTTACCCTTTGTTTAAAAGAACATTTTTAACAATACAGAAAAAATCAATAATATTTTGTGGTGTAAATTACATCAACACACTGTATGATCAATATGTAACTTAATAATTTCGCTTTTATTTTGTAATTTCCTATTAAAACGGAAGTTTTATTTTGAAAAGACTGCCAGCAGTCACGGTACATCTTCTTGACGCTAAAAAGTAAACAAGGGAAAAACGGTAAAGGAGATAAAAAGGTGTTAAGTTAGACAAAACTCTGCTTATATTTAGCTTGTTGTGATTTAAATACGGTCCTACATGGCTTTAATTTGTTCTCTAGATTCGGTTCGTTCATGAACGTCACAACTCTAGACGACATCTCTCTGGTAGAATAAATGGTAAAAAAAAAAGTAATGAGTTGAGTGTTGACAAATGTAGCGGAGTAAGAAGCGTTTCTTCTTCACAAATCTACTCAAATAAAAGTAGAAAATATGGTGCAGTAAAACTACTCTTAGAGGTAAAATTTTTTCAAAAACTTACTTAAGTAAATGTAACGGAGTAAATGTATCTCGTTACTACCCACCTCTGTCTCCAATACCATATCTTTGCTTTCGAAAAAAACTGTGTAACTTGAGAAATTAGTTAAAGTAATAAAATCCAACCAATCCCAGTGAATTTTGTGCAACCTTCCAATTTTGTTCAATCATCACAAGAGTCCTGGAACTTCTGAGGAGATCTGTGGCATTACTGTGGCTTTAGCTATGGGCGACTTGGGCAGCCTCCCACAGCAGCATGTTGCAGGGGTCGACATTGCCCGTCCTCACAATAACATTCAGAACTGTGGTGACTGGTTTCCTTTACTTCCTAATTACCTTATTGGATTTCGTGCTCTAATTCTACTTTGTGAGCCGGTCAGGAGCTGCCTGACAGGCACTCAGAAGTACTGTAGGCTACTAGATGGGGTGGAGGGTGGGGTATCCATCAGGTCTCCTCCTCAGGTGTGGGGGAACTCATTTAAAAGTGCACCGCTAACACCAATAATATAAGTTTTCCAGAAAAGCCCTGATCACAGAGCTGACATATAGAGACAGATCTATTCACATTCACTGCTACGGGCAATTTAGAAGGCATCACTTAACCTAACGTGCATGTCTTTGGAGGGTGGCAGGAAGTCGGAGTACCTGGAGAAAACCCACACAGACACGGAAAGAACATACAAAGTTACACAGAAAGACACCTGACTGGTGGATTCGAATCTGTGAAACGACGGTGCTATCTACCAAACGTTAAAAGTGAAAGTTTAAATATTACTAGAATATGTAATGGATGTACAATTTATTCCAGTTTATAATGCAATAATGTGCAACGTTCTGGACAGTTTTGGCTGTTGGCCAATGTGTTTACATCCTGCGGGTCTATGTTCACATTCGCCGGCCTGCTTAACTTGTGGGCGGGGAGTCTGAATTTTTTTTTCTACCACATCGTCTGAATTTTTTTTTCTACCACATCCTCTGAACTTTTTTTTCTACCACTTATTTCACCTAAATATTTTTTTCTACTATATGACCCCTAGGGGGCTCCGTACAAACTAGAGCTTAATAATATTTTATATTTTTAACAGGTTTAGTGATTTGGTGAAGTGTTGATTGATGATTAATGGGTTTAATAATTAAATACTTTTTTCCATTATTATTAATTAATTCACCATTCCTTAATAAATCTTCCTGGAGTCACATGATTTGCTATGTTTTTGACGCTGTCGTAACTCTCATCTACAGGGTTGTGGCACAACACAGACAGCAACACAACAATTTAAACAATCCAACATTCTATTCTATTCTGTTCTGCATACTTGACAGTCTATATTCCACCTCAGAAGCGTGACTAGTTGACTTATGGGAGCAAAAAATGAAAGCGAGCTCACAGTGATGTCAGGATGAACTTTGACCACTTGACTGGGTCAGTGTGTATGAGTGTGTGTGAGAGAGAAAGGATATTAAGAGAGACTGATACACACACAAAGTAAAAGGGATACGAGGTTGAAGAGAGTCAGAGAAAAGAATGAAAGAAATAAGTCTGCTGACCTCTGGTTGACCTCTGTGCGGCTGACCCTGGTGGTCACCGTGGTGATAGGCACAGGGGTCATATGGTTAGATATCCACACACATTTCCTCACTCTCTCACAGACTTTCCTCTTTATTGTTTTAGTCTCTGCAGATGACTGGTCCATACGCATCACTTTGCAACAATGTGTGAGTCTGTGTGGTCTATTTTGAACATGGTATTGATGGACAAACTGCAGGCTGACAGCTGGCACGGACGGAGACCACACACACTTAACTCTCTCTTTCTCTAGCTCTTCTCTCATTGATCACAAGTGATAACTCAAAAAATTGACATTGTTTTGCAGTGTCATGCATCATGTGGACGCTGCTGTTGATTTGAAGCAATTATCACAAGTTTTACTGTCTGAAATTACAAAGGATCTCATGTAAGAACTGCTCATACAAACGTTTGCTCTTAAATGGCAGATACAGGTGAATTAGAAGATTAGTCTAATACTTTCACTTATATAGGAACAATTTTAATGGCAATTAAGCCAAGTATTAAAGTAGAAGTATTCTAAATGTTTTGTCTGCTGCTTTTTGACATCATATATATATATATGATGGCAGATGTACAATGTACAGTGTGGACATTGTGTGGTTAGGTTCAGGCAACAAAAGCATGTTGGTTAAGGTTAGAGAAAGATTGTGGTTTTGTTCATTAGTAACTAAACATGTGAAGTTACTGTTAACGTCTTTCTCTATGTCACCTTAACCAAGTGCGCCTCAGCATCAACATATTTGTGTGTTGAAAACAGAGACTGACACAGGCACACAAAAGTGTTTACTGAGAACTTTATTTTATAATAAAACCTTTACACACATTTATACAACGCTGTTACATCATAAATGTCAGTTAATACTCTTAAATGGCAGCGAGTAACATACTGCTGTCAACACATCCTATGCACACTGGATGGATGGAATGGCAAGACAGAGGAGCTAATTGGATTTAATGGATGATGGCCTCACTCACACATTGACTGTCCTTCTGTTAAAGAGTCCGTGTCATTTGTTCCAGGAGGTGGATAACATGTTGTAGTTAGTCAACCTCCCGCTAGTGTACTCTAGCTATAGGTTGCTACAGTACTATTGCAACTCATATGTCATATGTTGTGTACAGTTGCACACACACACACACAGAGCCACACCCATTCATGATGGAAAGGGATGTGTGCATGCATATGACAAATTCCATTATTTTACTTCAACACACTGAGACACTACATATAACTGATACCAGACATTCTTTCAAATATTGTGTGTGTGCACTCACACTTGAATGGTGGAAATAGGCTAAAGAGCAAATGAAAGAAATAAATACAGTGAGTCTTAGAAACTGTGAGAGGAGGAAAGTTATAGGAAAGGAATATTTATACTATCTCTCTCTGGATCTTTTTAGTAATTTAGATGCCAAACATACTTAAATTTTTACGTCATATGTAATTATATTATTGAGTCTATGGTGTGTGTGTGTTGTGGAACAGTAAAACACAAGCAGTAAAATGTGAGCTACACATAATCCAGCACAAATATTGGAAAACACTAAAGCAAACTCATTTATAAAATATATGAAAACACAGTGAGGTTGTTTATTAGTGTCTATGAAATATAAGACAGTTACAATATTAAACATATTCAGTGATGAAGTTACATGAAACTTGTTTTATATTATACAGCTATAATATTACCATATACAGTAGGATGCTGTAAAGTGGAATAGGAAAATAATTAGAGTGAAGCAAAACACACTCACAGTGGGCTGTAAATTTTAAAGCCCTATGCACAGATGTTGTGTATGTGTGTGCATATGTGTGTGTGTGTTGCTGATTTACAGCCTCTGACATGTCAGAAGAGAAGGAAATTGAAGTCTAAGACCAGAACACACACAAACATACACACACGCACACACACACACACACATGCAGCAGCTGTTGCTCTAATTAGCTCTGCCATGCTGAACACACTAATCACCATTACCTCGCTCTGTCTGCTAATTCAAAGATCAATTAAATTTTATGGATTCTTTATTGGAATTATAATTCACAGAATATCCCGCCTCTCTGCCCTGATTGACAGATCTGGCCACCTGTTAGTGGTTTGCAAATTTCCATGGAGTTAATCATATATTTGTCAGTGCTATTTAATCAAATTTCACATTTGAGGTGTCAGATTTGTGAAGCTGGATTTTTTAGAAGTTTTCCACAGCATGAATTTGTTGAACTTAGCCTGCCGAGTTACAACTAGAGTAAAGTTTTATAATTCGATGAGACAAATCAACAACAATCATAAAAACTTCCAAGTTGCAAATTAAAAGAAGTAAAATTCACAACTGTCAAACATAATGTGTTTAGACACACCTGTGGGGCTGTATGTCATGCAGTGGAACTCGATGATCTTTGTATCTTTGGGAGTGGGGAGGGGGGCGGTGTGTTAGCATTGCTTCACTGTGACACTCATTGTCAAAGATGATCTTTTGCTGTTTGGATTTTCGAGACGTTGTTACATGCAGGCCTTGCTTTCTAACACATTGTCATCAGTCAGCACTCGCACAAAGACACAAACAAAAAATTAGTCGATAAGTGTATGTAATATTGAATGTGAAGGTGCAATTAACAATTTAGTGAAGCCTTTTTAAATGAGTTCAAACTTATTTAGCCACAAGGATGTGGTGATGAGGATGATGAGGGAGCTGATGAAGCTGATATTTGATGAATAACACTAAAAAATGTTTAGATGTTTGATGCTCTAGATTTTACTTCATGTTATCATATTTTTCACCTGCATGCATCTTGTAGAATACAAGGACTGGCAAGATATTCCTGCTGTGATCAGCTTTTTGCTGTGTTGCCAACTTATCCTTATTTCTCAGTTTTTACATTAGAACAACTAAAAAAGTGGCTTTTTGGCTACTATCCTTCCAAAAAGACCATTCTTGATCAAGCTTCTTTGGACTATGGAAGGATCACTCCAACTGGTCACAGAGGTCACACTCAATATTTGTCACTTTAGCCTAGAGAATTCTTTTTTAATATTATTATGTGTTTTTAATACAGTGTACATATTTTCTATATTTTCTATTCTAATAAAGAGACTCAGAAATAAATATATAAATAATAGAACTGACAAAACAACTAATCTAATGGTGAACTGAGTCTTATGCACAGTAAATTGTTGAGTATTGCTTCAAGTTGAAAGCACAAACACGTGCAGTCCACCAGAATGGATGTATGAATGACTTCCTGAAATATACATGTTGAAAATATTAATTATTATTTTTTCATGCCTTTAGATAGGAAATATATACTGACTCAGGTCATCATAATTTGTGTATGAATAAGTTAAGACTAAAGGGAAAAATTAAAAGCCAAACATTGGTGCAGGTCTGTGAAAGGATGTGATCTCTGGTCTCATGCATGGCTCTCCAACCCCCCCACCCCAACCCTTGATTTCCACCTTGCTACATTACAGCTACACTACTTCTTGTAATGAAACGTATGTAAACCGCAGGAAGCAATATATGTTCACGATTCCAGGGGATACAGGACCACAAATTACAATGTTCTGAACACTAGTGACAGAGATAAAGATGGTGGTGGGACTGAGTCAAACTCCAGGCTTCACAAACCTGCAGGTGATGCTACAGGCACTAAGGCCATCTCTTCAGTCTCGACTGGATCTAGATATGTTCCAGGTTTGAACAAGCAGAGGGAAAGTGAGTGAGGGGAAAGAAACGAGAGAGTTGAAAAGTTCAGCCTGCTCCCTGCGGGCAAAAAATGGCGGGTACTGACATATTCTTTATCGAATATTCGTCTGCTCCTTCACTCTGTTTTCATTTAGTTCTGAGCTGCTCCCATTTAGCTTCACCCTGAAATTCTCTTAATCCACCTCTTTGTTTCTTTTTCTTTTTTAAATATTTTGTTCTATCTTTATTTATTCTTCCGTTCTTTCATTGTGGCACACACACCCTCTGTTTCTTCCATCTGTGCAGGAGGCAGCACTTTAAAAGGGGCTGGATCCCATTAAATACACATCACCTTCACACTGCTGTGCGTGTCGTCATGTTCATGCATACTGTATGTTTTATAGCACGTGCGTATCCAGATGTGTGTATCCGTGTGTGTCTGCGTGTGTGTGTCTGCAGAGGGATGATGGCGTAGCAATCAGAGGCTGGTTCATCAGGAGGTCAGACACACATGTACACACACACACAGTAAGTGGCTGCAGAGTGAGATGGATGGCAGTCTTAGGCTCCATGCTGCTTTGGTAGGGAAATCTATGGAGCTGACATAGCCATGGTAACACACACACATAACCTACAGAAATACACACTCATGTATACACACACATACACACAAAAGCTGCTTTTCATAACAAGTTTAATGATTCATTTAAAATGGTTAAAGACTGTGTATAAACACACACACACGCATACACACAGTAACATACATTCGCTCACACTTGATTTTCCTCGAACTGAACTTTATTACACTTACATATTGTTTAACTGTATACATGTCAAATTATACACAGCCTAGACGTCTGTGTGCCTCAGATATAATTTAATCATAAAGTCGCATTTGACATTATTTTGTTTGTGTTTAATTTGGAGCGGGTATATTTTCTGCTCAGCAGAAGCTCAGAAATGTATGTTTCTGTAATGTGTGCTTGCTTAATCATAGAAAACCCCAACAGATCCTATGCTTAATTTTTGATTAATGATTTGGGGCTGCTTTGCTGTCTCTGGACCTCAACAGCTTGCTATTGTGGAGGAGAAAATGAATTATTCAGTTTCAAGGTATCAAGGTAGGATAATGTGAGGGTGGTTGTCCATCAGTTCAAGCTCAGTAGAAGCTGGGTGATGCAGCGGGACAATGGCGCTAAACGTTAAAGTAAATCTACTAAGGAATGACTTCAGATACACAAAATCCACCTTTTGAAGTGGTCCAGTCAGAACCCAGACCTCAACCAAAAAGTGATGCTGCAGTATGACTTCAACATATCCTGGACGTGGTGCAGGTTTAATCCACAGCTACAGGAAGAACTTACTGGAGGTTATTGCTGCCAAAAGTGATTCAACTAGTTTGAAATACTTTCACTTCCTTTTTCCACCTTCACTCTGTGTGTTTAATGGGTGTGTTAAATGAAGACATGAAAGATCAGGACAGTTTGTGTTTTATCAGCTTAGAAATATTGTGTGTGTTGATATTTGTGATTTTGGTGAAGATCAGATCACATTTCATGACCAGTTTATACAGAAAACCAGGAAATTGCAGACACTTAACTTACTTTTTTCCTGTAATGCTGGTAAAGACCAGGTAGCCTACTGCTGTTAACACCATGCTTATGGTGAAGCATGGTGGTGGCAGCATCATCCTATGGGGGCTCAGACTTGAACCCCACACAACATCTGTGCAGAGACCTGAAGATGGCCATGACACATGACACATTCCTTTCCAATTGGACTTTGGAGTTTGAGAGAATCTGTCAGGAAGAAGGGGATAAACTGCTTAAATCCAGGTGTGAAAAGTTGGACTCCAAACTGTTGTTAATGCCAGATGGAATTTTCTACAAAGTACTAATAATTTGAGGAGATAAATATCTCAGGATACTGCATATGATATAAAAACAATGTATCTTCAGCATCCATGCCTGCTGTATGTTTAAACAATTAATGACTGACAGTTAAACACATTTGTTTTATTTAGTCATATACTATACAGTATATAAATTATTCACTGGCAGGTTTCATTCATTCTTGAACTTGAAAACAGACCTTCCTCAAATAAAATTTACTTAAATTAGTTCAAAGTTCACTTTGACTGGCAGCTGCGGTCCAGCAGGTAAAGTGGTTGTGTACCAATCGTGTCTTTGTGCAAGACATTGAATCCCAAATTGCCACCAGTGTGTCAGGTCAGCTGTGTGTGTGTGTGTGTGTGTGTGTGTGTGTGTGTGTGTGTGTGAGAATGGGTGAATGAGAAGCAGTGTAAAAGCACTTTGAGAACCAGTAAGGTAGAAAAGCTCTATGTAAGTACAGACTATTCCCCATATATCAATAATAAATATATTAATGGAATTATAGTATTCATTTAACATACATGATTATAACAAGATTATAACAACTATATATTATATATTCCTATAAAATCATAAGACATTATATTTTCAATCATTCATGATCTGTTACAATTCTCCTTGAATATTAGATTAATGATTTAATCTATGGGTATATTACACTTTATTAAGAAAATGACCAAAGAAAACACAAAATAGTAAAAGATACTGTAGGTGAAACAGCTGCCATTAAAAACAAAAGACACATAAATGAAGACTTGTTCTTTTTTGTCTTTAACATTAATGAAATTATTAGATATGTTATTCCATGTGGGCAGACAAATTTGCTCTTTGCACAATGTGTGTGTTTTATACATTATGCTCAACCTATTATTGCATTAATTCTTAATGAGATACAAACCAAGCAGCCAAATGATTCCTCTGTGTTGAGTAGTTACACACGACAACACAGTGCTGGGTTACCCACAGATACATGCAATAGAATGGGAAAAGACATGGATGGATGAAGAGAAGATGATTGTAGGCTGAGAGGAAAACAAGTCAAGAAATAGAAAAATAGGAAGCTAATCTTCACATCAAACAATGGAGTGTAGGAGGAAGAATGAGGAAGAGAGATGAGTTGAGGATGAGAGAAGAGGAATGTGAAATCAAATCGACTTCTGGGCACATAGAAAAAGAAACAGGGAGAAGTTGGCCATTAGAGGAGACGAATGAGATGAAAGGTGATGAAAAATTGGAAAAAATCTGAAATAGAGGAAGAGGAGGATAGTAGAACAGACAGGACAATATCAGAATGAGAACAACAGTAAAAGGAAACTCTTAATATCTGTACAGTAAATCTCTGTAGAAACAGCTGAAGCAGCTTGTTGCTTGAGGACATAGATCAGTGTCTGTAGAAGAGTCATCACTAAATCACTGCAGCCATTAATCACAATCCAACAAGCTGAACTGTCCAGTTCTGGCCTGTAGTAACAAGGCATCTCTCTTTGTATCTGTAAGACACAATCATCAGTTTCATTGTTTTTTTTAAAATTTTGTATTACAAGCAAATAGTTTAATTTTTTATTTTTCTGTATGGAGACATCAACAATCCTTTTAATGTTAGAATTTAATTTAATGTGTAATATTTGTTGAGGAAATTTCCAATCTCCAGCCAAACTCAAACCAATGACAGTGCATTTTTTTTCATTAGAATCCCTCAAACTCGAAAAATAGACCAAATATATGACAGATTTCCAAAGTCATCAATACCATCAATATATATTTGTTTGAAGGTCTTCTCAAAAGAAATAAAGAGGAAAAACAAGTACACTGATTTGCAAAGGCCTTTAAAGAACTTTATTGAGCAGTGTTAAAATGAATCAATCGGGTCAAGTCAGGCTGTCGGGTAGTTTTGCTGTGTTACACAAAAAATTAACAAAACTCTTACTCTGTACTTATCTTTTGACCAGGTCTGCTGGTATCACGTACTGTACTTGATAATATTTTCAGGAACCTGGGGTGATTTGAAGTTGGGAAGAGGGAGTTCACATTCTTTCTATTTACACATTGGATTTTTAAAGCTGTTTAGAGTAAGCAGCCTTCTTGGACTCTCTGTGTGGGGTTCCTTAGAAGGAAAATAACACTGTATTTGAAACACTCAACTGTTCAACAATGGAGAAGTTTGGAGGGGAGGTGATTGGGAGGAATGGCCTGTCTGATCTGACCCAGAATGACTGGTCAACACCATGTTTGAGCACCATATAATTCTGCTTGTTCCCAGAACATCTTAGGCCAAAGACTGACTTTGTTGTTATATCATTGGATCTGTGGATGAATGTCTTGGACACTTGGGTGAATAGAGGAGAAGAAATGTCTTGGATCGGATAATGGGGCAGACCTAGTAAACCCAAACGTGCATTGAAGGTGAACTGGGAACCCCCATATACAGTGGAAGTAGAATCCAAGTGTTCCAAGCCTCCATTGTGGAGGTGACTGTCGAGGGTTGTGGTTTGGTCATCATTGCCTATTGTGGTGCCAACCTCAGAACCCACTGGTAGATGCTGGCGGCAATGGTCTTACAACTCATGAAGGAGATATGACTTTTTGACTGGCCTGGTGGCTTCATGCAGAAGTAGACACGTATTGGCATCAAGGAAGGTAACCCACAGTATGTGCTAGAGTTAAGGTTTTCATTCAGCAAAAGTAACATGATCTTTAACATGAGGTGTCACGTGACCTCACTTGGTCACATTATTATTATTAGTAGTAGTAGTATATTTGACAACCCACTTTTAGCTGTAAATTATCTTGTTACAATACACTATCTCAGCTATCTGAAATAAAAACAACATACACTACTCACAAAAAGTTAGGGATATTCAGCTTTCAGGTGAAATTTCAGGACGAACCTAAAATGCACTATAACCT
>JAUMHL010000029.1:1784217-1806281 GCA_032362345.1 Sandelia bainsii | reverse complement strand
GGAGAGAACCCACGCAGACACGGGGAGAACATGCAAACTCCACACAGAAAGGCACCCGGCCGACCCAGGGATCGAACCCTTCTAGCTGTGAGGCGACAGTGCTAACCACTACACCACCGTGCCGCCTGCTTCAGACAAATACTGTATTTAATTTTTAAAAAGTCTAAGCTAATGTGAACTTCAGTGTCTCTTTGTTCTCTCATTTCAATATTTCACTCTGTGGAATAATTGCTGTAATAGATCCAACATCTGCTGTTGCCACACATACACACACACACACACAGTCAAGCAGCTTGCAACTTCACGCCTGCAACACACTCATGCGTACTTTGCATAAACATACACACTCAGAGATATTTATGAGATTATTTTGTTATTAGGGAGAGAGAGAGAGACTAAGCTAAGCTGACCCTCTGTCACTGTTTCTTCTTCATTTGCTCAAACCGCTCCCTGTCTTCGTTCTCGCTCTATCTCGGGTTTTGTTACCATGGAAACATACTGACTTAATTGTTACGCGGCACGTCATGCTGAGTTTCACCTTGAGAACACCCGCGCACACATAGGCACACTCAGACAGCTGCGAGGCGGCAGTGCGCTCTACAGTAGTGGAGTCAAATGTGTGAATGGAGAGCTGTAAATTCACCACAGAGAGATTTACAACACACACTCACATATGCAGCAAGTCCACGATGAGTGAACTGGAATTTTCTCTCTCTACTCAGTCTGACTGAACTTTAAAGGTACAGTTGTACATTTTTGGAAATAAAACCAATCACTTTTAAACCAAGACCGGTTTATACTTTTCTTGTAGCCACTTATTTCTCCTGGCTACGTGCTCTAAGGCTGTACGTTATCATCATACTTGTGTGTTTCATTAGAAAACATATTTTTTTACCTTTGTCCTGAATCAGGTTAATTTAAAAACACTTTTACTGCAGTGAGTGATGATCAGTCATATAGCTAAAGTACTGAAACTGATCTTGTAGTGTCTTTCTGTCTGCTGACTGTGTGACTCAGCAGATCTAATTTGCTGAGTGATGAGAGATGCTCTGTGCTCTCTAACAGCATCAGACTGATGAGCTGAGAAAGATTACAAAAGTCAACTCCCAAGTCTGTCTAAAGTCTGGAGAGACAGTTTGAATGTTCTATAAAGCTCCTATGCCCTATCTTATGTCTGATGTGAATGTGTGAGCACATTCTCATCCTATTGTGTAATTATTGTACTTCAAATATTTCAATCCCACTAGGTCTATATCAAGACCAACAGAAACAGTGTTGGGTTTTGAAGAGATTGTGGTGTAGTAGATTTTCTGTGTGGAATTTGCAGGTTCTCTCCATGCCAGTGTGGGTTTCCACCCACACTGAAGACATACAATTAAGATAAGTGGTGACTCTAAATTGCCTGTAGGTGTGAATGTGAGTGTACTACTGGATAGACTTATCCATGACTGAGAATCTTCACAGACATTTAATACTGATGCTGAAAGACTGAGGCTAAAGCTCTGGAGTGTATGGCTCTATACGCCTATACGAAGTGGTAAATTTAGGTAGAATTTCTCACTCAGGTATGAAAGTTGATACTGGCATAAGCGTCAACTTGGACTCAGGGATTAGATTTTGGTGGTCAACGTCAAAGGTCAAGGTTAGTGTGACCTCATGCCCATCCCATTCTTGTGACATAATGTGACATAAATCAAAGCTGGAAGAACCTCTAAGTATAAGGTAATTGTGTAATTGTGTTCTGCGTTAATCTTTTCGGGCTACATGAATATGAAAGGATACTGCCTGTCAGTCAGTAACCCAGCAACTGATCTATGACTAACTGATGCAACTGATGTTGCATGCATGACACCGATCATGTGACACATGTATGACACTAGTGCTCGGCCTGAACTATAATGGCTGGGTTATACTTTCAAACTGTAAGTGCCCGTTGAGCCACGTAAAGCTCCATAGTGCTACTAAACTCAACAGGAACCCTTCAAACCATAATAAATCTTATATTTTAATCTTTAAGATTTTCAGATTGTTCAAAACAGCTCACTTAAAACCTGTTAAACACTGTAAAATACATTTACCCAGAAAGAGACATAAAAACAAGGAGTTTCTGTTCTCCTAACATCCAGTTAATGCCTTTTTACAGCTTGAAAGTATCTTCTAAAGTGAGTCCTTTGTGATTTTATAGAGACAGACATGCAGAAAAATAATTGTTGTTGATTTTTACTGCTTTTTAAACACCACTAAAAACTACGCACATGTCCTTTTTATATCTTCCAAATTAAATCAACACATCATCAGAAGAGGTGAAGGAGGCGATTAGTGAGGCTTGTGACTGTGTGGAGACAGACGTAGAGGCAGTAAGGTAATTACTGCCAACATTACTGCTTTTTAAATGTAGCAGAAGCTGTGAGCGCTCACTAACCTTTTACAACTTCAGAAGAAATTCAAAACGACAACTTCAAGTGTGAAAACCAGCAGAGAGAAGATATTTTTAACAAGATGGAGATAGATAGAGATGAATAAAGGTGATTATTGTAGTTGTTATTGCTTCTTAAAAGGGCATTACACCAAGTGTTATCACCCCACTGTATTCTCTCTACAGAGACATAGCACTGCTTAACGCTATGTGTAGAGTAAGAGTAGAGTAAGTTTGTGTTTGATATAGTGACTATGAGTGTGCTGCAAGAGCAGAAGGTACCTGAATGCTCTCGAATCATTTTCAATCGTCACCTTTCTAATCATCATGTGTCGTCCTGAGCATCAACCTCAACCTCTCCATCACTACCTCTTAGTGCTAGAAGACATTTGCTCAGTGGAGCCAGCTGTAGATTAAAATTAAACTTACAAGCCATTTAGTCCCTGAATGCAGTAACTGAATGTTTTCGGCCAACAGCAACAAGTTGTGGACACAACAGTGACACATCATCACCTTAAACCTCAAAGCTGCATATTTCCACAATTATGGGGCAAAATTATTATTTATTTGGATTATTATTATTATTTATCTGATCACATTATAATGGAATTGAAAATTAGCTCTGTTTTTGGTCCCTACTCACTCCAGAGAAAAACATCTGGCTCTTTAGCTCACTACAAAGATCTATAAACCTATATGTAGAGAGATAATGTGAGATAGGTGGATTTTCTTATCTTTGGAGAAGACCAGACTAGCTGTTTCCACCAATTCTAGTCTGTATGCTAAGCTAACTGGCTGCAGGTTGTAGTTTCACACTGTAGTAGTAAAATATATTTGAGTATAAAATAATGTGGAAATGAGTCTGTTGGAAAGAATAGCATTATACCCAGTGTAACTAGGAATTAAATTTAGCAAAAAAACACTATAGTTAACAAAGGAGGAAGTGATTTGACTCGACCACTTAGGGAGGAGGACAAGATGCACGACTTCTCCACAGGAGACAGACGTTTGAGTTCAGTGTGAGACACTGTTTGTGAGACGTGAGACTAGTTTTGTGCCTGACCTTAACTCAGTTGTCTCTGTGCCTAAAGTGAACCAAACTATGATGTATCCACAGCTGTAACCAAGCATTTGTGATAGTTATCCTGACAACAGATCGGACACTGCCATCATTCCTATGACATCAAACGGCGCTGTTCTTTGGGTGTCAAAAACTGATGCCAAAATGTGCATTTAGCATTGATGTGAGATGCCAAAAGACTTAGAAAGTGTCAGCATTTGTCAGTGTGGGAGTGTGAGTGGAAATAATTGGCTGGTGAAAAGAAAGACTACACAAATCAAAGTTCCTCCCAACATTAACCTATAAGTAATGTCTTTCCTGTTTTAATATATAATATATTAGTTCTCATGTACATATATTATAGAAAATGTGACAAGTTAAACTAATTCAAAGTCTTGCAGAGTTGTATAATACTGACATAGTTGACATGACACAAACAGAAAGACTGGAAAATTCTATCATTTGTCTTTTCCATCTTTCCTCTTCATATCGCCACACCTATCATGGTAATGAAGGCTGGTACTGTTCACCAGTGGAAATATCGACAGAGTGCATCAGTGCATCAATATGACGAGTTTTAAATTGACTCATAATGCTTTTTGGCCCTTAGAGCGATGATTGGACTGGCCATAACTTTAACTGCATCGTGTTGATGTCACACACTAAAAGGAGGTCTTTTCCCACGTTTGTGTCAGATTGTGGAAATGTACACAGAGTCATGTTGGGAGTTGAAGCAACAGATGGACAGAAAACACCAACAAGAGTAAAATAAAATGAATATCTGTGTTTCCTGCTCTTCTTCTCTCCCTTTCTCATCATATGCTCCCGCTTGTCTCCACCTCTCTCTCCCTCTCTCTCCAAATGCAAATGGAGTGGAACGAGTGTATTTGTAGCCACGGCAACAACAACATTATCGTTAATGGTCGCCGCAGAGAGGTTGGAGCTGTAATGGCCGACAGCGCTCTGTCGCCGTGGGTTACGAGCTGGATCTCCCACACACACAAATGCACTGGATGAAAGCAGTGTGTACTGCCTTCATTCAAATCCACTTTGCATTGATTTTGCAGTTTGGCTGAAAAGGCAACAACTCTGTGTCTCTACCTCCATGGCTCCACCTAAATCAATCACACAAGCACATAAGCACACACAACCATGCACACACACTTGGGCGTTGTGTTTTGGACAAGTGGCTTGTCTGAGTGACGCCAGACACACACACATAGAGTGCTGGTGACGCCAGGGTGGTAGCAGTGTATTGGGTCAGTATTGAACTCAAACACTAAGTAACCTCATGACTGCCTGTCTGTCCACCTGCCTGTCTCTGAGCATGTCTCCCTCTTTCCAAAGAAAAGTAGCTTGATTAGTTTCTGCTGTCTTTTCATATATGTTTACCTATTTATTTACTGTCCACATACTTTAGTAAACTTTTGGTGGTTACACAAGTTTAGAGATCATAACCATGACACCAGATCACAAAAAATCATACATGGTCAAGACAGATGGCCTGAGCCTGGTTCTGCTGGGGACGTTTCTTAAATTAAAGGGTGTTTTTTCCCTCAAGTGTTGCCAAGTGGTTGCTCAAAGGGGATTTGTTGGGTGTCTCTCTAGCAGTGCTTTGAGGTTAAGCAGTCAAAAACTCTTTGCATGGTCCAGCAACACGTGCCACCTGCCTGGTGGTTCCTACCTAAACTGAGTGGACTCAATTATGTTACCTGACACCTAGTGGACCCAGTAGTGAAAAACACCAAAATAATCTTCATAAAACCCAAAATGAGACTTACACATGACAAAGGATTATCATTAACCTGATCACTTTTTTGTTGTCACACTCTTTCTCTTAATGATATTAAGTAATAAAAGTACAACAATTATTATTGGTCATTAATGTGAAAATAAAGGATCGTGTTCATGTCAGCAGAGTTTGACCTTGTAAAGTAATTGCGCTATAAAAATGTTCTTTTTTAATAATACTTTTCAAAATGAGAAGAAACACACACACACATAGAGATGCGCACATGCACTGTGCAGGTGACCTCAGTGTGAACACTGGGTGTGAGCTGTGCATGTCCCTGTCTGAAAGGGAGAAACAAATGAGAAGACAGGGGAAAGCCAGAGTGTGTGTGTGACAGAAAGAGAGAGGGAGTGATAGACTTAGACAGGAGGACGCCGCTGTCTCCATCCTTCTCACACACTCTGTCTACTATATATATGTGTGTGTGTGTGTGTGTGTGTGTGTGTAATTGTGTAGATGGGTGGATTAAGAGGGTTAAAAGTCAAACATTATTGCACACACTCATACGATGCATAAATGTACATAAAGTAATATTGTCATCCCGTCCCATTCCGCTCTCCCCTTCTCCTCTGGTTTTTTTCCCCCCTCTCCTTTTCATGACTCTAACTCCTTTCCTCTCTTCTCTCCTGTCCTCCACTCTCATCTTCATGTGTACTCTCCTCTCTTTTGTGACTGCTCTCATCACAGTCCATTCCCTCGCTCCTCCTGTCCTTTCTTCTTCTTTATGTTTGTAAAAAAATTCTCTCTCTTTACACATTTTTCTTCCATATTTAGCAAGGGGAGCTAAGCTGCAAATCTCCCCTGAATAATAACTCCATGTTGTGGCGACACACAACTGTGATTGGTCCACTCGGTAAGATTGTAGTGACCATAAGGATAAGTAACTGCTGTTTGACATCATTTAGTACCAACTTCAACATGCCAGTCAGTTTTGAAAACAAGAAGATACAAAGCAGAAGCATAAATCAAGCTTTCAAACACGTGGAGAGAATACCAAACCAACAGGCAGCAATATAGTCTCCAACATAAAGTCCAGTTGGCCAATCACAAGTTGAAAAAAGTTATTAGTGATTCTGGTAGGCTAACAACAATGTTGTAGCCCAAGCACTGGTATTGATATCTATTGATAGTTTACATCTTTTGGGCCCATCCCATGCCTGGGATATTTAAAAATATGCCTGTTTAAAACCTAATGAAGCATATGGCTCTACAAGAGAGAGAGGATTAGTCTGGTGACTTTATGAAAGAGGACTGTAAATGTGTTGGTTGTAAATTGTGTCAGTGATGCTGCTACTCTCACAGCCTGCTGCAAGAGAGATACAGTATATCTACACACACACACAAAGTCATACACAGTATGCAAACAGTGTTACCGATGGGCCAACGCTGTTATGATCTCTTACCTTCTTACTTTTAATTAATTAATAAATTTTTTAGTCAAGTTTGAATCACTTACACAACACATCTGGGGCAGGGCCATAGACAGGATTTTAGTTTGTGCCCCCGTGTATCCCCTTAGTTTTTAATTCATGTGTATTTTTTCCGTGTTTTTTTTAACTAGCTGTTACCGTAAATATATATATTTTTATCAACAAATACAAATTTTACTTTGAGATAGTGAATCTTTTATTTATTAAGTTGGCCCAAAACCAGTTGCCTTCAATACAATGATTCCAATAATCCCTGGTTATTACCAGGTGTACATTTCTGATTGTAGAATATTTTCACACATGAAGACCCAGAGGATGGGTTTGCCCATAAGGTGACTGGGCTCATTCATCCTTATAGAGTTAGGAGCTCAGACATCTGGAGAGAGTTGCTGCTCCATTCAGGCATCAGGATAAGGACGCCTCCTGGGTGCCTCCCATGTTGGAGAGAATATATATCTCAGGTGGCCTGGGAACAACTTTGGATACCCTAGGAGGGGGCTGGAAACACTGTTAGGGAGAGGGGCATCTGGATCCACCGGCTCACCCTGCTGCTACTGCTACTACTGCTATGTCATTGAAATAATATTTCATTAAGCTAGCAGAATAGCCAGCAATAGTGTGGGCCATGCATTACATAACCTCACCCTGCAGGTTGTAGTGACACAGACATTTTGTCTGCAAAGAGGTACTGCAGAGACCAGAGACCGGATTCTGTGGAATTTTTATACAAACAAATACATCATATGCAGCGTCAGCATATGCAGTCCAAATCACACTGGACCCCCGCCTTTCTGCTTACACCGCTGCATTTCCAGGAAAAGAAAACGTGAGCTTACTATCCTTTATGCTCTTTTGTCCTGGGGGCCATGTCAGAGGTCATCTCACCTTATTAGTTTAGTTTGCTTTTCTTGGTATTAAAAGATCCATTACACATCGGTAACTGTCAAAGAACACAAAGAACTACTATGCCTGTAGTTACAACCTAATGTGATGCTGTGCTTGTGTAATGTGTCCTTTAAGACACCTCTGTCTGTACTAGTGAACCTGTCTCTGATGATTTTTAACATGAACCTGCTGTGACTCTATGTGAAATGAGTGAGCTCACTGGTTGTAGCCAGATTAAAGGCCAGCTTGCCCCAGCTACTTTCTACTTTATTCGCCTCCAGCCACTCAGACAGCCACTGAGAGAACAAGCTGTGGCCTACACCCTGTGAAACACTGTAATTCCTCTCATACAGTATCTAGCTGTTCTGGGATCTGTGGCATTTTTGTTTGATTGTGATCTCCTGTTGTATGGTTAGGAGTTTTCGGTTATTTAAGTGTTAACCCACCCCGAAACCCAAATGCAATTTTGAAATCTATTTATTTAATTATTTTCATTTTCATGTTGCATCAGGGTCTCCTCTAGGCTTAGGCCAGCCAGACAGAGCATGGTGGCAGTTTAAATTACATTAAAAAAGAAGCATGGATTTATGTAATCCATTTTTAATTCAAAATATTTACAGGTAAAATATTTATGTTACGAGTGCAATTACACCTGTTCTGCCTGCAGGTTGACCTACCTGACCAAATCCCGAAACGACCAAATCCCGAAATGAATCATTGGATATTGACGGGTCCTATCGGGTTTGGTTCAGCTAACTCTCTATCTGGACTAGATTTGTATATTCATGTTATCAACAGTCTTTATACTTTGTTTTTTTACACTGATTTGATACAGATATTACGCATATTTTAGAGCAAGCACTTAGTACTTCAATTTGAGCAAAGAAGTGGTACTTCTAAATTAGTTATATTTAGGGAACATTCAACAATCATAAACGTCTCCTATAGAGTCATTTTATTAGGTGTGGTCTCCACATTACAGTCAGATAACTAGCTAATATTAGTTACAGCTCTATGATCAGTCTACAATATTTTGAAAAGTAATAGGCTACCATACAGTAGAGAGCGCTGAGTAAACTGTGGGATGCAGGAGCTTTGAACGGCTACAAGAGCACTAGACGTTCACGGGGAAGGTCAAAGGTTTTGGGGCAGAGCACAGCTAAGGTAGCTCCCAAATGAGATCCAACTTTTAACTTTCACACTCACTAGAATTATCATTTTAATGGCTTTGTCGCAAAACAAGTGTTTTTGGCAGAAGGTCAACAGCTGCTGTTTTACATAGTATTCACTACTATTATCCGGCAAGCAATTCTGCACACTTGTATAACTATTACATTTACATTTGCTGTACATATCCAGTACTATGTGTTATACACTAGATAGATAGATAGATAGATAGATAGATAGATAGATAGATAGATAGATAGATAGATAGATAGATAGATAGATAGATAGGAGCAGAGCATGTATATCAGGGGGACTGGCAGGAGTACCTATGATTGAGGACAAGAGAGGAGTCATATGTGATGTCAGAGCGCCTCCAAGTGGTCAGAGGCAAGTTGGGTGCAAAGTGTGAGTGTGGCTTTCAATTCTTTCATAACCTCACATTCTTTTTCACTCTTTCTAGTTCAATTTTCACACACTACTGACACTACTAAAAGCTATTGTTATAATAAGAATAATAATGGAACACATCTGAAAAAAACCTAAATGATTTTAATCTGGTGTTTATTGTTTTTTTATTAACACTTTATTGATCCCCTTGGGGAAATTGTTGTTTGGACAGCGCTACTATGGGGTTTCGGTGTCTTGTCCAAGGACACCTCAACATGTAGCTTGCCGGGACTGATAATCGAACCGCTCACCCTTGGGTTGGAAGATGACTGCTCTACCCACTGAGCTAGTGGGATCTACAAACACTGTACAAAGCAAAGGAATAAATGAAATGAAATAATAATACATTAAAAATTGGAATACTGTACATGAAATGTGTTGCAGGATTCTCACAGTTCCCAGTTCAGTGTTGGGACCCAGCTGTCTACTGTGCAGCTGTAGGATGAATTAACAACCAGCGTGAAAGCAGCTCAACTGTGTTAGCCGTCTCCTTTTCCTCTCCGACAGCCCTGTTACGAGTCTGCTACTATTACACACGAGTAGGATTAAAGAGCTATGAGAATTATGGGTACTGGAGGCACACGTGGTTATAAACCACGCTGGTAGGGACATGAGATATCATGAGCCAGTGCCAACTGTGGAAAATCTTTTGAAACTCAATTACAGAATTTGTATTGAACTGTATTCCACTATATACCACTGAATTTATAGCATTGTGGTAATTTCAGTGTAAACTTGCACTCAGCTTGTTTTATGATGTATTTTGTATTTTCAGCAAACTGATTTGTTGAACTAAATTAACTTCTTATCTATCGTAAAACTACCAACAAATTCCACATAAACGATAAAATGTGTTTTTGAGCCACGGATTGCCTTCATTGTGAATATGTGAACATAGGGGGAAAAGATTTGATATCACACATTTCGGAAATTAAAAAATATTTAAATATCCAAAGATATTCACCAATTCCCATAAATTAAGCTGTTTAAATTCCTGGCCTTTGTTTGCTTCCATACCACTTGACCTTTTTATGAAAAAAAAAAAAGTCTACCATGTTTTCCATGTTTGAACAGTTTATTTGAGTAAAACTATTCCATCTACTAAAGTTATCCACTGAGTAAAAGCAGCCTGAAGGCCTGCAAGTCATTTTGAATGATCAGCTAATATTCTGTAGATCCTCTTTGCACTATTGCACTAGGTGTTTAATTTTCTTTATTTGTCTGTGTGGCAATGGCAAAGGCTGACTGATGATGTCATTGTTAATGTCACAGTTCCTCTAATGACTGGGTAATTCTATGAAAATGCCAACTGCACTGAATGGTGAGTTGGTCTATACACCACATGCACACCTGGCATTTACATTCTGCAATCTGTATCTTCTCGTCTTGATCAAAGTGCAGTGGTTAGCACTGTCAGCAGCTTTTTTGTTGGAACTTGTCAGCCAGTTGGGGCCTTACTGTGTGGAGTCTGCATTTCTTGGGGTACTGCAGTTTCCCCCAACAGTCCAAAGACATGCAGGTTAGTTTGACTGGTGATTCTAAATTACCCATAGGTGTAAATGTGAGTGTGAATGGTTGTCTGTCCCTCTGTGACAGATCACCAGTCAGTGATTTGAGAGGTAGGGTAAAGCTAGAATAGGTTCTACCCCCCACCTTGATTACCTCCTTCTCCTTGGTTAATGGAGTGATGTAGGAAGTCGTACACATATAGTCTACGACTGGTGATAACTTCAAAGAAACTTAACACACTTCATGTTAACCTATTACCCACCACTCTAGCAGAGCACAGTGGAGCACTGCAATGACAGCAAGGTTCAATTCTACGACTGAGTGAAATCACAAATCTACATGGTCAAAAACACCACTGCATCTGTTCTGTTTTGTACATTCTTTTGCATTTAAGCAGGTGTACAGTATATGTGAAATACTTAAATGTTTTGTTTTAAAGATGATCTTATTTTATTAACTCAAATTATGAAAGAAGCGGTGGCCAGAAACATTATCAACCACTATTCATTTAGCATTTTTGATACAGATGTTTTATATATTTTCATACTTTGTGTGAAATGTGTTATGTTGTAATCAAAGATGTGATTTTCAAGTTATTTTGTGTGACACAAGTCTCTCTCACTTAAATCAACCAACAAAACTAAGTATTCTTGATTCTAGGACCCACCATCACTCATTGGCTCAAATATTAAGCAAACTACTTAAGATATCAGTGTTAACTGGAAAAAAATGGTTGTAGCAGGTTATTTCTGTGTGAACTTTTCCATCCTCAGACATTTCCTCTGTAGAGCAGCCCTGCTGTCAATCCTGCTAATTTGTTCAGCCTTTCATCCTGTAGCTATAGCTAGTTTTTTCTTTTTTCCCCCTCCATATCCAACCCATCAGAGTGCAGGAGCAAAGCCATCTATTAATGAACAAATTGTATTCATCATTAGGCTGGCTGTGCAGGGGGATGGGCCTTTTGGAAATTAAAGAAAATCCAGCTTAATTAATGGTGACATCAATCATTGTTTGGCCTGATTGGCTGGGGCGGTCCATCTCCTGTCTGATTTATAAGCAGGACTTGAGAGAGGGACAGAGGACAGAGAAAGAGAAGAAGATTTACAGTTTGTCTACACAAAAAGTGTTTCAGCTACAGTTGTCCTCATGCACATCTGGCAGAACATACAGTATATGTTCCTATTTTAATCAATCCAATTTTCTACACAGGACCCATTTTTATGTTCAAGGCTATTGTTCTGTGTTTTTCATGCATAATTATTGGACTGTCCCTGAATGTCTCCTGTTTAGACATACTATGATAACACTTCCCATGACAAGAATTACTCATATTGATGATAAACTTGCATTATGTGTTTACACATGTGCTATATCTTGGGCATCTCTAATGAGCCTACAAACATAACAGCAATGAGCTCCTTTATTTCAGAAAAATTGTTTATTTCTCACAATAAGGAAAAAAAGGAAACAGAGGCAGTGGAGTTGAGCCAAAGACATGACAGCAACACAAACTGTTGACAACGAAGGATTCAAATAATTAATGATTCAAATTGACTCCTTCTTGAACATCTTGAACATTTTATACACAAAAGTTCCAGCACAATGTCTGCATATGCTTAACTCTTGCTGAGATTTGCTGAAAACCTAAAACCATTAACTTATCACTGTTCTCTGTACTCTGTAGAGTGGATCAGCCATCTGTCTCTATGTTGCATTTAAGCCATTGGTATATGTTGATTTATAAAGCTCATCTAAATAAACATCCCTCTTATTTTTGCAAATTGATCTCTCAGACCCCATCTTGCAATGATAACCTTAGATCATAGGACACATGTCTGTTGTATCATATCAGCAGTCACTGCGGGATTGAGCAGCACAGAATAAGGTGGAAGGAAAAGTGACTCCATCCTGGAATGAGCTTCAATTAACACTAAACCTTAACGATATAGACTGTAAGTTCAAGAAATACTAACTCCATTTTGCTTTGTGAGTCATCCTATGTGGCTCAGTCAAACTTTGGAATTTTTTCACAAGGCATCATCCTCCATTTCTTTTAGCATAGAAGCCCGTGAGGTGAAAAGCTTCAGGGCCACTGTGAAGAGCAGGAGTAGTTACAGCGACCAAGAGCTCTTTTCAAGTATACATGAGCACATGTGAGTAATAAGTGAGACTTCACATCAATATTGTTCTAAGTGAGACTTGAAAACCCATAGTTTTTAAAGGGAAAACTTAAAATAATTTACATTCTATGTAAAACACCTTGTCACTGACAATTACTTTCACAATACAACAAACAACAATTAGAAAAAAATAGCATAGTGTACTATGTCATAGCATTGTTTGAATTAGTTGAGTTAAAGCTCATATGCAGTAAGACCTTTTAGAATAATTTTTTTAATATTCTTATAAAGTTGTCAGAGTCTACAGTCAAGAGACGGCTTTATTAATGCAAATACAGCCACAAGAAGGTGCAGCGAAACATTGGTAACGTTCAAGAACAGAAAGGCCAGATTAGACTTTGCTAGAAAACACTTTAAAAAGCCTGACCTGTTCTGGAAAAAGATTCTTTGGACTGATGAAACCAAAATTAACTAAAAGAATTTAAATTAACTAAAAGAATTTAAATTCTTTTAAATTTATTTATTTAAAAGAAATATGGAGACGGAAAGGAACAGCTCATGATCCTAATCATACCACATTATGTGTCAAACATGGTGGAGGCAGTGTAATGGCATGGACATGTTTGGCTGCCAGTGGGACTGCCTCACTAGTGTTTATTGATGACCTGACTGCTGATTAAAGTAACTGAATGAATTCTGAAGTGTAAAGACTATACTCTGCTCAGATTGAGTTAAATGCTGCAAAACTAATAGGACGTTGTTTCATATTGAAGATGAAGCTACAATTAAAATTACACATTTAACAAGCCTTCCTGCTTGGTCACAACTTCTGAGAATAACACGGGGAAAAAACAGCCTGTCTCCAAAAAATTATGTTCGTATAGGACGAAACTGCAATCCCGATTACATATTTGCAACCCGATTACGTTTTGTGTTAACGTAATGATCATATGTTCACAGTTAACATAAATGACAAGTCACAAATACGTTGATACTGAACGTATCAATGAAATGTTCACAGGTAACGGATTTTTGTCCGCCAAAATATCCGATCAGCATCTGGTTTTCTGTCGACTAAAATGTCTGACCACCTCCTTGCAAACTGTTTTGCATTAATAAATGTAGCGCGTTATTAGTTCATTCACAAAAATACGTTTCAATACAACGTGACAATTACGTTGTACAAAAACGTAATCGGGTCGCAAATACATCCTGTAACAAAACGTAATCAGGAATGCAGTTTAGTCCTATACAAACGTAATTTTTAGGAGACAGGGTTGGGGGAAAAAACAATATGGAGTCACAGATGGCTGGAAGATGCAGAAATTATGTGTCTGTTCTGCAGTTAAGTCCTGTTTTATATCACAGCATAAGGTGAACAAATGGGCTAGATGGCAGGAGACAGAGGAACAAGATAATAAAAGGCAGGAGGACAAAATGACCAACAGCAGGTGGGTGGAGTAGCAGGTGAGCAGGTGGCCAAGATGGCTGCGCCCAAGAGAATTGGTGTCTGCCACATGTGTGGAGAACTGAGAAGACGAACAAACAGAGGTGACAGGTGAGTTAGTGTAATCACAAGCTCTCAATAACAAAAAACGCTGTGCTTCACGGGGAGGAAGGAAAGTCCAAAACTCAAACAAAAGCCGGAGGAGACAAAAAACAGAAAATCTTCCAGGAAGCTTCTAACATAAAACTCCTCTTCCTCAAATTCCTCCTCTTCAGATACAATAAGAGATACACAAGACAGAAATGCTGTTCAAAAGACGGTAAAGTCCCTTATCTCTTGACAGAAGACCTTTTACACAGAAAGTTGACAGATCCAAATCCACAGTTTGCTAATAGATTAATTCCAGGAACAGGTCCGAGGTCAGAATAAACAGAGAGAGATACAGGGACTTACAGCGCCAAGGGAGAAGGCTGGTCCAGTGTCCACAGAAAAAGAGTTGGGTTCCACAGACTCAGATGAGTGATCAGAAGTTCAGTTGAGCCGAACAGTAGCAGGAGTCAGAAGAGTGGCGGTGAGCAACAGGTTTCTTCTAATAAAAGAAGTCAGAACAGGCCAAAACAGGCTAGCAGCTGGCTGGAGAGTTACAGATAAGGCAACAATCTGGCAAAGAGACAGATTACCAGCAGTCAAAGAGGAACAGCCTTGAGTCTGAACTGATGTGTTGAACTGGCAGGTGTCTGTGAGAGAGAGAGAGAGTAGTTTATGGAGAGGAGAAATCAAATTACATCAAGAGATTTACACACACACACTTAGCAGATGTCATTCATAGCTCCCATTGCACATGAAGTAATGAAGTAGTGTGTGTGTAGATGTGTGTGTTGAATGTGTGTTTGCATGCACGAAGGCTTTTCCAGCTTTACGTGTCATGTCCTTGCAGATCGTGCCACTCCCCCCTTCCCTGAAGTAACCCTCTCCAGCCTGTCTTACATCTGTAGAGGAAGTCAAAGAAACACTCACATCTCACTTGATCAAATCAATGTGACAAATTTATTCAGCTTGTACTCAGTTTCCCATAAGTGTTGTTTTAATGATGTTTTACTGTTGGGGCACTGTTAAAATGCTAGATGAGCTGGAATTCTCTTTAATGCAGCCTGTCACCCCATCACATCAGTTTCCTGCTGTGTGTTAACTAACCAGACTTGATTTGTTATGAAAACTTAAATAAATTCATAACATTTTTCTGAATCCTGAGGCACTAGGGAGCAGGCAAATCACTAACTCTCTTTACAGATGTCAGTTTTTCAGGACAAAGATCTAAGAGGGACCTGGTCCAAATTCTCAAACGGAGCCAGCTTTAACCAGTTTGCATAACACAAAGATAAATCTGAGGAGGAGTACGCCACGGGCCACAGTCTCTGTAAAAAATGTTTCAACACTGTGATTAAACACTGATCTGTCGCCAAAGCCCTCATGACAGAATGAAATAGTGGCAGCACAGGAATGTTTTAACTGTGCTCAGAGCCAAGTCCAATCCTCCAGAAGTTGAAGGAATGACAGCACATGAAAACCCAGTCTGTTATCCACACACCAGTATAATCTGCTGTGGCTCACACACTGGATGATGTACACAACATCAAGAGAAAACCATGGGTGCTGACCAATATGGGATCATTTCTGATTATCCCATTAATGCCTAAGGCGGGGAATTTCCACGGCAAATGGCAAATCATAATGTGAATTAATTGAAGGGTAGATACTTAAACTGAATCTGTCAGAACCTGAGGGTTTGTGTAGGGTTCAGTCACAGACTAGGCTAAGCAGGCATAACTACCTAAATGTTTCACTTGTAAATATTTTAAAGTAATCAACATACTGCATGACTCCATGTTTCTTCTTTAGCCTCCTTTAAAGTGATATTAAAAATGAAAACGACTTTGGCCAAATGTTGAATGATTTTCCATACAGAGAACATATATAATGCATTTATGAGTAGAGACATGAGCTAGTCACTGTCCTCCCACCACTTGCAATAGCAGGTAAACTCGCTCCATGACCTGCTTTGAAAAGCATTTGAAATTGCCTCTCAATTTTTTTAAACAATGACAAATTGCAAATGGCCCAGAAACACTGGGAACTCAGAAATTCTTAAAATAAAAGCCCTACTTGTCCTTCCTCAGAGGGACAGGAAGAAACTGCACCTGGAGAAGCGTCTCCATGGTTGAAAGAGGAGTAGAGGTGGAGAGGACAACAACAACAACAATAAGCATAGACTCCAAGGGTTGTTCTTGTGTTCCAGCTTCTATGCTGTGAAGAAGGAAGTAAGAGATTATCTGCTTTGAAAACCATGGATGAAGTCATCTGCTTTCTCCTTCCAAACACCAGTGGGATGTAAGAGAGTCATCAAAAGTCTCTTATATCCGCCTTGCATCCTGAGCCATTTCTTGGCCTGAGACAGGAGGGCACAGTAGGGGCAGGACACTTGAGCGAAGGTAAGGCTGACATCCTGCTGGCATGCATAATGTCCATGAAGTTAGCCCATCTGACACAACAGATAAGGAGGACCTCTTCATCATTTGCTGCTTGAACACTGAAAGAAAAGCAACAGTTCAACCAGCACAGCTGACTACTAAAAAGGGTGCTTTGTTATTTTTCCCCAGTTTAGGTTTTTTAACTTCATTTTTGTCTCCTTGACCAGATTTTCTTTATTCAATCTTTGTTTTGTATTTTCCTTCAAGTCCCCTGGGAAGAACTCAGGCATGCAGAGTTCAGAAGCAGCAGCAGTTTCCATTAGTCTACTGTTTCTTTTTCTTTGTGCTTGCCTCTCCTTCACTTCTCCTCCTTGTTGATTTTTCTGTCCCTCTATCCACTAATAAATCAGGTGTTTTTTTCTGTTGGTAGCTCTGTCACTGTTATCTCTCCATTTCATCCACCACTTACTGGTGCCTCAATCACTCATTCCTCTCTCCCTCCTGTCTCTCCTACTTGTTTTTTTTCTGTCTCTCCTTTCCTTTCCATTCCTCCTGCTTCTTTTCATGTCAGTCTCATCCTCCTCCCTCCATCATCCATCTCTCTCTTTAAACTGCTCAGTTTACAGTCTTTCTGACATTGTTTTTTGTCTTTCCTCAGTTTATCCCGTACGTTTTTCCTTTGAATTTACATTCTCTCTAGTTTTTACCCTCGTTTCTTTCCTGTCCGCTCATCCTTTCCTGTCCATTTTGTGTGAAGCTCAGAGATCGTTAACCAGGCTCAGTCTGCTACAGATATCATCTCTATTGAAGCTCCAACCGAACGGATCCCGTCACCCTTTTCTCTTTTATTCTCTCCTCTAATGGTGTTTTTTTCTGTGTGTTTTCTTTGGCTTATGTTCTGTCTCCTGTACCTTCCTGTCTGAGTTCCACACCCTGTCACTATAAAACTGTCACGATGCTCATAAGGTGACAGCCCAGGCCTCTAAGATCTCCTTTACCCTCTTGAAAGCACATGCTTGAAAGCTGGAAAAATATTCAACCTGAGTGGCTCCATGAAGTATCAGGCCACCCAGAAGAGTTTGGCTTGGCATTAAAATGTTTCTGTGGGGCATGACAATGATTTGGGGGCAGTTAAAAAAGGTTCCACACAACAAGGCCTTATTGAAAGCACAAAATGGTGCTATTTACCTGTTGTTAGTTTATGAATGATTTTAAGGCACCAACCAGAAGAGCCCCCCATCTGTGCGTGCCTGCACAGATGGCACACACAGATTTTACTTGACTTAAACCATGATTTTTGTAAAATTGATCTTTAATATCCATTTAGATTCATACATTATATTGTGCTAACTGAGACTAATGCTAATCTACACAGAAAATAGCATTGTCTTAGCATCGCATTGTTGAACTAGTTAGTCCTACTACAAGTATTTCATTGTTTCGACCTAGCACTATTTGGCTGCTCACGTTTGTATTTCAGTATGTTTTACCTTAAATATTGCAAGATAAACGTCATTTAGTATTTCTAGCCTCTACTCCCATATAATAATGTTATCATATGCAAATTCTCTGTTTTTCCAGCTGATTTTGTCCATCATGCTATTTAGTGGTTAGTTTTCAGTTGTTACCATTCCCATGGTTATGGTTCTGTAGGGAACTAGAGCAGTAGGATTATTACCATCAAATTACCAACAATGTGTGTGGCAATTTGCAACATCTAGAAATAGTTGCAGTTAGAGGCATAATGTTAAAGAAACAAAGTATGAGTAGAGAGGAGGTCGGGGTGGAGGGTGGGAGACTAAACACAAGACTTTGAAATGAGTGAAATTAGTTTTCCGGCTTCAAACTGACAGTTGTTACAGTCGTTACATTACTTCAACCCAAACTATGATCTATTCCCTAAACCTAACCATGTCGTTTTTGTGCCTAAATGTAACAAAGTTGTTGCTCTATGTTCAGTATTGCTCAACCACCAACTGTGACTATGAGCAGGTAAAGCTGGGGCCTAATAAGCCTAATTGAACTTATGATTCGAATTTGACAGGGTTTTTTCTTTGCTCTCCTCTGTAAATGAAATATTCTACATTATTCTGAAGTGGGCCAAACTACACAATGAGTATACTTTTATTTACACACCACCTTAAATGTATCCTTAACTGTGTTTGTCTTTTTCTTTCTTCTTTGCTTTGCTCCATAGCACCATCTTTCCTTCATCATTCCAGTCTGTATCAGTCTGTCGGCAGACAAAGTACAGAGGGGTACGAAAGAGCAAAGAGTTAAAGAATAGTTCCTGTCAATAAAGACACTGGGGCTTCTATAAGTGTTACTCCCATTTCCTCCTCACACCCACCTGTATCTGTCCTTGCCCTGTCCTGTCTTCCCATACAGAGGCCATTCCTCTGTTAACACAGCTCTTAACACAGACACACACGTTCCTCCTTTTGTGGTAAGTCAACAACACAGGTGTTGAACTGATGCTTGTCTCAGATGCACAGAAGAAAAATGTAAACACAAAAGAAATCTGGGTGACACACAATGTAAAGACAGAGCTAATATTTGTCTTGTTTCCAATCTGTCTCTTTTTTATGAACTGCCTCCTTTTGTCTTTCCTTCTCTCTTTCTGACTCATGGTTACCTACTTCCCACATCCTTTTCTTACTTCTTTCTTCTCTTCCCCTGACATCTATTGACAAAGTTAATATGAGCATGTGTCCCAGGTATAAGGTGCCACAATTCTACATGTCAGGACAAAAACTTAGCAACCATGTCCATCCAGACGCTATGTAGATCTCGGAGATAAAACTGTGTCTAGACATTTGTCCCGCTAGGGCACAAAAACATTTCTAAAGCTCCAAGTGTCCCCAGGAGCACAGTGGCCTGTGAAATAGAAGACGTCTGGAATGATCAGGACTGAAAGAATCCAGGAACCAGAATCCAAGAACTGTCCATCTGGACAAAATAAGCAAGCAAGAAGGACCTTGGTCAATAAGGTAACCAATAACGCAGAGATGTCAAGATCAGTAATGATCACAGTGATCATCAGGCCTTTATTGGAGAGAAAATGGACATGTAAAAGTCATACGACAGCCTGCTTGGATTTTGCTAAACAGTGAGGAAGATGATTCTGGTATGATGATACAAAATTCAATTATTTGAGCAGAACTCCAAGCACGATCAAATACCAGACACTGCTCATCACATGGCTAAAACCATGTCTACAGTGAAGGATGGTGGTAGCAGCATCATGCTAGGAGGGGGCTTCTCGGTAACAGGGACAGGAAGATTGGTCAGAATGAAGGATGAAATGAAACATGGAGAGGTCCTTGAAGAATAACGTGCTCCAGAGTGCAGGTGACATGAGACTGGGCTTCACCTTTCAGCATGACAATGGTAATGACAGGAGCCCTGCACTCTAACAATGAAGAGAACAGGATGGAATCTAAGGTTAAATTGGGTCAGACAGGTATGAAGAGGCACACATTATAAATATTTAGTATAACTCATTAACTTTTTTAAGGTACTATGAAATGGGCTTTTCTAGGGTGAGGTGCATGAAGACGTTAATGTTGCACTGTAAAAAGGACAAAAACAAGCAGCTGTTATTCTCACAGAAAATCACAATGTGCATCACAGGAAGCAGTGACCTATGGGGTGGGCTTACTTACTGGATAAGGGGGTTGGCCCCTCTGATACTGTACACATTAATACAATCAGTAATACTGAAAATTACCAACAGTGAAATAACCAATTCATTGGTTCATAGAGTACATTTTTTAATTTCTAATATTACTATATAATATTAATATAATGTATTGTCGTCTGCCTGGACTTAAAACTTCTTCTTCTTCATTCGGCTGCTCCCTTTAGGGGTCACTACATCATCCATTTCTATCCCTCTCTGTTATCTGCCTCTTCCTCTGTCACACTAACACTTCGCATGTCCTCCTTCACCAAGTCCATGAACTCCTGTTTGGCAGCTCCATCCTCAGCATTCTCCTCCCCATATACTCCGCATCCCTCCTCTGGAGTGACCTCTCAAACCATCTAAGTCCATCTCTAATAGTAGCTACCTCCAGCTCTGCCTCCTGTCTTTTTGTCAGTGCCTCTGCCTCCAGTCCATACAACGTAGCTGGTCTCGCGACTGTCTTGTAAACCTTCCCTTTCACTCACCAGGTCCACAGAAGTCAGGGAGGGCCTTTCAAGGATTATCAAAAAGACAACACAGAAGTAATAATGGCTACACTACAATAATGGCATCAAATACTGTACATATTAATATTAAAACAAATTTTTTAAACTGATTTCTGGCTTACAGAAAATAGACAGTGTGATCCTTGGGCTGACAGGTGTCAACCCCCACCAGCGTCAAGGGAAGCCAACAGTAACCAGAGTCAAGCCTGCCTCCAGCTCTCCCTCCATCTCCCTCTATCTCCCTTTCTGTCTCCAGGGTTTCTGTTAGTTAATGAGGTTTAAACTCGTATCCACATCACTGATTTCAGCTTGGAATCACTGAGACCTGGTGTACTGTGTGTGTGTGCGGGCATGCATGTGTACGCATTCTCTGTCTGCCTACATGTGTGTTTGTGCACAGCTTCATGAATTTGAAATGGAGTGCACGAGCAAGAGTATGAATAAAAGTGTTTCTCCAAGAAAAATAAATAAATATGCATGTGCACAGACATGTGTGTCTCTGGGTGTTTATGCGTGTGTGTGTGTCAATGTTCACCAGAGCAGTAAAAACACTGCAGCAACTGCTGGTGCCCTGAGGTACACCTTCACCGCTTAGATATTAGCTAACCAGGGAAATGCTGTGTTTGTGTGTGTGTGTGTGTGTGTGTGTGTGTTGCTCCTTTGCTCCAGCGGCTCTTGAGCTAATGTGCTTCACGATCGACTAGCTTCCTCCTTCCCCTTAGCGCTGCAACACTAATGGCTAACCCTGGGCTAACACACACACATACACACACACATTATTTATAGCTACAGAGCAAAAATACCACACACTGATTAACCCAAGAGAAGGGGTTGGGTGTGTGTGTCTGTGTGTATGTTTGATTTCAAATGCCATACCATCTGTATTGTATGTATGTATGTATTGTATATTGTAGGTTATAATAATTTTTGTGCTTTTTCTTTGACAGTGGACAATCACTGAGCTTTTGGGATCTTTTAACTGTTAGATCTCTAGAGCACAAGCACATTCTCATACAAGATTCAAGATTCAAAAAACTTTATTAATCCCAAATTATGGGAAATTATTTTGGCATGTTACAGCAGCTCTCCGTTCAAACAGAAAGAAAGAAAGAAAGAAAGAAAGAAAGAAAGA
>JAUMHL010000029.1:1741946-1777310 GCA_032362345.1 Sandelia bainsii | reverse complement strand
CCTGGCTTCGGAGCTGTATGATATCCAGTGTGCAGCTACTGGCCCTACCAACCTGCCCAGTGTTTTGTCTGCTGCTTTTTGTTGTTGTTTTTGATTTGCCTGTTGTTCTTTTCTCTCTCTTCTTTCCACTCACCCCAACTGGTCTAGGCAGATGGCCACCCACCATGAGCCTGGTACTGCTGGAGGTTTCTTCCGTTAAAGGTAGTTTTTCCTCTCCACTGTTGCCTAGTTCTTGCTCAGGTGGGACTGTTGGTTTTCCACATTATTCTATATATAGTTATATTCTGTAAGGTCTTAAACCTTACACAGTAAAGTGCCTGGAGATGACTTATGTTGCGATTTGGCGCTATATAAATAAAACTGAATTGAATTGAATTGAATTGAATTAAAAGTAACAGTCGGCAGTAGTCTATGAACACCAGGACTGATGGTTCGCTTCCTGGTTCCCTCCCAATTCCTGGCCAATATCGAAGTTTTCCTGGACAAGACACTGAACCCTGAAACCTCGGAAGACACTGAACCCCGAAACCTTGGTGCCTTAAAGGGGCAGCCTGTGTACAAGAATTTCCCCAAGGAGATTAACAAAGTATCAGTTGTTGTTATTATAAAGTACAAGTAGCACAGGATTGTACTTAATTACTTACACCTCTGGATGTTAACATTAAATAATATTTAAAAGTGTCAGTTCAGGGATTAAATGAGGGAATGTAACAGGTATGTAAGTGAAATAAGTAAGTGAATAGTGGGAGTTTGGAACAGCTGAATTGTTTGGCTGTTTAAAAGTAAAACTGCTTCTGGAAAGAAGCTTTTTCTGTGTCTGCTGGTGGAGGTCTGTATTGATCTCAATCTTTTTCCTGAGGGAAGCAGTTCAAAGACAGCTTCCATCTGCATCCAAAGCAGACAGATGGGTCAGGTTAGCAAGCTAATATGCCTAAGAACTGCATCACAGATGTATCAAGGCTAGAAATTTTTTTGTTTTTTGTAGGATTTGGGGGTTTTAGAAACTTGAGTCATTGGCAATTGATCTATTCACATGAATATTTTGTAGGATGTAAATAAAGACAAAAATACTTTTTTTTCACCACCAGATGTGGCAGAGGACCTTTGACTCATGGTCTCAGTTATGTGTTACACTGTAATATGCAGGACTGACAAACCGCAGACCAGATTTTGAGTCTACAGTCCCCAGGGTTGGTGATTGGGTCACGCAAGAGAAGCACCTTGGTTAGTGTTAAAAAAAGATTACAGTTAAATAATTAATTAATTAAATGAACAATAATCAAGATGTTTTGTGTAAAGTGATAAATTAGTTTCTTAAACCCAGTGCTCTAAGTGTCTAAAGCCCACTTTAAAAACTTTATTTACACTGTAGTCACAAAAGGGAATGCTTTACTGCAAAATCGTATATTTAGACAGAAAAGAAAACTGGATATTGTAGATCATATCAGAGATTCTCATGGTTGCTGAAGAGCGAAGGTGACATGTTGCTGAGTATGTAGTGGAGGATGCACAGAATTCCCAATTTTCTTAAAGCTCATTAATCACATTCAGACCAGTTGAAGCATGAAGAGGTAAATTATTAGTTACCTAAAATGTGGGACACATGAAGTTGATGTTGAGTGGACCAGGTCAAACCAGTCATGAAAGTATCAGGGATGTCTCACAGATGTGTGAACACAGGGCACATCACTGTCAAAGAACAGCTTTGCACAGAGGACACTGAACTCTTAGCCATTTGTATGAGACCATTCTACCTTCCTAGAGAGTTCTCACATGTTATCCTGATAGCTGTGTATGCTCCAGCCTCTCTGCTGATACTTCTCTGAGTATTCTGGTAACTAAGGATTAATCAGTTTATTACTTTATTACTTTATAAGAGTAATGCAAATGCAACTTAAAAAGTCACTAGTGACTGCCTTAGAAAGTAATAATGTAACATTCTGCATTGCTTTTACTTAAAAGTAATATGTAATATATTTTTTTAAGTAACTACTTTAACACTGGCTACCATTCATCTGTACTACATCTACCATTGTCACATTACACTCTACTGAGCTAATTAATCAACTTGTCAGTCATCATTAATGTGAAGACTTCACACATGAATGTGTCTGTGAGACAGCAACTTTTAGAGATCCAAGGTTTGACATCAGTATATGCTTACTTCTTGATACATATGGCACACACACTGCATCTCTTATCAGACTGATGGAGAGGGAGAGAGACAGAGAGAGATGGTTCGAGGGCTGGAGGGAAGAAAACACACTGTTTTCCAGCTGATTAATTTTTCCAATTTCATCGAGACACAACCGTAACCTGCTTCAATTAAAACACCACTCTGGAGACAGACTGTGTGTGCGTGTGTGTGTGTGTGTGAATATGTGTGTGTGTATGCAGAGCTGATGGTTGAATTTTATTGAGTGGAAAATTGAATCAAATTGTGTCTTTCAAACAGTCTGTTCTCCTCCTCTGCCCCCTCACTGCATCTTCTCCTCCTCCATCTTCCTCCTCCTTTACTCCTGTCTTCTTTCAGTAATGTCCTCAACAACTCCTTCTGCCTTGTATCATGTCCAGTCTGTATTTCTTTCTTTTTCTTTCTATCCCAAGAACAAGGACAACAGTCAACAACTGCAGCACCAGTTGTGTGAGGCTGCACTTAATGTTAACGTCAGTTAGTAGGTATAATGTTGAACCATCTTATATTAGCATTCTAGTGTGCTAACATATGTTAATTAGCACTAAAAGCAAGTCCCCATGTGGCTTGGCTATGAAGCGATATTGGTGCAATGATCACACAGGTACTGCAACATCCACGTTTACCATGTGACACCCACAGTGGCTGTATAATGATGAATACATCTTTTGAGCATCCCAAACCCAGTGAATTGATTCTTTTTAATATCACAATTTAATCCATTTGGTCCAATAACATTTGGTAAATCTAGCCATATTTTATTGAATCATATGATTCAATCATTTTATCCCATAAACCAACAGGAAGTCAGCAACCTTGGCCAGCTAAAGTTGAGGATGTGCTGCTGATGAAGGGATTTAGTGCACATGCTCTATGGGCCCAAAAATGTGGAAGCTTGAGGCCATATTCACATGTGTACTCTGAACAATATCTGCAGAATCAGGTCCAGACACTGTCCAGAGTTGTTCTTTCACACATTTAGCACACAACCAGAGATCTATCCGTGTGAGACACATTCTCAACCAGGGAAACAGTCCATTTGGTTTTGGTGATGGATGGACCCTGGGTAGAGCTGATGATGTGACACAAAGCTTACAATGGTTTTATTTACAGCACATCAAAGCAGAGTCAGTCACATGAATAGAAACTATGTTTTATGGCTGTAGTCCCAGTTTCCTAATGGTTAGAAGCACAAGAGAAGACCAGAAAGTTTGGTAAATATTTACCATACTTTGTGGATTGAGAATTACCCAGAGGTGTATAAAGTACACAAACTCAATACTCAAGTAAAAATGCAAGTACTTGCCCCTTACATTTTATTTACAAATATTAGGTACTCCACTAAGAAAACTGTGTATTTTAAACAAAGTAGATTTGGATGCTTTTCATAACATAGTAAACGCAAAAGTTTAGTCCAGATTTGTTTCATAAATTGTCAAAGGTGAAAATTCTGACTAAAATGTGTTGTTACCTACAAAAACAGCAGTCGTAAAAGGTGGATCTGATTTTAACACCTCCAACACCTGACAGGAAGTTAATCCATTAATGACACATTAGTGTTTTATTCATATCTAATAATTTTTCTAAGACTCTAATCTGACAAAAAGTAACTAGTAACTAAATATGTTAAACTGAATGTAGTGGATTAAAGTAAAAGTAACATAAAATGGAAATACTCCAGTAAAGTACAAGTACCTCAATTGTGCTGAAGTAAGTAAAGTAAAGTAAAGTAAAGTAAAGTAAAGTATCAGTTGAGGCATTCAATGTGTACACTATTCACATCATATCACACCTTCTGCCATCCACTGTTCCGACGTGAGTCCATCCCATTGACACACACCTTTTTGGTCATTTCACTTATTTTCAACAGCATATGCAATAGAAACCTTTAAAATACACTGCACGCTCTGCAACTGACATCATATCTGGAGTGGTAGACACCTGCTCATGTATGTGCATAAACCTCAAGAAGCAGAATATACCAATACACATAAAGTCTACAATAACAGTTACAACAATTTAAATGTTAACATAATTGGCTATCTCATTAATGGTGCTGTATCCAACAAACACAATACACAGAACTATGATAAAGTGCTATCTCTCCTCAGTGCTCCTAGGGTCTCTCTCTCTCACCTCCCCACTGACAGAGTCATGAATCTCCATTAGGGCAAGAATAAAGATACAGGCAGACTCATACACACACACCAAAGTCACTTTGAAGAAAGAGAGAGATGCTGGGAAAGAGAGTGAGGGAAGGAAAGAAACTAGGAAGAGAAGGAAAGAGGAGGAAATGAGAGGGGCTGGAGACAGTCAGTGGAGAAAATTAGTAGGAGTGGAAGAAGAAAAAGAAGAAGAAGAAGAAGAAAGGAGGGGGAAGGAGTTACATGGTGACATAAGCAGTTTCCAATACAGTATAGTTACAGCAAACATGCCTCATCACTTTGCAATTACAATTAATATAAAACACTGATTATACTAAAATACCTTTCTAGCTTGAAGCAGAGAGATATTTTAATCTAGAAAAGGCAGAGGAAAGTTTAATCACATCGTACTCCCCACACCAGAACCAGAGGAAGCTTGTTGAAAATTGGTGAAGTCCTCCTTTAAATGTAAAGCGTTTTCCATTTGTTACAACAGCGGTTGACACAGGTTACCTACTCTCACAAAGATCAGAGCAGCGCAGGTGAAAGTTCAAAAGTTCAACAAATGGGAAACGTCATGTTTGCTACAACATGAAGTTAGAACCATGAAATCAGCAGTCACATAGAATACCAGGGAACAATAAATGGGTACACTAAATTTTCTTCTAATCCAACTAGTGAATTCTCTCAGTGAACAAGTGAAAACTTTGGAAAGTCATTAGAATGTTCTATGCCTTTTTTACAGCCAGTCATCTAATGCATGTAAATATATTTCAGTCTGAACTGGAGTCATTTGGTTTCATCTTTTAGGGACCATGAACGTCAGTGTATAACATATCATGGTGATCCATCTGATTGGACCAAAGTATTGAACCAACTGACTAGAGCCCTGCCACTAGCATGAATTCATCTTGATTGATCTATGAGTCAAACTAATCCACAGCAGAGAAGCTGTAGACCATGACACCTGCCAACTCTGATTGAGGAATTAGTTTAAGGTCCAGCACAACTGAGAACTTTTTCCTCATGCCAGCGTGTCCATGTCTGTTGCCCAGTTGAAGTGGGTTCAGTGGGATGACAGGACTTGAAAGCAGACTGGAAAGGTTCAAAAAGATTGCTGTTAGATGTGTGAGCTGAAAGCTGTTGAGCTACAACCCTTTCCAATACTTTGGAAAAGATCAGAAGATTAGAGAATGGTCGATAATTATTTAGTGACTCTAGATCAAGGTGTGGCTTTTTCAATAAAGGTTTAACCACGGCAGCTTCAAAGCTTGTGTGAGCAATGCCAATTAAAAGTGATAAGTTAAGGATACTCAGCCCGGTGGACCCCAAGACTGGCCAAAGATCTTTACACACTGTAGCTGGTAGAGGATCAAGAGTGCATGTTGTAGGATTAGAAGCCATCACCAGCTTAGGTAGTAGAATGATATGGGATTCATTAAAACAGAGACTAGCTGTCCAATATAATGCTCAACCTGTTCTGTAAGAGAAGACGACGAGCTGATTTTGTGCAGAATCCTGATCTATAAAGTTTGAGGTGTTAAGAAATGGTTTATTTTGAGTGAGCTAGCAACTGTATCAAAAAAAATTTTTACATTGTTTATTGTTACTAATTAAGTGACAGTAATTAGTTGCTTTTGCAGTGGACAAAGCATGCCTATAACTCAGTACAGAATTGAAAGTGAAGAAATTCAGAAATCAAAATCTGCCACTTACATTCCAGTCTCCTGCAGTCCTGTTTGAGCACGGGTTTCTGCAGTAAACCAGGGTGTAGACCTCCTTAAGACCTTTTTAACCTCCTCACAATGCAGTACGGTGACAAAAATCTTTGTCCCAACAAGAGACTAGAGGGTCCCTGGTTTGAATCCACGGCAGCAGGTGGGGATTTTTCTGTGGAGTTTGCATGGTCTCCCTGTGTCTGTGTGGGTTTCCTGCAGGTACTCCGGCTCCCTCCCTCAGTCAAAACACATTCAGTTAGGTTAATTGGTGAATTTAAATTGCCCATGAATGTCAGATAGACTGGTGATCTGTTCCAGGTGCATGACAGCTGGGAATGACTCCGGTACCCCTGCAACCCTTTAGAGGATAAGTGGTTTTGAAAAGTGGAAAACTCCTTGTACCAGAGATTAAAATAAATGACAAGTTGACACAGTTAATGTTATAATGAGATTATTATACCTCACACAGTAGTGAAAGAAAATTTTACACACACAAAGAGCAAGACAAAGCAAAACGGAAATTAGTCCAACATTAATCATATGCTCTACCAGCATTTCCCAGGGCGTGTGTGTTGTTTTGATTGTGTACTGACTATATATGTTTCTTTGTGCACTATGTATGTCTATTTGCTTGCATAGCTATTTCACGATATTTTCTTTGTGCGTGAGTGAGTATTCTTAGCTCCTGCTGTGTTGTAAACTGTCTCTCTGGGAAACAGGCATATCCTCCGAAGCCCCCCTGCTCCTCCCAGGGGTCGCAGCAGAGGTCAGAGTTGAGGTGTCAGGAAGGTCGTTTCCGTGATGATAATTTTCCCCCCACTCAGACATGACGGATATTTTTCACACCGTGAGAATCGTACAAACACACACCAGTGACTCCACGCAGCACGGGGCGAGCAAGCAAGCAAGTCTATCTATCTCTATTGTGTATTTTCTCTCTCTCTATTTGACCTGTCTTCCAGCTTCCTACGCTTTCCTTTTTCTCTGTTTCTTTCACTTTTTACACAGAAGAAAAGACACATTTTCCCTCGGGCGTCATTAAAATATCACATTATCATTCTGACATTAGTCAAACTGATGTTGGAATTTTTTCAGTAATAAGCTTCATAGCTAGCTGACTTACCTGTCCTGATATCATCTACGTCTTTTAAGAGCACCCAATTATTACGTACTTTGCATATACAAACTAAGGTAGCAATTCCGAAACTTCTGACATCACCTCCCGCTTAGCTGCTGGTTCACTAGCTTTTGAAATTCAGAGCAATCTCTCAGAGACACATCTTCATGAAAAAGTATTTGGGCAATGACAGAGTTTTTATTTTTTTGTCTTTATATACCACCACAATGAATTTGAAATAAAACAATCCAGTTGTGATCAAAGTGAAAACTTTCAGCTTTATGTTAGGAGGTTTCGCAAAAAATATGGCATTTACCATTTTAAGCAGTGTACTTCCATGTTCTAATGGGCTCAATAGTATTCCAGTGTATAACATATCATGTCAATTCACTGGCAAGAAGTTAATTGACCAGGTGCGATCCATCCCCTCCCCGAGCTCAACAACATTGAAAGGCTTGGAAGACCACAGAAGACAACTTCCTTTGGGAAGAAAAAACCCTTTACAACATCAACAGAAGTCAGGATTACTCTGGAGAAGGCAGGAATATCATTGTCAAAATCTACAATCAAGAGACACCTTCATGGATGTAAATACAGAGGGTTTAGAACAAGGTGCAAACCACAGGTAACATTCAAGAACAGCAAACCTAGATTAGACTTTAACAGAAAACACCAAACAGCCTCCCATTTTTCAGAATGATGGAAAGAGAAAAATTTGGTGAAGGAAAGGAACAGCCCATGATCTAAAACATAACACACTATGTGTCATGGGCAAGTCAGTTGCTTGATCTCAACCCAATAGAACAGCTTTTCAGTTACTGAAGAAAAACCAGAAGGCAGAAACAGGCAGCAATTAAAGGTGCCAACTTAAGGTGTCTACACTTCTTGTCTACAAGTGTCTACACATCACATCTTGATTTCAGATCCAAGGTCTAGAGGAAAGTATTTTGTATCTGCAAGGATGTCTTGGTATGTTGATATGTACTCTACAGGTACACAACTATTACAGAAAGTTATACTGTAAATTCAGTTTAATCATGCTGTAGGTTGCCAGCTGTAATCAGAAGTGTTATCTAAATTGTAATCTGGTTTATGTCCATTGAATTATAAAAGGAACTGAATACTTGGCTGCAGAACTTGACTTGCACAACCCATTTAGGACAAACACATGTACACACACAATGACTAACTGTAAAAGTATGAGGGGATGTTTCATGCTATTCTTTCTGCCCTTTACCTGTTGATCCAGTGTGTGTGTGTGTGTGTGTGTGTGTGTGTAAAGATGGGTGTGGTGCAGGGCTCAGTCCAGTTCCCAAGCCATAAAATTGTAGAGGATGTTGTTATTCACGCACACACACACAGTCACAGCTTCCCATTCATTCCTTTTCACCATCTTGCGTTCCTTCACCTCCTTCCATTTTTCCTCCCTCCCTCCTCTCCATGGCATGCGATCCAGCCATCCATCCATCCTGTCTTCCTCCACAGGGATCCCTCCTCCTCCTCCCCCCTCGTCTTCCTCCCTTTCCCTCCGTCTGACCCTCTGACCTCCACCAAACAGACAAACATTTACGCAGCAAAAGCAACATTGATATTCTGGTGATTAAGCTGAAGCTCGACTCCAGAGAGGCTTGTTTTTTCCCTGAGTGCTGGACGTGTTATCAGATCTTGACTCTGTTGTTGTCACGTTTAAATACTTTAGTTTGATCATTATGAGTAAATGTCAGGATGCAGTGTTGCTGTAGTTCTTTTGTTCAGACTTACACATAAAGTTCACTCGACAGTAGGTGGCGGAGTTAGCTGTTTGTAGCACACTACTGTGAACCATAGTTACTGTTGATTATGACAGTGGCTGCTGAAGGCAGATTTACCTATGTGCCATGTTCCTTCCATTTCTTAATGATGAATTTAACTGTTCTCCAAGGGATATTCAGTTTCTTGGAAATTTCCTTGAATCCATGCTCTGATTTGTGCTTTTCAGTAACCTTTTTGTGGAGTTGCTTGGAGTGTTCTTTGTTTTCTTGGTTTAGTTTTTGACTAGGATACTGATGCATCAGTAATTTGACTTTCCAGATATAAGACTGTTCTTCTATATAGGTTTATAGGTTACTCCAGCAAAAAACAATATTTATGTATTACCATTTGATGACGTCTAGTGGATGCAGTGAATATTACACAGCCACCAACTATTTATGCCCTCAAAGTTTGTCATCTGGAGGTTTGGGTAGATGAGTGGTACAGGACTTTACCTCAGGAGACAAGAGTTCAAGTCAAGTATAAAACAACCATATGTTGCATGTTATTGTAATGATGTATGTGATGATCGTCACAGGTTACAAATGTGTGAAATTAAGGAAGGGACATTTTCACTAACCCCAACCATGTTTATTTAGTGCCTAAACCTTAACCAGGTAAGTTTGTGCCTAATCCCAACTATGTCACTTTGTTTGCACAGTTGTTGTCCAGTGTTTTTGTACATCTTACACCAGCTGCCATCTTGGCACCATTGTATGAAATGACAGCCACTCTGTTGGCACCTGACAATGCCAGATACAGGTGTATTTATACTACAATCACCTGAATTACATTCAGTGCGCTCAAGAGATCTCTATTTAACCAACTGGATGCAGCAGTGATGATTTAGGTGAGTCACTTTAAATGGGGTCAGTACTTGTAGAATCATTTATTTCTTGTTTTATATTTTTAGATTTCTTAATTAAATGGCTTTATAGAGATCTCATTTTACTTTTGCATGACTGAGTATTTTTGTATGTGCTTTACTTGTGTGTTTTAGGCAGTATACCACAGCTTAATATAAAATATGTGTGTGTTTGTCGCTCTCTTTCTGTGTATATTCATAAACTCACTGTTTGAGGTGTCATGGTGTTACTGGCATTAACAGGAATAATTGAGTTGCTCAGCAGACCGAGGACCAATCAGCGCGTTGTATGTCACCCTGCAGAGAGAGAGAGAGAGCACACCCTCTCTACACACACGCACACACACAAACATGCATATCATAGTCACACACACTCAGCTGATACATCAGGATTAAAATGGTCCATCTCCTCTTTAGAAAAGGTCATTGTTAAACACTCCAGCCTTCTATCTGACATTAACACACACACACACACACACATCTGTTATTATTTTGTCACTTTACATCTTTCTCTGCAAGTCCTCTTAAGTCTTGTAATTCCACCAACCATCTGTGTGTGTTGGTGTGTGTGTGTGTGTGTGTGTGTGTGTGTGTGTGTGTGTGTGTGTGTGTGTGTGTGTGTGTGTGTGTATAGCCGTAGGATGCCAGATGTGTGTGTTGTGCAAAATACATACCACAGAAAGTCTAAGGGACATGGATTGAAAGGAGCAAGAGATGAGTGAGAGAAGGAAGGAGAAAGGAAGGAGGGAAAGAAGGAGGGAAAGAAGGAAGAAGGGAAGAGGAGGTGGGCTAGAGAGAAATGGGGGGAGGAGGGATGAGCTCAGCTGTGTCCTCATCTCATTTTCAATCTCAACCCAATTAATTGGGCTGAATTAATCTCACAGTGGGCACACACACACACACACACACACGTGAACACATGAACACTTAGGCTCGCTCTCACACATGCACGCCCATGCACCATTTTCCATATGAAACACAGAGACGACCATGTGAATGAGCAAATGCACACCCACCCCGCTGCGAGCCCAGTGGCAGGCAGCACAGTCGGACATGAAATACTGTCCGATAGCCTCATCCATCTGCTTTCCATACACCTCCCTCTCCCTCCTTCTCTCTCCATTATTACTCCTTCATCTACTCCTCCCTTCTCCACTCACCACTGTTTTCCTCTCTCTCCTTCCTGCTTCTCCTTCGTTCTTATCTTCCTCTAAATTGACAGTAAATCACATTCTCCTTCCCAAACTGTGTCCTTCTTTGTAGTGTTAGTAATGTGACAAACACCAATGTAGGAGACACAAACAGACTGTGACTTAAATTTTGAGACTTCTTCCATCACCTCTTCTATTAACAGAACTCTGTGTTTGGGTACTGAGGACACCAATAGTTTTGAAAAGTGACAGCCATATTTTGTCTTATTCTTACTTAATATAGGATTTTTGCTGTCAACATTTTTTGTCGTATATTTTTACTTCATGACATTTTCAGTGGGTGACAAGTCTGAACTGCAGACAGGCCAACTCTTTTACTACTGAGCCATGCTGTCGTAATACGTTGTAGTATGTATTTGGTTTGGCATTGTCTCGAAGAAATAAACAATGTCTTCCCTGAAAAAGTTGCTGTCTGGGAGGCAGCATATGTCACTACAGATCCTGAATCGTTCAGCATTAATTTGTCTTCACAAATGTGCAAGTTACCCATGCCATGTGCACTAGTGCACCCCCATATCATCATGGGTGCTGCCAACAAGCTGGATGGTCCTCCTTTATTATCCTGGGGGACACGGCATTCACGATTTTCAAAAGGAATTTCAAATTTTGACTCATCAGACCACAGGACAGTTTACTTCACCTTAATCTATTTTAAATGAGCATGGGCCCAGAGAAGTCTGCAGCCTCTCTTTTTATGACACAGTGCACCTTTTAGTCCAGACCCAGGGGAGTAAAGATGAAATTATATAAACGGACTGCATCATCAGTGCTACATGCACCTACATTAAAATGAACGTTGGATGACAGCAAATCATCCTGCACCATACTGAACCTGATGTTTTTACTTGTTTTCTTTAGTGTCCATAAATACCTCCCAAAGAAATGTTGGCTAAAACTGAAACTAGACCTTACTTGAGAAATAATCAAAATCAGGTAGGAGATTACAGGGTTATATTACACAACGAGTTGCACTACACTAGACTGACGTGGATAAATGGAATAAAGCCATCATCCATTTTATTATGCCTTTGGTATTCTACTATAACACATCAAATATTGTCAGTAACAAATATATTATCCCAAGTACTGTACTTAAGTATAATTTTAACACTAGAACCACCATGGGGTAAATCCTACTTATCTATTGCTGTTTTTCAAATGTACATTATTAATTTGGCATACAATATTCAAGTATTCTAGTTTTTTCCTAAAATTATGTGTCGTTCTCTTTCAAATTACATAATAATATTAATTAATAATAAAGTGAAATTATCTGGCTGACTTACATTAAATTTGTTTTGTTACAAAGCTATCCAGTGTAGTTATTGTTATTATTGCTCATTACTGTCTCTTTAGGCTAGTTTTATCATTTAAATACCATGGCTTATCTCTACATGTGACGAATATTGTTTTATTATTGTATTACATCAACCAAATACTATTTTTTTTATTTCCTTCTAATTCCTATTTTCAATGTCATTTGACAGATTTACACTGACATTCATACAAATCAGTTAATGTTGTTGCCTACTTAAATAGTTTAGATGATAAAGCAATAGAACCAAAACTCATTCGTGTCATGACTCTAAACTTTCTTTTGTGAAGACAATGCATTATGCAATGACATAATGCATTTTTAGCATTATTAAAGCAGTAGTTTGGTGCATTTTTCCAGTGGTGGTTTTAGGTACAGTAAATAACAACCATTGGCAATTTAAGTGTTAACATACTTGGACCTTTTCGGAATTTTCAGTTCACAGTACTGAAACGTTTACTCCACTACCTTTATTTGCCATTTTTAGTTTGTTATGCTAAAGACACAGACGAGACGCAGATTCTTAATACCATCAACTAATAAATTGAAATGTATTTTTATGAATTAACCAGCTCTCAGTAGCCTCTTATGAACAGCTCCGCATCTTTTGTATAAACACTAAGAAACCCCAGGCTTCACAGAGCCTAGGTGGTAACTAGCTAACTGGTTTTACTGAAGTCACTGTGAATTTTATCTGCCTTAAACCAGACTACAATCTGTCTCTAAACTTAACTAAGTGGTGGGGGCGTCCATGGCTCTGGAGGTTCCGCACAGTCAGCAGTTGTATCCTTGTGTGTCCTTGAGCAAGACACTGAAACCCAAGTTGCTTTGGGTAAATGTCTGCCAAATTACTAAATGTAAGACAAACTAAGTAAAGTGAGAGTCTAGATGTAATCATACAAACCTTTTATACTGTTGCAGTTGAAGCAAATATTTTACAGCAAACCCAGATATTATGAACAAAACTTTTTCTGTGAACACTTGACAAATATGTAAATTAACAGTGTTTCATCATTATGTTAAAAGAAAAAACAATTAATGTCACAGTTGCAGTTTAGCTAGTTAGTAGTTGGTAGAAACAATGTAAGAAACTCACACACACACACACACACACACACACACAGCAGAGCCATTCAGTCCCTCAGTCCATATTGTCTCAATGTGTATTTAGTCACTCTCTTTATTAGAGAGGGAAGTCCAGAGGTCAAAGGTCTTAGATCGCACCACTTCTCAACGCACACACACACATACACATTAAGAGATTCCTCTCTGACCTCTGACCGGCTGACTCCTCATCTGTCTCACTTTCTCTGTCGGACCCTTTCTTCTCTATTACTCTCCACACTTCTCTCTTCCTTCCTCTGATGTACCTCTGTCAGGTCATTTATTCCTGTGGATAACTGCTGTTTTCCTCATTTTAAAGGAACAGTTCAAACCGGAGAAATACACTTTTACAATTACAATTTTAACATTTACAAACCAATAACTAAACACTGATCAGCAATTGACACTAAGGCTGATACTGTTGCAATAATTGCCATGACCACAAGTGTTGTACTTTATTTTGACCTAATCACATGGATATCATCCTTCTGTACCAAATAGTAATTAGAGCACAAAGTGTGGATTCATCCGCCACTGAAAAAAGTCCCAATCTTCTGCTCAAAATTACTTTAACACGCTAAACATTTTAAGGATGTTATTTACAGGCCTAAAGTATAGTGGATAATTTAATCTGTCACTCCTCTATCTCACACTGTAGTCTGTGTTTCAGCCACCTTTTGAACTTTTGACCGGCTGCCAGGTTCACCCATCTACACACACATATACCCACACAAGGAGTATATCCTGGTCATTCAGTGACCATTCACTGGTCATCTGACACACACACACACACACATATCCCCTTATGTCATAAGGTCCGACGAAGGGTCAGATGGTGACCACAGTGAACAGTGCAAGGTTCAGTCTGGGGTCACTACATCACCAAGACAACGGAGCCAAGAGTCACTCAGAGGTAAAACCTCAGTCCGGGTCAGCGAGTGGTCAGATATGAAGACATGCACACACACACACTTTCCATTTTCCCCAAATGTAATTGTGTGTTTGAGTGTAATTTTTAGTTAGGCTATATATTTCTATTATTATTGTTATTATTATTATTATTATTATTATTGTTTCCTAAGGAAATATTCCTAGGTTGTAGCTTGTTAGTTGTAAGATAAATGTAACACATTTTTATTAAGGAATCCAAATAATTGCCTGGTATGTTTTTCCCGGGAAGTATGTATATATATATATATAAATGTGACACAATTTGTGTAGAACTTAATTTATTGGGTTAACTTTACTGTGTAGAAAGTTGTTATTATTTTCCACATAGATTTTCATGAAAAAACTGCATTCTTTTTTTTTATGCTTATAAAGATCTAAGTTATTCATTAATTATATAATTTTAATTGACTGATTCAAGGTCAAATATTAAAGGTTAACAATTTTAGCTTAAAATTGAGAATCATATCATATTTCTTCAAATAACAAATTAACAATAATAAATCTTCTCTCTGTGTTTATAAAAACCTTTTAAAAATCCTTCGGGTAATTTTACTCAAATGCATCGCCATGCTGTTAATTACAGATGTTTTTACGAGTAACTGAGATTGGTCATTTTCTTTTTTTTTCCATTCTACAGTGTCTTCCATTATACTGTCTGTGGTTACACAATGTACATTATGCACATTTGAACATGACAAACTGAGGTCAAATATAATAACTAAACCAATACAACTGTTCAAAATATCTCTAAGTCAATACACTCTCATGTGAACCCACTGCTGCTATAACCAAATATTTATTAGGAGGCAGGAATTATTCCAGTCCATCTGTGGTTGACCTTGTTACAACCACACTGGAACTGAATTTCTTATAAAACAGATGCAACAACACACTTACTGTATATTGGCCAGTTTGAAGTGTTTACTAATTAACCCATTTTTTGAAATGCTGCATCCCAGTCATTGCACACAGTGGCTGTTGCAATGTTTGAAACACTGACTCACTGTCATACAAGCAGTGACCGAGTTTGTCCAGCAGGAGGCTCTGCCCTCACAGACAATGCAGCCCTCCACAGGATAATTACCTGGCCTTTAACTCTGCACCACTGCTCAGGCACAGCAACCCGGCCTTCAACCCTGGCCTCTGACCCCAGCCGGGTTCAGCCTGGAGTCGGCTCTCACGCACACACACACACTCAGGTTCAGCGAGGGGTCAGTGGGCAGGTACTGCTGAGAGTCCCTACAATGATTCAGCTGCTTTGTTCACTTGATCAAACACAATAAGCCTGACCCTTTGACGAGACAACTTCTAACAAGCATTTCCTGAACATCGACTCATTTTTATTTTATTGTCCCCTACATTAACATTTATGGAATAAAATTAGATTTGATTTAATTAGACTATATTAGATTAGGTAGAGATGCACTCTTGAACCCACTGTACCTCACCAGCAGCTAAACTACTGGTGAACACTGAGGTGAATTTGGCATCTTAACATTCAGATATTATGAAGATGCCGAAGACCAATCCAGAGCACTAAGAACACTGAATGTACTGTAAGAGTTCTACTAGGAACCCCTGTTGGTGCTAATGATCTATTTATTGGACGTGTAGGTAAAAAAGCACACTCGCTGTGGCTTACATCATAGATAAAAAATATTATTAATGTCATTAATGTGTTCCCTCTACCAATGCTGTGTGTTACTTATGTTTACTGTTTAAAAGTAGCATTAATAGATTTTTAGCCACATGGAGGCAGTGCAATAAGCTGTAGTTACAGCATTGACAGGTTTCTACTTCACAAACGCGATACACTGAGAGGAGGATGGGAGAAGCACAGTTGGTTGTAAGCTGAGTCAGTTAAAACAATATGCAACCAACATGTGCCATTAGCTTCGCTGATGACTGATCCTGAGATACTGATACTTTCAATAGGATTAGTTCTCATATTAAAAGATCAATTTCTCAACTCAGTAATTTGGGGTAAAGGTGTATTTTATCATCTTCAGGGGAGACAATATAAAGCTCCCAGGTTGGTTAGTCTAAATTGTACCTGGTTGATAGGAACTACTTCTTCTTCCACAAATATATGCAAACTACAACTCTGTAAATGTTTGTTGCTTAAACACCTGACTTAGAAACAATACAGAATGGAACAGGGTTATGAAGTAATGTTCTGAAGAGGCAGAGGAGAAGAAAGGTGGTGCTAGGGTGAAACAGACTTAAATCAGCTCAATCCTCAGGCTCATGATGACATAGATCAGAGTTATTGCACATCACTAGCAAATACGTAATAGACCCCACAGTCAGATCTATGTCGTCATGATTAGTGCAGGGTCAGAGGATTCTGATGAACTAAACTTTAAAATCCAAACTGACAAAGAACTAAGCTAAATGTGATCAAAAATAAGTAGTTTTAATACACAATGTGATTGTTGTTGAAAAAAAAAATCACCTGTATAGATATCATATGCCAACAAAACTCTATGTAATTTCAGTACAAAAAAATACTAGGAGCAAGACCCTTCATGTTACATGTAGTTGGGCTCATGTGAGTATAAAAATATGGATTAGTGCATCTTTAAAAAAAAACATAATGAGCCATTTTCACAGCAGACATTTAGACACCTTTTCAGATTTTATGTAGACAGAGTAACTGACCCTGAATCTGAAGCAGCTAAATAGAAGTTAGCTAATTAGATTATTTATAATCTCACTTAAAACAAACAGAAGAACACTGCGAAAGAATAGGAGTGCATGTAGGGAATGACATTAACACACCAGTGCCATGCATTTCCACAGCAGCCATCTTAGAGTTGGCGAAACAAACACTACAGCAGCCATCTTAGGCGAGGCACGGGCTCGTGGCGAGGACATGCCAGCAGCTCCAGCTGTTTCCCCGTCACTGATCTCAGTCCTGCTGTTCACTGAGGAACCCGTTCAAAGGTGCTTCTCACAGAGAAATGCACCCCGTCCCACGCAAACAGCATCATCACTTCCTGCGCCAGCGGGGTCACGGCTGGGCTGTTCCCGGGTCAAACGCAGGTCACTGCAGCACGAGGTCAAAAGTCACCTCATTGTCTGTTGTACACAACTGGTTAAAGTGTAATTTACATCCATTCGTAATCATTGTTTGCTAATGCTCATGTGACATAGTGCTTCTGTTTTATAAAGGGCTTGTTTAAGAAAACGTGAAATACTGAGTCTGTGTGAACAAACACAATCCTCTCTTATAGCACAATAAAAACTGACTGTAAACCAGAGATCATTTAATGCTTTCAGCAGGTAGGAAGATGGAATGAATTATTAGTAAAAAATAAAAAGATCATTTTGATGTCAAACAGGAACACTGTAGACACACTTCCTGTCTGTTAGGGTCAGAGCGAGTTCAGTGCGGGGTCAAGCAGAGTTCACCTTCCTCTACAGCCTCAGGATGTGGTATAGATTCACATATAATGTAAATCTACTCAGAAAGTCCAATATGTTTTAAAGTGTTTAATCTGACATCATGGGAGATGATATAATCATTTTATTTTTAGGCAACTCAAACAAACGTCAAGGAAAGATGCAAGACCATCAAAGTAAGACCATGTAGGCCACAGTCTTCCTAAAACCTTAGCTAACTTGCTTGCAGCCTAAACAGACCTACATGCTGGATATGAACCCCAACCTGGTGTCAGTGTCCTGCACTTTATAACGACATGACGATTCAGAATAATGAATCACTGCAAGCAGCACCTGAAGCAGCCACGTCTTCAAAAATAAATGCTGACTAATTTGTTTCTAATGTGTCCCTTGTGGTGTGTCAGCAAAGGTTTAGTCTGGGTTCAAATCCAGGTCAGAGCAAAGAGAGACAAGAACCAAATTCCATTTAGCCATTTTCATATCTGATCACTACTGCAACTACAATGGAAGTTGAACTGGTTTAGCACAAAAACAGACACAGAGAAGCTACTAATTATAGCCTGACCATTTTTTCATTTCATTTCTTTTTTCTCTCACATGCATTCAAGTTATTTTATACTTTCATTAGTATTCAGATCTGCAGGTAACACAGACGCAACAGTGAATCAGAACACAAATTAAATTTCAATTGAGTGGTGATTTTTATTTTCTGTGGTAAAAGACTAAACAATGGTCTGAACGATGATCTCTTGTCTCCTCGATCATGTCTCCTCCAGGCAGCCTGCTCCCTACATTGAACAGAAAAAAGGGAATAGAGACATCAGCGGGCCAGAAATGGTTTCTCTATTGATGCTATGTAGCCATTTTAGCCATGTGGTGGATTATTGGATGGATTGCCATGATATTTTGCACAAACATTTATGATTCCCAGAGGACGACTCCCACAGACTGTGGTGACCCTCTGACTTCATCTAGTACCACCACCAGTCCAAAACTCTAATATGTCCAGTACGTTTGGGTTTATGACTAAATATATACTGACAGCCTGTGCTCTACTTTGTGTTTTATTCTAATTTCTAAATGCTACCATGCTATCACGCTAAACTAAGATGGTGAACATTATACCTGCTCGCTGAACCAGTCATATCAGTATTGTTACTGTGAGCGTGTTAGTATTTAGCTCATACAGCTGTGTCAAGTACAAACTGACAGAGCCAATAGCTTCTATACCCCAGAGGCAGATCTACAGGGGGCAAAGGAGGTTCCCAATTGTTCAGTTCCTAAAGCTGTAACTGTACAGAATGATGAATATGTCCAATGTGTTCAAATCACAACACAGAGAAAGTCAGTAACTAACAAATAACTTCTTACACCTCCCCTAAATTTAAATGAAGATTTAAGGACAGCACTTCATCAATAACAGTTAACTGGACGAGTAACGATATTCACGGACCTGTGAACTGCTCTGAACACACTTCACCGGCAGTGTCGACCAGGACAGGTGCAGAACGACAAGCTCATCAGCATCTTTCAGGAGCAGAGTGTGTGGAGAGGCGCTCCAACCATGTTTTATGATACTATGCCACATTTTCAGATGTATGAAGACAGCATCACAGTGTTATAGGAGGAGAAAGAGGCAAAAAGCACACACCACCAGACGTATCTTTACTTTTCTTCCATAAATTTCGGTAGTTTATTTGGATGTTTTGGACATGAAGATGTGCAGAAAGGTTTCAGGGCTGTGATCTCTGTGTGGCATACATCAGACATGAGAGTGAGATGGAAGAGGAGGATAGAAATGTAGTGGGTTCAACAGCAGGGCAACGACTCTGCTACTATACTCCATCTCACACACGCACACACACACACTCACACCCTGGGGGCACACAGCACAGCATGCTGCCATGTGAGTGTTTTTCTGTGTGCAGATATACCAAATGAGCACCTTCTGGTCGCTCTGGCTCAAAGAGAGAACACAGAGGGTGAGATGCAAATGGGAAAAAAAAAACAAGAGAACAGAGAGGGAGGAAAAAATGAACAGGAGAAATTTACACATCACAGTTAATAAGCATCTTTACAGATTAGTCCCACATCCACAACACAGTACACAGTGTTCTAGTGCATGCAGTTCATTTGCTTTCACATTAAAGGAACAGTCCCTGATTCCAATGCATTTCACTTTTTGTCAAATTCAGCTAAATTGTCCTAAATTCAGCTAAATGTTCCTCCAACTGCCTGTTCCAGTGTGATCTCTCAAAACATTCCTGGCTCTGTAAGTGGGAAAGAGATAAAGTGGCCTGGACCAGCTGTTTTGTGCTTGTGCACCAGCTAACATGCTGTTGCTTGTACAAGAGAGAGCGAGAGAGAGACAGAGAGGCATAGTTTGCATTAAGAGCAGCCAAATCACTTTTTTTACAGGCATTAGTTGCATTATGGGAAATGGGTAGAATGATATTGAATGATGAGAAAGAAATCGAGAATCAGACTTTGGAGAAAACGACACAGAGTTAAGACATGTGTAGTATGAACACACACAGTTCCCCTCTCCCCAAGGCTAAACACCTGATGTGTGTTGTCATGGCAACTTGTTAGAGACTGACACGGCCCCTATCGCTCTCGTTCTCTCTCACCTCTTTCTTCAGCATTCTCCACCCAATGAGTGTGTTCGTTAGATTAGGAACTGGGAAGAACAAATCACAGTGTGTGTGTGTGTGTGTGTGTGTGTGTGTGTGTTCATTCTTGATATCTCTTCATCTCTTTCTACTGCTGAACCTATGCTCTTCCCTTATCTCTTTCTCCATCCATTGTCAGGTCAATGTGAGGGCAGGAGGAAAAATGAGACGCCTCTCTGCTCTCTCTCATTCCTCCATCACTCTCTCTGCCTGTGTTCTCATCTCAGCTCAGTGTATCTCCCATGTTTTCCACCGTCCTTCCATCTCTGGGCTTCTGAGGGTAGGAAATCGATTGTAAGCGGCCAAAATTCTCAAAGGATCGCAAATTTGGTTCCACTTAAGTAAGTAGGAGTAAGAGCAGTTTATCAACATTTGAAACTTTGGATTTCACTTCTATCTCCATTAAAGAATAGAAGAGCTCCAGAGGTGTCCTTACTGGTTAGGAGTTGTGTGGAGATGGCGTTCAGACAGTGAGATGTTTGTAAGACCTAAAATCACAAAGCTGCCTTTCTGCAAATCACTGGTTTAACTGCTGCTGGAGTCACTGATAGTACACACGTTAAAAAATTGCCCCACAAAGATGCTGATGTGAAATGAAAACATTACCACAGAAATAACACTCGTGACTGTGGATGATCATGCTCTTGGTGACGACCTACGTGATCCTTGAGTGGACAACTGGCCCAGACCCACACAGGCCACAGGTTAGACCAGGCCTAAATGATAAGTGGCCTTCAAACAAACTTACCTTGCTCCAGGAATAGTGTGAAGCATATAAGTAAAGCTTTTAATAATTGTGTTACCTTCTGTTACTTATGTTTTCCCTGTAAACATAAGGACTTCACTTCAAAGCTGGCGTTGATTTCAGTATTTCACCAACTACTAAGCTCAACTGTCAGAAAACCTACAACTGTATTTTGTACTTCTGAGCTAGTATCGTACAACAGTGACACTTTGTAGGAGTGGTCCTACCCCTCTCTGAAAGTAAGGAGGAGGTTTCATAAATAACTTGTATGCCCTACTTTAATGTAGGAGTATTTTAGAGTGATTCTAAGACATTTGATAAATGCAGGCTCTGGTCTCTCTCCTTCTCTCCTACAGTTCTCATTGTAGTGTAACAATGTTTTCTTGTATTGAGAACCAGGAGTACAAAACTTTTGATGTGAACAGTACACTGAAACTTTTTAATGGAATTTACATCTGTATCGAATCAGTGATTTAGCATTTTCTGAAGTCTGTGGAGATTCTCAGTCACCCAGGTCATGGTTAGTCCTAAGGTGCTACTCAATGGCAACTGGACTTGCTTGAGTTTTAACCCAGCAAACATCCAACGTGAAGACACCTACATGAGACGTCTGTGTCACGTTGGTTGGTCCAGGTCCCCCCTTTTGGCATTTTAGCATTTATTGACAGTTTGACAGGTGAGCGGCAGACAGTAAACATGAAGAGAGAGAGAGAGAGAGGGTGTGACATGCAGAAATGGTCCCTCGCTCTTTGTTTTCATTTTTACATACAGGTTCCAAACACAGATGTCTGGAACTGACACTTTTTAGACATCTTTAGACTCTTTTAAATGTCTTTTAAATGTCTACAAAAAAGACCTTGACAACTAAAAATGATATATAATGAGTGTTATATCTGTACATCAGGACAACACTTCGTCTATACGTCTGGAAAAATCCAGTATGAGTGAAACATCTGGATGTCTGTTTGCAACATATTTTAGAGGTTAATAGGTACTCAAAACAGATAAGACACACTGCTGTCTGTTCTGGACCAGTTTCGTATTTCTTTGTCCTCCACAATCTGCCCTACAGGCTCCATTCTCTATTCATTATTCACTCAAACACACTGCGCTCTGCAAATATTTCATGTCTTAATAAAATATATTCTAATCTGTACTGATTGCTGGCCAGACTGATTTAGTGGCAAAGTTGGTTAACATCTTTGATGCTGTCACTGTCTTAAAATTAAAGATCTTATCTTAGACCAAAATATCTTCATTTTCTGATGGTGGAATGATGTGGTTGTGTCCCATAAATTATACCAACAACGTCAGGGAGTCAGGTCTGCTTTGGTTTGATTGTCCAGTGTAAATAATTTAGGTACATGTACGTCACAATATGAAGCTATGGAAGTGCTGTAGTAGTTTGTGTGATCAATCTGTTGATGGAAGGTTGTGACTGACACAAGTCATCACTGCTGAGCTGTTTCATGTTCTTATCATATTTTAGTTTCTGCTGTTACTGTGTCGACTGGGTGATGTCAGAACATCTCTAATGAGATCAAACATGATCCCTTCATGATCTACACTGTGTGTTATCACTGTCATTCAGTGTTCAGAAACTCTTTAGCATCTTAAAAGTCCTGCTCCCTGCTCCCAACACATTTTCACCTTAGGAGCTCTGTTAAGGGTTAAGACGCTTCATGGATCATTTTTATATTTACTAGGATTTAGTCTTTCTTAGAAACTCTAAGAATTTGCCTAAAATTTCATCAGCTTTGTGAATACACCCCCTGGAATTGGACTTTTGTGAGATGACACTGGCTTTAGATGCACCCTTAGAGTCCATGACACACCAAGCCAACATCTAGGGAACTAGAGGCAGCTTAGAGGCAGCAGTCTCACACATCACCTCATGCTAAAAGGTGTATACCAGCAGGTGGCAGTAGTCTATATTCATCATTCAAAAAGGGGAAAGAGAAGAATACCTCACGGTTTACCTGGTTTACAGCTACTTCTAATGGAAAACACGTCTGATAAGATGATTGGGTCCACTTCTCTTCTTGTGCAGTGATTTGCAAAGCTGAGCAGCAAATCAGCCGCCAAGTCAACAAGTTCAAATTCAAAAGGCGCTGATGGGGGTCCGACCAGTACCAACAGTACAGGACACACTGCACAAACAAGGCTGACAGTTGCTCACCAACAACGATCAACAGACCACTGGATTTGTCATGGCCCTTAGATCTTGTCACTCTCAAACTCAAATGCCATCATTACATTTTTGTCCATTTCAACCCTTGTTTGCCACAAGTTCAAAACCACCAGGTAGACAGTAATAAGTCATATATTGCTGCTTAATTAGTATTGTTCTGCTGCTTTTCTGCAAAAAATAATAAAGTGCAGCACTGCAGGCTCGGTGGACACACATTTTGTCTCAGATGGAAATAGCACATATTTCCTCAGCAACCCCCCATAGCTGTCTACAGCTGCAGAGTCAAGGTTCAAGTCAAGAATTCCACTGTTCTACTCAGTGGGTTTGGTTATAGAGACTCACTTCTCATAATCCGCACCATTACACACGTCAATATTCACATCCATAATCTTTGTGTGTGCTGTGGTGAACTGATGGTGCGTGTGATATTTAGATGGTTAAACAGATCATTAATATTGATCATACATTAATATTGATCACACTGTTTGAATGTGTGTGTGTATTATACAATTCAAAACACTAAACTTTAGTTCATTTGTAATAGAAGTGAGTGGGTGAAGTCTAATTCTGTTCTTCTGCCCTTTTGGTTTACATAAGTAATTTAAACTAAATGAGGTACTTTCATAAATTTATTTTTATTATTTTTTTCTGCGACCACAGGTTAAATATTACTCTCATTTTAGACCTTTGTAGATCAGTACATTTTAGTCTCTTGTGGAGAAAGCAGTCAAGATGTGCAACTGACACTAAGCAACCTAAACTCTCGCTCCCATACAACATCTCCAGTTTAAACAGAGACATTTGAACCTCTTCACAGTGTTTACTTAAATTGAACATTTGGTCTTGTTACTGTGCTGCCTTTATCTGACAGTAAGTAAAATGGCTCCACACTGATCAAGTAGATCCATAAAATTCTGCTTCCACATAAGTGTATAGCAACAATCAGATAATTATAATTAAATAATAATATTGTAGCAGTGTAAAACAAATGTACTTTTTTGGAATTTTTATTTTTACTTTGGATTTTGATATCATTACATAATTATACTTTTACTTAACTATAACTTTTAATTGATGTCTTTTACTTCTGCAAAAACTACCTTGACTGATTATTAAGCTCTGCAGCACTGCGCCCCCTGCTGCTGGAAAATGGCATCACACCAAACTGCTGTCAAACACACTGTGTATACACAGGTTGATAATGTAAAGTAAAAATCATCATCCATCTTTGTGTTACTCGTGTAACTTCATATGTGTACTGTCTACTGTGTGTATTTTTACAAGGTGCGGTAACACAAAGCACAAAGATACATTTAGAACTTTATTTACAATTTATTTCTTTTTTAATTTTGATGTAATTTTTAATTTGAGTTTTTTTGTTATTTTTTCTTGTTTTGTTTTTTTGTTGTTGTTTTTTTTGCTCATTTGTGCTTTGTATCTGTGTCTATGAACTTCGTTTTTTATCCTAATTTATACTTTTTTATAATTTAAGTATTATACATGCATATGTATACAGATATGTATTTGTGCGTGTGTACATACATGTAAATAATACTATAATTTTATAATACACACACAAACATTCAAAAACTGAAATTAAATAAAATACAGGATTAGAATAATTATGTCCTTCTATTATTATATGATATTTGTGTTATATAATATACAATAAATAGATAAAATTGTCTGTACAACATAATGTGATTTGGTTAAGTACAGAATATCACTTATTTAATTAAACTAAAGGCTCAGTCATGCAACATAGTAGATCAAAAATATATTTAATTTTATTTATTTGTTAACGTCCTAAAAATGAAAAATAAATTACTTTTCTGGAAAATTATGTATTGTAGAATTTCTAATATCTGACAAATAAAATCAAATTAAATTATAGTGTAATTAATAACATTGTAAAAAAAGATTTAAAAAATGTACAGCAGTTTGTAGATAAATAAAAAAAAGAAAAATGTTGTTTTCTTGCTATTTTTGAGTGTTTTTATGGTGTTATTGAAGAAACAAAGGGACAAATTTAGGTAGAATTTCCTTGTTGGTTATTAAATTATTAAAAGTTATTTAATAAGCCAGTCAGTAACTACAGTGACAGAGCAGTGTTCAGCAGGTGTCACAGTAGATCATCTTACCTCCAGACTGCTCTTGAACTGTCTGTTATGTCACGTTATAGTCAGTCGATCTTCCACTGAGGAGCGTGATGAAAATAAATCCACACAATTTCCTCTGGAGTCTAATATACACTGTATTATTTCAAACTTATCATACTGTGTGTATGAAACCAAATGGAAGTCATGCATTTCTACACAGTTTAAAGAGGTTATCTATAACATTGTTAAAGCTGGATTCAGGTTCTTTTATACCGTCCCCTGCTGATCCTCTGTTATTGTTACATAACAGCAGACTGTGATGTTCAGTGCTTCCAGCAGTTATTTAGTGTTCAGCATTGTTGTTGGCTTTATTACCTCAGAGCTGAGCTTTCCACACACCTTCACTTGTGCAGTCAGCATACTTTTACTAAGACTACTTTAGTATTCAGCATTCAAACAAGACTGTAAGCAGGCTGTTTACAGGCAGTAGTAGTACTGTAATTAGAGCTTATAGTGATAAAAAGAGCTTATTGTAGTTGCTAGTGGTGACAATAGTGGAATCCAGCACTATTCATTCCACATGTGAAAAAGGCTTGTAATGATACAGGGCTGAATTACCAGCATGAAACTGACTCCCAAGCGCCATCTGGTGGTTAGTTGCAGCACTGCAGCCATAAGGCATCATGAACGTTTCACTGTCATGGCACTGGAAGAATAAAGTGAAGTTAAAAAATGGAGGAAGAAGATGCTGCAGAAGAATAAGCGGAATGTAACACAGAAGAGTTATAGATTAAAAACGATCAAATATGATATATGGCAATTAATGGCAAAGAGAGAGACAAGAAAGAGTGTGAGAGTGTGATGACGTTTCAGAACCAAAATATCTGGAATGAGTGTAAAATGAGTGTAAAATAAGAACAGTTACGTCCATCCACAATGCCCTACCTCACTGAACTAGCCAATAGTAGGCCTCTAATGGTGCACCATGGATGCATCACATAAATTATCACAGCATCATACACAACTTATATCATTATGTTATGTTCATTGTGCATTGTATTAGGCATTAAGATGTTAGCAGAGACAGTTACACTGGCATTACAACTGTATGCAATTTAGAATATTGTTCATAGAGTGCAAGAAAAATATGCTGATACTTCATTTCAAATTATTTTAACTTCTGTTAATGTTTGGGTGTTGATTTAAAATTTTGTTAAATTCTGTGACCGACAACTTGGGGGTCCACGTAAAAATTAAATGTCTCCATAAACATTTTACAGGCAGGTGTAAATATTTACAATAATCTTAATGTGCTCTTTACTGTCTTCAAAATCCACCAGCTGATTTTGTCATTATTATTATCATTATTATTATTATTATTATTATTATTATTATTATTATATTATTATTGAAAGATAAATATATAATAAAGTGGTTATGGCTATTAGTATTATTGTTTATTATTCTTTTCTCTACCAGGTATCTGTCTCGTAACCTTCACTGTTATTGTTATTCCCTTTTTTCTTCTCTCTTTCACCTGTCACTATTGGCCATCTAATCAATACTATTATTACTGTTATTGTTGTAACATTTTCTATCAGGTGTTTTTATTTTTATTTTTCTGTCTTTTTATTTTTTTTTTTATTTGTTGTGATTCTCTCTCTATTCCAAAATCCCTCCTATGTATTTTTTTTCTTTTCACCTATTACTATCTACCACATTATCACCATCGCTGCTATTGTTGTTGTTACACATGTTGTTTTCTCTTTGCTTTTGTTACAAATATTTTTGATTAATTCATTTATTAATTTATTTATTTTTTGTGATTTTTTTCTTCCTTTGTTTTTCTCTCTCCTTGTTCTTATTTTTAATGGTCTTCTTTTCAGTTATTTAATTTACTTATATACTTCTTCACTAGTGACTAGCTATCTACCACCTAACCGTCACTATTATTATTTATTTCATTATTATTATTATTATTATTATTATTATTATTGCTATGTTTGTTACTATTTTTCTTATTCTTGCTATTATAATACAGTTATTATTACATTATATGGACATCTATGTACATGGACAAACATCTTCTTCTTATGAATACTTAATTCATTATTATATATATCATTATTATAGAATAATAGTACTAATATATCTTCTTCACTCTCCCAGTTGTCCCTGCTTCAGTAAACCCTTTGAATTGAATTGAATTCACCTTTCTTTGCTGGCAAAAAATTTTTCCTAAACCTGTTAGAGGTCCCCAGCAGATGGCAGTGTTACATAAAGAGAGACAGGGACACGGACAATGTCCAAATCGAGCTCAGTCCCTGTACCCACAACACGAACATGTATATATGTTAGTGTGAAACACATTTATGCCAGTAAGGGCAATAATTATTATATTGTTAAGACAATAAATCATGTATTTGAATAACTAACACATAAGATCCCAAATATATAAACTTGACACATCAGAAAATTAGTTGACAAAAGTGTTGTGAACATATAAATATTACAAATACAGAGAATCTAAGTGACTCCTTTCGTTGCCCAGACTAATCCCTCCTTATAATAATTGAACTTGGCATCATGTGCCAGTCTTTCACCATGTATGTTTGTAAACTCACGTGAGATGCACACATTACAGCACATATGCAAATACATGAGGGTAGTGATGCTGCTGACTCCTACGTCTAATAGATCTTGATTTGTTATTAAGTATGATATTATATGATATTATATTAATGCCCTTTATTGAAATGCCCAGTTATGGTTTGAATATGTTTTTGCATAGCTAAATTTATCTGTTTCATCTTTAAACTACCAATTAAATAAACGTGTACAACCTATAGCCTACGTAACAAACTAAATGTTTGGAAGCTCTGTGTATATGATATGTTGTACATTTTAATGACCAGTAGACGTCCCAAACAGACTGCATTTAAAATGCATATACAGGTCCGGGGGCAGCGCGGTGGTGTAGTGATTAGCACTGTCACCTCACAGCAAGAAGGAATCCACAGGTCGACCAGGTGTCTTTCTGTGTGGAGTTTGCGTGTTCTCCCCGTGTCTGCATAGGTTCTCTCCAGGTACAACAGCTTCCTCCCACCACCCAATTAGAGGGTTCACTGGTGACTCTAAATTGCCCATAGGTGTGAATGTGAGTGTAAATGTTTGCCTGTCTCTGTATGTCAGCCCTGTAATAGACTGCAGACCTGTCGAGGGGTGACAGCTGGGAAGGGCTCCAGCACTCCCATGACCCTTAAGAGGAAAAACGGATGGATGGATGGATAAATGGATACAGGTCCGGGTTATCACTGCTGGCGGATTCTAGCACACAGGAAGAGAAATGTGCAGCACAGCCATCCAATGAGGACATAAGGATTACTTGAATAAAAACAGTCAGTGAAAATGTATGTGTTAAAGTTTAAACACTTTTGGGAGGAACTGCATATTTCATCAACCTGTTTCCAAAAGGTTTAGCTAATGTGTATTATCAGTTAACAGGAGACAACTAAGCACATCCCAAACCCCTAATAAGAATTATAATATTTTCATTTTCAGTTGTTATAGCTCGTTTTCATAAATCCAATTTACATCCATTTTTTTTCCTGTTCTCTATAACACACGCAGAACTGCAGAGAAGCCTTACTGCAGGATGGAGAGGTTCAGTGGATGTGGACGTGAGAGGAGACTACAGGACAGATGCGCTGCGACTGTTGGTACTGAGGTAGGATGTTGTAGGTGTGACAGAGATATTTTAGCAAGGCAAGACATCACCTATTGGTTTGGACCACTGCTACAGAGTTGCAGCAGTGGCACAGTGGAGCCAGGATCTTTCAAAGAAGGAATTTTGGGTGCTGGCATCTGAACTAGCTAGTTTTTTTAAAACCACCACCCATACTTTCCTTATTCCTTGTTGTGTAGAGGTGCTGCTGACTCTTCCTGTTAAGTCAGAGTCAATGGCAATGGTGCAGAGATATTCACTTTTGATCTGAGTGAATTTCAATGATTTCTGTTTGATTAGTAAGTTTTTGTGGCTTCTTATTTATTGTGATTTAATAGTGACTGACATCAGAAGGGCTGTGCTGAGCATGGTGGAGCAGAAACGGTGGTAGAAGAGCAGAGCAAAGCAGAGCAGGAAGAGGGAGAGCTGGGTAGAACGAGTGGATTGATTTGGATGATTATTTGATTTCAATACTTTAATGTATAGGGTCATTGTCTGTGGCTTCCATCTAACCATTCTAACATTTAGATGATGTTAGAGGACTTCTGAAGCACTGTTAGAATGACTGCTGGGGGTCCTTACTGTCCTGTGCTCCTGGGACTAGACAAAGCTTTAGAAATGGTTTTATATCCTTGTCCTAATCTGCACATCACAATAAAATGCTATTGTGGAGGCCCACAGTGAGTTCCTCACACTTTGTGTCTTGTTTTTTCCTGACATGCAGTGTGAATTATGGGAACTTACACACAGGTCTGTGCCTTCAACCGGCCACAGGTGGACTCCAGTCAAGTTCTAGACGCATCTCATGATAAAAAGAGTCTCAATACTTATGTAGTCTAAATGACAGATTTGATAACACACCCGTTTTTATTTTATTTAAACAGAGAATTCAATTCAGTTGTTGAATGTGCATTTTTGTCGTCTTATTGCATCTGTAATGTGCCTGTAGCTGATCTTAGTTATTTTTGTCTGGCTATTTGCTGGAGTAATGTGATGTCCTTATTCACCGAGCATGTTCCAGTGACCTCTGATAAATTTTCAGGTCGTCTCAAGAGGTACTTGGGGACACTTTAGTCTCGGCTGCATGGGTTCCGTAACGGAACGGGCAAAGACTTCAACTCCCACAATGCTGTGTCAACCACAGCGTAACGTCCGGTGGTGCTGTTGGCGGGCAGAACGGGATTGACGGTGGTTGTTAGCGACGCTAAGGCTATTGTGTGGTTTAGCAGCACACCGTATTGAGGAAAAGTCACCCAAAGCACTCTCCTGAGGCCGTGTGTAGTTCTGTGTCGCAGCTGCTGCGTCTTCGGCCTGTCCTCGTTTACAGCAGATAGTCAAATCACAGTGTTTCCACTGGGGCCTACCACAAGCCCACAGGAGAGCGCCGCAGCATTCTGTGTAACGGTAAGGTTCGTGTTAGCTAGCTGTCGAGAGAGACACACACACCAGCCATGTTGCTCTCTGGTTGCAGGGGTCAGGCCGCTTGATTTGAGTCGTTGCCGGCGTTTTAGAGAATTACACTATATTGTGACCACGTCAGGTGATATGTAATTGTCAAAACTCACCTGTCGGCTGTTTAGTGAAGAACGTGAAGGTACAGGTATAGAGGTTGGCATGGTGGAAAAACGGTGCGCACCAACATGGTTTAAACGCTTCACCTATGAAACAGTGGAGAAGACGGACCGTGCTGTTTGCTGTTACGGTGTGTCAGCATGTTCCTGTGCAAAATGCTCCTTTATGGCTGTGCTTAGGACTTTGGTTAGGTTATGGTAAGTCCTGACTGGGGGTGACGTTAGGTCCAGGTAAAGGGAAACATGTCGACGTGGACAACAGCGGCGTATAGGCCTGTGTAACAAACTGCAATTCATTTAGTCTAATTAGTCGACATGAAAATAAAGTTTCGGCTCCCACCGTGTGTCTCAGTGGCTGTAGTCCTTATTCAGGAGGCATGGAGGGGGGCGTTTTTTCCCTCGCTTTCACTTATTTGAACGACACATAAAACAGACATCAGCAGTGAAAACGTTAGCCGCCACATTGAGTTTGCTATATATAGTGGTGTTTGTGTGTGTGGGCGCACACGGAAATCTGGTTAGTTATTATTGGTTCAACAGATGAGATATATGTAGCCTGAGGCTGTTTTTTCCCCTGTGCTTTGGTGCTAGGAATCGAGCTGGATAAAGTTTAGAGTTAGCCACCTAGCACGTCTCTCACAGGAGGTTTTGATAATGTGTTTTTTCACAGTGCATCACACTAACATCAGCATTTGGGGATTTCAAAATGAGCAGTATTCATGTGTTGGACTCACTTTTAGCAGGCAGCAGTCCTCTGCGATCAGGTAGACATGTGTTAAAGATTCATGTAGTAGTGAACGCTCACTTCATTCACATGCGTACATAAGATTATTCAACTAAGTAAGGAGTTTGCATTGATTGCATGTAAGCAAAGAGCTTGAGTTCTGTTGATATGTCTGTCAAATGCTCAGTCTGCTCCATTGCTGCTGTAGCATCATCTTACCAACATTAAATTATGTCAGTGTCATTTTAAAAATATTTCGTGTGTGCTGGTTTTGTTTTTCTTCTTTGCCCCTGTAATATTCAGATAATTTGGTTTTCTGAATTAGTTCCTATCACTGTTGCACGAAAACACTTGAAAGTTTGAAAAGGAAAGCACACAATATCTTGAGCAAATATTAAGTGTCTGCTGGTTTGTGTATTGAAACCAGTGACTCTCTCAGACTTAAGTATTGTCCTCTTTGAAGTGCCCTTGAGGAAAGGACTTCAGGGGTCTGCCTGCCATTGCTGGAAAATCCCTGAAAGTCCATGCTGAGTTTCCCTATTTAACCATCCACCAGTATTTAACATAAGTAGTGTTGTTGGTTACCTGCCAAAATGGCTGCTTGACAGTTTTAGTTTTGGCACATGACTGTCTTACGCTTTAGTTTCCCACATCACTTTGCTTTCACAGATGCAGCTTGTTCAGTGAGATGGTACTTACTTCATATTAAGTCCTCTGTTTTATGTGCTATAGTTTATTTTTTATTCATTCATGAAAAAAATACCATATTTTGCTGTAGTTTTTGTTTATACAGCTTTTTATTCAGTTTCGCTTTGTTCATGTTGTGAATACAGGGGTTCAGTGACTGCCCTTTGTCATAATAGTTAAAGCTGGAGTGGAATCACTCGCAGATACACACCAGAAGTTGTTACTTCAACACGCTGCCAGCCTGTTAGACATACCAACTCTTTTCTCTTTCACAGTGGAGTCCTCTGTATATTAATACTTCCCGACGGCCGACGCTCCCAGAAATCAGATATTTCTTGTTATAAGAGGAATTGTTCCTGTATGTGCAAGTTTTACACTGACAAAGTAATGTTGCAACGTTGTGTCCAGAGCTGCGTTAGCAGTCTATCAGCTGGTGTTCCAGTGCATTCAAGGACAGTACAGAGTGTAGGCTATCTGTGTTTCAAGAGTCTGCTGCAGTTAGTGACTTAAAGTTTACCTTTGTATGTCATTTCAGTTTTAGTGCAGGAGATGTGTCGGACACTGAAGTTCTCTGAAGTATTGATCTAAAAAATTGTAATTCACTTAACACTAGTAGTTCTAACCATTTTACCATTATCTCTGCATGCCTCCTCTTGGCTCCACTAGAAGCACCCTGAGCAGACGACAAGCTGGCGACCGTAGCAGGAAAGAAGGGCAAGAAGGCTGAGGAGGAGGAGCAGCAGCCTGCAGCTGTAGCTGCAGCACCAGCGGCGGCAGCAACAGCAGGAGCAGCAGCAGAGGAGGAAGAAGAGGAGGAGTATGTGGTGGAGAAGGTTTTGGACCGTCGAGTGGTGAAGGGAAAAGTGGAGTATCTTCTGAAATGGAAAGGATTTTCAGAGTGAGTATTAGTCTGTCTCCCCTGTTGTACCATTCACTTTATCTCGTAAGTGTGTGATCACAAATCTGGTTGGTGTTACTGGCCCAATGACAAACTTTTACTTGATCAGTTTTGGGTTTTGTTGTTCAACTGTAGCTCATGCCTTCAAAATAAAAAGTTTTGACACTAAGCTCTAACCTAGCAGATATAATCTAACATCTACCATGTGTGTCTGTCTGTGATCCAACCTATCCAGCGAGGATAATACATGGGAGCCGGAGGAGAACCTGGATTGCCCTGACCTTATTGCAGAGTATATCCAGAAACACAAAGACAAGGAGGAGAAAAAGAAAGAGGGCAAGAGGAAAGCTGCCAGTGAGGCCTCTGGAGACTCAGAAGAGCGTGGGAGCAAGAGAAAGAAGGAGGAGGTGAGCAAATGAGATGCTAAAGAATGCAGCCAGCCAGTCACAAAAATATACAAGATGTACACACAAGTATTCTAATGTCTCATACAAATCACCTACAAGTGATGTATTTCAACACCCCAACAAAGACTTTATCAGCTTTCTGGTTGCAGTTTTATCAACTTGAGCTTCAATCTGTGAGTCAGTTTAACATTGTGTGAAATTATGCTCACCAGTGCAAGTTGTTAGCAAAGCTCAATGTGCAAAAACACTCAGGTAACAGCTTCTGTTTCCAGCTAGCTCTGATCATTGCTGTTACCAGTAAATGTCAAACAACTCAGATCAGCTATAATTAACTGATTATTTCTAATTTGTCATAGGGGTTGTGTGCTCTGTATGCTGGGAAGAAACAGACTTCAACACAACATAGCTGTTTTTATTCAGCAATATTGTTTAGTTTATGAGACACGAATCTGTCACACGACTGAACAGAGTGAACAGTATTTTTGCAGTTCCAATACTGACACATTCTCTATAGTAAAAACGGGGGGCCAGTGCAGTAGCAATATGCACCCTGTCTCAAAGTCACACTAGTATTAATTTAGTGACACCATGATTTAAATTGATGACAGTCCACACGGATCATGCTGTTGTCAGTGTTTTGGTTGAGAAACAGGCTTTAAGGGGTATCACTCTGTAACACCTCTGAACACTAAACAGAGTGGACTGTAGATCCACAAACTCTCTTCTTCAGTGAAACCACCAGCTGATTTTGCATCAGTTTCAGAATCTTCCCAATACAGTCTTCTTCTGCTTTATGTAGACCTACAGTATATCTATGTCTACTATTTAAACTGATCATCTTTGGCACAAATATTTGACGTTTTTAAAAGACCATTTAAAAAATAAAATGCATTTGCATTTTTTTCTTTTTTCCTATAAAGAAAACAGATCAGTTACTTGTTGACAGTTTTTTGTTTTGTTTTTTCCTCAGAATACTCAGTAAACATTGTTCTTTGGTCATTTATTCTCCTCTTATATGTCCTGTCTTCAGGGTGAGAAGGCCAGAGGTTTCGGCAGAGGTCTACAGCCGGAGAGGATCATTGGAGCGACAGACTCAAGTGGAGAGCTGATGTTCCTCATGAAATGGTGAGGATTCACTAGGGATTGAATTACTCTTGCTTTGGGAGTTCAACAGTATGTTTAACAAACAATATAAAATAGATTTATACTAATGGATATTATCCCATTGAACTGGAACCATGGGACCATGTATGGTTACAAGGAAATAGCAGATGTCTGGCTCTGAGCCTGAGACTGCTCTTGAAAACGCTTGTTTTCTCACTATAAACGAGGCTTTTTTTTAATGCACATGTACAGTGTGTTTAGCACCAGCTCTCTTGGAGAAACGGAGACAATATAAAACCACATGGAAAATGCATTATTTATTCCAAATATTGGTTGTTAGTTTGTAGACGTATAAATAACAACAACAGAGGTGAACTGCAAAGAAAAGAGGTGTGTAAGTGCTGCTAAATCAAACAAAGAATTAATAGTGGTCTTTCTCAGCTTACCAATCCAAAGCAAACACTTTCAAAGTGCCAGTCCTGTTCCTAGTATATACACCCTATCTTAAATAGTTACCGGATGTGCAAATGTGTATATTCACAGAAAAATTAAACCTGGTCCAGTTTGCAGCTAGCCTCAAAAGAAAAAATGAATACAAAACTGTTCTGTTCATAAATGTGTTAGACCAGTTGTTCTTAAACTGTGGTACGCAGGTTCCCTCTGGTGGTACGCAGGAACACCTGAGAATTTTTTTACGAAAATTGAATAATAACATTAAAGACATAAT
>JAUMHL010000029.1:1723431-1736377 GCA_032362345.1 Sandelia bainsii | reverse complement strand
TTCCACATTATTCTGTATATACTTATATTCTGTAAGGTCTTAAACCTTACAATGTAAAGTGCCTCTAGATGACTTTTGTTGTGATTTGGCGCTATATAAATAAAACTGAATTGAATTCCAAAGAAATGCTTTATTTAAATTTTATTTAATATAACAAAAGATGAAGATCCCATGTCCTTGAATACCAGCAAGCACCTTGGGCATTATTAAAATGTGAACACCTAAGAACAGCTAATAAAACCTTTTTTCCAACAGTGGTAGTGATAAGCATATAGGTTAAAAAGGTCACACTCTTTATTCCCCTGTATCTACTTTTGAAATAGAAGTCACACATATGACACACTGAACAATTACTGACATGTTTTGTCTAAAAAGAGCAAAGAAGGCCAACTTAAGGAAAAATAAACCATGCTTGGCGTAGTGCTCCTTCCTCAGAATTTCAAAATGAACACATCTAAACAATTAGGTAAAGTTTGTCATTCTTGGCAGGACTTTGATTCTGTGTGTAATTCCTCACACTAATAATTTCATCCTAATCTATATACAGTTGTCTTACGTAGCTATGTGTACATGCTAACAATTCACAAACCAGCCTCAAGTTTGAACAAATATTGGAAAATGCAGTTATTGGTCCTTAAAGGCCAATCTCTCCATTTTACTAAATGTATGCATTCATATTTATTTGTAGCATTTGACATTCATTTCCATACCAATTAATTGTATATGATTAATAGCTTAACAAACTGTTTATATTTAGCCCAAGTTTTAAGAATGACAGAAGGTTCCAGACCTGAGTTTTGAATTATAGGTGGGAGCTACCATACATTGTGAATACTCTGAACAGAAATTACCACCATCTTGTTGAAAATACATAAATACACAAAAATATATTGGTTAAAGGCACAGGTAAAAACCTACTTCTATCATGTTTTCTGTTCGCAAGACAAATAAAACAATACATGCCCCATTTATGGGAGGAAACTGGATTCATTCAGTTATTGTGTTTAACCAGTCCACAAAGTCCACAATTTCTTAAAATTAGTACATTCTGCTTTCTGCTCCTTTGGTATGTGATGCTAGAATGTGGTTGATGGAGGATTTTCTGAAATCAATAGTCAGCCATGTCAGATTCCTGCCATGATTGGCTCTAAGGTGCTCTAAATTCTTCATATTCTTACTTAGACCACAACTTTCCTGCCTTTGTACCAACAACTAGTTTTTGGAGTCAGTAGTGCCTGCGATTGTTAGTCCAAATCAGTCAACAGGATCCTGCCTGTTAACAAGTCTGCTGGCTTGTTAAACTCAGTATTTTCAAGTCCCCACACAGCAAAAACCAGGATTACACATAAGCGCTGATCTTTTCTTTACATTCTGGTCCCAAGTAGAGGTCTTCACGGACCTGATCCATGGAAAACCTACCCAAAGCTAATTGTACATAAATTAACTTGATCCAAAGGGCACCCAAGAACAGCCAGACTTGATCCAAAGTGACCACAGCAGCATGATGGTTTGTCAGATCAATTAACAAGCTGCTGCAATGAAAAAGAGAAGCCTGTAATAATAACAAGCGTGAACCTGTTAAGACCTCTCATCCTGGGACATCTACCTCCTGTTATTTTACTTCTACTACTACTAGCAGCCTGGATTTACCTCAGTGTTGCATAAGATTACCAAGAGTTGGATTCAAGTCATTTCCAGTATAAAACATTTGTATAATTGAAGAAGTGAAGAGCAACACATACTGGAGTAAAGTTAGTGCTACTATGAACATTATCATGATAATTACATCCTCTTTCAGAGCTCCTCTTTTGTCTGAATTTCCTCTGTCCATCCAGCCATAAAACAATTCTTCAAATAAAAACATCACTGTCCGAGATATCTCTGTGGATGTTAAGGGATTTCAAGATGTTTTTCAGCTCTTTACTTTGACAGACTTCCATTACCACTGCATAAGTTAGTGGTTTTAATCAATGTCCAAAACTACTGTGAGTACATTGTTCATGTCCTCACTTTTTCTTGTCCCTCTGTTTCTTGCTAGTTTTTTGTCCTCTTGTGGGCAGCAGTGCCTCTTGTTGGTGTGAAGCCACCGTGACGCTACCACTGGGCCCAAACTGAAGCAGGTACTCTGCAGTGTCCAGTGGCCTTCCATTCTCATCCCTTAACCTGGAAAAAACTTCTTGGTATAAAATGCCAAGTTGGCGTTTCATTTCCTGCAGTTTCTTCAGAGTTTCCTGTTTCTCTCGCAGCAGCCACAAACGGTGGCGCCTCAAACAAGACACTTCATCTTCCAGTCCTAGAACTACATCCAGTTTCCTCTTCCTGCAGTTCTGGGCAGCTAACTTGTTCTTACCGCGGCGTCGTATGTCCCTGATGAGAGTAACCTGATCCTCATTGAGCTGGTAATTGGTCAGTAGGTTATTAAACTCCTCCACTGGCAGATTAACAATCAGCTCACTGGAGAAAGGAATCTTCAGGGCTTGTGCACGCCATTCATCTCGGCTGAACACATCAGTCTTGGAGATTTGTCTGGAAGAGTAGTAGTTGTAAGGCCTGATGTTGCCTCGTTGTGGGGAGGATTTACTGTGTTTGGTGGACATTTTTCCCAAGGATGGAGGAGAGGAGTCTGAGGACCAGGGCTGGTTGTAAGTGTGATCATGGTCGATATTCTCTTGCCAACTAAAGCCATTAAGCAGCTTGTGATCCTCACAGTTGGCAGGGAAGACTGTCTTAACACGTTCAGGATACCATCCTCCTACTGCTCCCATCTCCTCCTCCTCTTCTTCCTGCTTTATAGTCACTTCCATATCTGAACCAACTAACCCTTCTTCTGCATCATCGTCCCAGTCTTTGGAGAAGGGACTTCCCACAGCCGACACAGAGGATGAAGAGGAGTCTGATAGAGAGGATGACGACGAGGAAGAGGGATAAGAGGAGGCCTCGGAAGCACACAGAGAAGCTGGGCTGTGACTGAAGTCCAGAGAAAGACCAGAGTCAGAATCTGCCTCATCCTCACCATCTAGAAGGGAGAAAGAAGGAAAAGTCAAGGCACAGTAAGGAGAAAGAAAGGTACCTAGTTTTGTCATAAAAAAGTTACTACAGAAAAAGTCTAGTGTGTTCTTGTCTAATTAGTTTACCTTGCTCATGTCTTTTTGGTTGACTCTGATCTTCTGCCATACCAGTGACAGAATGATCATCAGTTTCCTGTTGAGCTCCTTCACGGTCCAAGTAGACCTCTTCCAGACTGGCTGCCATCTCAGGACTGAATCCCTCATCTAGTGCCAAGTCCAACAATCTATTATCATCCAACATGGCAACATCCTCTAAGAGGTCACTAAGTGGGCTATGGAGCTCACCTTCATCCTCAAAGTTCTCCACCTTGTCATCCAGAAAGACAGTGGAAGGAGATGTCTGTAAGTCCTGGGTCATCCCATTCTCCTCCTCACATGAATGAAAGTTTATATCAAACCCAGCAAGGTCTTCAGAGTACGGAACACACTGTAAACCCAGACTGCATTCCATGTTATCCACAAGATTTGGCATTAGCATGTTCATGTTGAAGGCACTCAAGTTCTCTTCTGCATTTAGTCCCATACTGAAATCTTCTGCCAAAAGATCCATGTGATCTGGAGGACTCTGCAAGGTATTGACATTTGAGTTGCTGAAGGCGGAACTGTGGTCATCCAACTCTGAACTAGGGGCAAGGGGGAGCATGACTTGGTCTTGTTCTGACTGTCTTACAGACCCCAAAAAACCTAGAGAGAAAAAAATGGGTATTACTGCAAAGTGTGAACAATTTTACCACATGCAACAGTGCTTTCAGTGTGATCCTTCATAGAGTACTGAAGGACACAAGAAAAACAAGATAACTAATTGTGTGCTTTCTATATTTCAACCTTATTTGATTCGTGTTTCTTTGGAGAAAAAGGAGATTTCTTCCGTTGAAAAGTTTTTCCTCCCCACTGTAGCTCAATGCTTGTTCAAGGGGGATTTGTTAACTCTCTAAGGTTTTGATCTTAATATGTGAGCTATTGTGTACTATTCTGTTGTGAATCACACAAGGCAGCTATATAAATAAACTGAACTGAACAAAGAAACAAAAACTCTGTTTTTGTCAAGTTCACATTACCAAGGTCAAGAATCAACCCTAAAGCTATTGAGAAGTTATTGAAGTGCAATAGGTACTGGTCATGAATTCTTACAGTACATCAATTTTTTAATTACCATGCTGCAGGGGAGTCTCCATCAGATGGACCTCCTGATCAGCCTCAACGTTGTCAAGGTTGTTAAAGCTGTGCTGCAGAGCTTCAGATCCAACACCCCGAAGTGTCTCAGAGGGTCTTGAATCTTGGGTGTGGTCAAACAATGTCATCACGTCACAGTCTTTATTCTGGAGAGGAAGCATGAATCTAGAGTTACGGTATCTCGGCATTTTCATCCTGATTTTATTCTTTTTAGCTAAATGTAATTTCTAATACTTCACCTCAGGCTCCATGATGGCAAACAAGTCCTGCCAGTGAAGCTCCATGTCCAAGGAGGGGTTGTCAGTGGGGATGATGGGGGACAACTGGGGCTCCCTGCCTGTGGGGTGAGGTTCCAGGTCCCCCCTTCTAGAGCGAATATCACTTAACTGAGGGACAAAAAATCAGGAGGGTTGATCAGTTATTAAATTCACCAGCCTTTTGTTCTTAATTAATGGTTATGTTCAATAAAAACACCAAACATTGTATATTAACCATTATAGCACATTGTGTTTGTCTATATTTGTGACTTAGATGAAGATCAGAGTGCATTTTCTCCTCTATTAAGCAGAAAACCAGGTCCTTCTAAAGGGTTCACAGTCTTTATCTTCCCTCTGTATAAGTCGACCATATGGATCTGTGTACATTTGTACACAGTTTACATGCCTCTTTGCATGTAAGAGCTTGATGCAGTAAACAGGTTGGATTGCAAAACTGGAGGATGGAAATGTGTGTCAGGACACAGTGGGCTTCTGATCAGGTTTCAAAACAAGCCAGTAAGTCACAAGGCCAAGAGCAGCTGTGTGCACTTCTGTGTTATTGTATGTGTCTATGTGCCTTTTGATGCACAAAGGGAATTCAAAAACACTGTTGTATTCACTTTCAGTTTGAAGAAGAGAGGGTTTGGCATGTACTTATATCTCTATGTGCTATATCAAGTTTGTAATGTCATGTGTGTGTTTGTTTTAGAGGCCTGCAACCTGCAGTAAAATGACTAAGCTTCAGCTGTAGATCCTAATAACTGAAGTACTTTAATGTGAGTTTGCTCATAGTTTTTGTCATTTCGTGTGTGATATCTGTGCTCTTCATCATGCTCTGACATCTTGAAATGTCCACACCATGTAAACCATCCTGAATAAACACAGGTGGGGAGAAGCCAATTGCTAGTTACAACTAAAAACAGAAAAAGAGTATTCCGTGCTTTTATCACAAACAAAGTGAAATTAACCAGTCAATCAATGAACTAATCCTGGGTTGCCCCCCCCCCCATCCTATCACCCACAGAATGTTTTGTTTCATGCCTATTTCCAATGAATTCTTAGGAACTTTCATTAATCATCATCATGCATTCATTAAATTATATTAATTCATGGAAATCTTGTGAGGAGCTGCTGCAGCTGTTGCATCATAATTCTCAAATAAGATGCAAGTTTCTGTGTGGGGTAGACAGACTTAAGCCCGGTGTGGCTTCGGTCCACTAAGGGCCCCCTTTAGAATCACCCCTGGTTGTGATAACATAAAATCAAACTGATGACAATGTAGCTCCTGCAAAGGTTCTCAGCCAGCCCAGTTGATAAGTGTAAGATACTGTACATCATGTTGTTGACAAAACTTCCACCAACTCTGTCGTACTGAAGAGTGAAGAAGATATTGTGTTCGCGCTCAAACACAAACACCGTTTTCTAAGTAACTTCTACGTTTTCTAAGCAGCTACTGTTGCTCCGCTTAACACTGGAAATCTGATACACTGCTGCACATGACTGTTTCACAGTGTGCGTCTGGATGTGTGTACATGTCCAGACTGGACATGCAGACCATGTCTATTTATATATGACACCGTCTGTTTGTTATCACCGCTCCTGTGTTGTGTCTGACACAAAACCCTATGGGCTCTTTTGAGTTCTGTTGTGTCACAGTTTATTGTATGTGTGATGTAACTTGTTTGTTTGGTTGTTTGAAATGATGATGAGTCCTGGTGACCTTAGCGCTGATAAAGTTAAAAATGTAATGGAGTTGGCAACAATGTAACATGTGCTCTTTTTGGCACAGCCAGAGAGACATTTACATTCATCTTCATGGAACCATAATTCCTGCGAAACCCCCTTAATACATAATGAATAATCAGTCTGTAAATGTCTCTTTCACTCAGTGAACTTAAGTAACAGGTTAAACTGTTATATGAACTATTTTAGATGTGCCTGACAAGGCCTGTTTGCAGTTTCAGCATGTCTGACTTTCACAGTTATAGCATCAGTCAGGTAATGTACTGTATGTGTTCAAGTCTGTGCTATGGGCCAAAGCTTGACCAGGCATGTCTGAGGTGTTTCCATTAATAAATGGAGCTCACAATGTTAAGTTCATGCAGGCAGGAACATGAAGTCAGTGGTGCCACCCAGATCAGATGATCATCAGCAACATTGCCATTACCTATATGTTATTTGACTCACAAAGAAAGTGTAAGTCTTGGTCTACAGTCTTTCATAACTAGTTCTTGATGTTTAAAAGCTCACATAACAGCTGAAATGTTTTCTGACTGTGGGTGTGGAGACTGGCAGACTCCCCCTATCTGACATAGGAAAGGCATGAGGGTAGGGGGGTTTCTGATGCTATTTGACATGTGGCTCAGACAGAGCACAAATTCCACTTTAGTGAATCTAAAATTAGGTGTATCATATAAGTGTGCTCAGATTTGACTTGAGTTATGACTCAGAAGGGGGCAAGAGTTTTTACACAGACCATGGAAATCACAGAGATCTGATCACTAATTAGTTTATCTTAGTATAAAACTGAAAGCAGGGGAAACAGCACCATACAAACAGTACATGTATGTAAGTTAAAGTGCTCCTGGCATGAACTGATACACGTGCATTAACTGATTATCTACATGACTGATTATCCTTATGAAGTCACTGTGGTGAGCATGTTAGCAATTAGTTAACTAAATACAAAACTAAATAGACGCTCAACATCTCACTCTCTCTCCACTAACTCATCTGACTCTGTAGCTGCTAACTGCTCCACTGTGTTCACCAGCTAGTCACTGTCCGCTATCTGCCTCAAAAATGATACCCTGAGAGCATAAAAGCTGCATGTGACCAAAACAATATGCTGAAGGATGCTAAAATGCTGCACAGAGCTTAGGAAAACAGCGGAGTTGGATCATTAATCTTTGTGGGACTTAACTATGAACAACATATTTACATATTCCGGCCCATTATTAATATACATTAAGAAGAGACTGTGTTTCAACTCCACTGATTACATTGCTCCATGTTCCTGGTGAGGTCATACTGTACTGTATGTATGGGGAGGTTTACTTCAGTTTCTTAGTGACTCATCAAACTCTGACTCATCTCACATTACACTGCTGTTTATACCCAGTTTTGGTGACAGCAGAATCTTTAAACCGCTCCTTCCAGGGCCTTTTGTGCAGCTCAGTACTCTTCAAAAACAAAATCAGATCATGTTAGCATGTATGTGGACCTCAGTTTCTGTGACAAAGGCTATGTTTTTAGTCTTATTATCGATATCAAACCTTGAGGGTAAATTTAATTTAATTTATGTATATGTATATATTTATATTTATGTATAATGTGTTTCTGGTACTGAATATTTATTATCTGTCTGACTTTGGAAATCTACATCATCCACCCTTCAGAACCTTTTGTTTTCAAACTATCTCCCAGGTTATTTAGTTTGACTTTCTCAGCTAAAGTCTCAAGATCAAAATACAGTATAACTGGCCTCAGATTCTTTCACGTTGTTGAAGCTTCCACATGAATCTTGATTCAACCACGGTGATTAAACTTTCCTGTTGAGGTTTGCTTCCTAGAGGAGTCTTGCTCTAATCGTAAAGGGGCTGATAAAAACTGGAGCTATACAGGTCAGCGCCTGGACTTTAGTCCTTCTCAAAGGATCCAATAGCTCAATAAAGCTCTTCCTTTATGATGAGTCCCTCACACGATTCTGTTTCTTTCTCTCTTAATCTACAGACTAATTATATGAATATAAATATATAAATTGTCCCAACAAAATTTCATTTGGTGTCACTATGATTTTGGAACTATTATACGTTTTTAGACAATATGTATAATATATTTTGGAAATATGGCAGATCTCAATAGTAATCAGCTTGTTGTTGTTTTCTTTAGCAGGATTTGAGCAACCTGCTGAAGAAATTCAGCTCATCGCAGCTGTAAGTAAGAGCTGGGAGTTGTAGTTTAGACAGTCTTGACCAAAATTATCATCGGTGACCAAATTGCTCCAACTCTGGTTCTACATGAGAGCACTAAAACCCTAAATGTTGTTAACAGTCAAAGAGCTTTACCTCTTCTGCCTGCAGGGTATCAGGTCCACCTCTGGGCTCCACAGGTGAACCAATCTGGTCTCTGTCATCCCCAATAGGAGCTCTCTCCAGTGGTGAGGCCTGGTCTGGATATACCATGGGAAGGGGATCTGGCTCTCCCTGAACCAGCCATGTCTCCAGCTCTGCATGAGGAACCTGTGGAGAAAAGTGTGACATGTTCCTTTATTCACTGGGCCTAAAATAGCTCACAAAAGGGAAGATGCTTATTAATGAAATGTGGGAAACCACAGACACCAGGGTTCTTCAACAGCTTTCAGTAATTAGGATAAAGGTGTCTTCCTACTTGTAGTCTGTCCAGAGAGTGGACCCAGCCGAGCAACCTTCGCGCAGTGAAAAAACTGTCCAGGTCCACACTCTTGGGGTGCAGGCCATGGCCATGCTCTAGGCTGTTGCGGAGATTGTGGAACTGCGTCTGGGTCAGCGCCGAAGTGGGACCCCGGATCATCTCCTGCCAGGAGGGAGGCAGATAGGGCTCCAGCCCCACGTCAACCCTCACTCCACAGAGGCTCAGCAGGATAGCCACCTGGATAAGACCTTCCGTGAAGTATTTCTTTAGGTACAGCATGATACTTCAGAAGATGTTTAAAGAAGCCAGCAGCTGGGACCCTGTACCAACAAGGGTCTAAGGCTCAGAAGATGTGTCAACTGAGGTAGTGTCCTTGGTGTAAAGCCCCTAGAAGCTCTACCAAGAAACACAAATCCCCACACACTGAGAGCCTGACGCAACAACAACTAATTCTTGCTTGTCCAAGAGTCTGTGATGCTTCCAAAGATTCACTGTGAGACCTTTCTGTTGTCAGAAGCTCATCTGAAACACGACTCTACACGTTTCATCCTGTGAATAAAGACACCAGTTTAATTCAGTGTGAAGGAGTGAACACAAAAACATTATTGCAAGTAGAATTCAGGATCCTGCCACAACACTTTCTTCCACTGTATTATTTTTTTTCTCTTAACCTGATAATCAATTGCTCAATTAAGCAATTAATCATTTGTCTGTAAAATATCAGAAAACAATGAAAAAACTGAAAATTCCTGTCACATATGTTAACATATGCACACTGCTCAGTCCAAAGATATTCGGTTTACCATCAAAGAACATTAAGAAAACCAACAAATCTTCATGTATGAGAATCTCAAACCAGGGAATTTGATTATTTGACTTGAAAATGTATTTTATACATTAATAGATCATTTAAACAACAGAATGTTAATTGATTTTCTGTCAGTTAACTAGTAAATTAATTAATAATTGATTCATATTTAACTCAGATGTCAGAGTCGTATCAAACTTGTCATATAACCCTCAGCAAGTAATGTAATAAAGTATTTTACGCTGTGGTACTGCTACTATTATGTCAGGATCTGAATCCATGCTCCATAACTCCTAATGCCATTAGAATCTTTATTGCTACTACTACTAATACCTCAGCTTCTGCTATTACTTCAGCTACTTCTACTTTATTCCTATTCCTGCTGCTGTCTCTACTGTTATTAACCTAATGATAATATGATGATTTATACTCCTGTTCAATTCCCATGCCACCACTGTGCTGATGATAATAATAACAGAATTCTAGTTATCAGAACTAATCTTTATTGTCAGTGCAGCTTGACCTGTAGAGAGTCAGCACTTGTGTGAAGAGATAACAACACACACACACACACACACACAGCAGAGGCCGGCTTGTATCGCCACTCTCAGAAACATCTACCTACTTCTAGAAAACACTTGGTAACCCCCACCCCTCCCCGCATTGCCTGGGTTACTCACTGTAGCCTGCATGATGTAATTGCCAGTGTTTGCTTGGAAAAAAAACCCTCTGCCTGTCTCCTCCCTACTAGTCCCAGCGTTGACTTCTCATCCTGTGTTAATCTGTTTACAGAAGCTGCAGTGGAAGAGATGAACGTCAGAGCTCCACATCAATAACCCTGTAATAACCATGGATTCTATATTTGTATCAAAAGACTAGTATTAACGTGTACTGTTTGGAGTGGTGGATATGAGGGTTTTAGTATTGCTCCATGTTAATAAAGTATGGTGTAACATGGGTACAGGGAGGTGCTGCACGTTGCTTTGGTAACAAAGAACATAGCCTTTAAAAATAATCTACCCCACAGACAATAGTTGCTGACTTACAATAGCACTAGTATTAGTGTTGTAGTACTGCTGTATGGTAAATGGTAAACAGTCTACCTTATTGCTGTTCTTTACACTGCTTCTCATTCACCCTTTCACACACTCACACATCAGTGGCATGCAGCTGAGCTGACCCACCAGGAGCAACTTGGGGTCCAGTGACTTGCCAAAGCACGGTTCAACATATTAGGAGGAGGAGCCAGGAATCGAACTACAGACCCCACGATTGGTGGACGACTGCTCTACCTCATGAATACAGCATGTCTGTGGAAATTCTCAGTCACCATACTGACTACTAGTACTATTTTACTTGAGTACTTTACGGTTTTACGCATGTTATTAAAATGTAATAGGATACTATGTTATTAGTAGTAACTCTACTATTTTAGAGCATATTCTTTCATTAAAAACTGCAGTACCACGGTGTTATAATACTCAATTACAAGTAAAAGTTACTCAAAGAGTTACTAAAGTAGACCACTCATAATACAGAAAAACAAGCTGTGTGAGTACTGTCCTTAACTCTGACTGACTGCATTAGATTGCTGCGGAGTTATCTTTCTGCTCTCTGTGTATAAAAGGGAATCGAGCTGCGGCTCAACCAGAGCAACAAGTTGCACAATGTTGTCATCATGTCGCTGATGGTGAACCGACACCTGCAACGTAAACACACTCATGACAGGGAGGTGACGGAAACATTGCGCAACGTTACGCGCACAGAAAAACAGCGACGATCACAGGGCACGCGCAGGAGGATAAAGATGGGTTATTATATAGACATTACGGTATTGTTACGATAACTCCACTGCTGGTTACAAATGATGACATCACTACTGAGTCACTATTGAACATAAAGTGCGCACATGGGGCCGATCTGTCCATTTGTTAAGCCGCTTCTGACTTTAGGTTATTATAAGCATAATGTGTCTTACCAGAGAGCTCAGTGCTGTGTCCCGGCTGCTTTGTTTCAGTGACTCTGTCCCGATTTCTGTTTCTCTTCTGGTCTGGATTTGAGGGTGGGACCGTTTTAAAGCGGCACCCCATGGTGACGTATAATAACTCCTCCTTGGTGGCGGGGTGTGTCCGGAGGAAACCACCAACTGAAGTGGTTCCAGCTAAACCGAGCCGAGCCCCGCCTGGGGAGTGGAAGAGAACAGGTCACAGCAAAGCAACGAAGAACAGGTCCGAGAAATAGTCACATCCCATGATACCAGGTGATCTGTGTTGTTCACTGAGATATTTAACAGGAAGACACTGGTTACAATTCTGAAGTAAACAGTCATCATGAAGCTGCTGGATTCAGGGGCGACACTAGAGGGGCCGCCAGGGGTGCCAACCACCCCTTAAAAAAAAGTCTCATAGGCCACCCTGTCCAGAGTCAGACAGTTTTCAGTACTTTATGATTACAAATCAATGTATAACCTTCAGCATAAGGAGAAATTTGAGGCAAAAATAAATCATTATTATTATAAATAATTACAATTTATTATGAAATTTGGTTCATATTTCTTTCACACTTGAATTTTGAAGCAGTTGTTCTGCTTAAATGTAGATTTATTTGTCAGGTGTGTGGTAACACAGACAAAGTGTGTGGATTCGAAACGCCCTTGTAGCGTGTGGGATTGGCCCAGTTGCGGAGTGCACAGCAACAGGTTAGAAGACACACGCTGTTACTGTTGTAACACCCTGAGCACTAAAAGCGCAAACCCATCGGGAAACGATGTTACTTTAGAACCGGCCTATTAGACAACAGTGAAGAGAGATGGAAAAGGACTCTGTACTCACGGTACCGGAGGAGCAAAGGATGAAGAGACGATCGAGGATCACGATGAAGTGAAGGAGCTCTGGACATGGAGACAAACACGATGTCTGAGCAAGGAGCAGGTGAGTGGACTTCCTATTTACATCCTGTCCTAACCAATCCTGGCTCTTCCTCGCAGTCACCTGACTCGCTCACCTGACATTATTTATGATATATGGAGTTTAAATGTAGTTATTTGTTGCGGAGTGACAAATAATCAGAGCACGACCATCAGAGCACAACCTCCAAGCACTGACTGAGACCTGGATCCGCCCTCAGGACACAGCTACACCTGCAGCCCTCTCCACAGACTTCTACTTCTCCCATACCCCCCGCCCCACTGGTAGGGGAGGGGGCACAGGTTTGCTCATTTCCAAGAAATGGAGATTCACTCCAGTTTC
>JAUMHL010000029.1:1679570-1692839 GCA_032362345.1 Sandelia bainsii | reverse complement strand
GTACTGCCAGAGCCCTACAAAGTGACCTCCAGCGGGCCACTGGCGTGAATGTCTCTGACCAAACCATTAGAAACAGAGTTCATGAGGGTGGCCTGAGGGAGATCTGATGTGTTTTCAAAGTGTTCCTTTAATTTTTTTGAGCAGCGTATTGTTTTCTACTCTAAAAGCTGCACTCAAATGCTTGATTGTTTGAAATGGCAAACCTATATAGAGCAGGGACCGTTTTTCAAATGTACCTGACGTAATTCATGCCATTCCTGAATGGAGTTGTCTTGCACTCTTGCATGCTGAGTGCTGATTGAGTGATTGCAGAAGCTTTCCAGCATGCACTGGGGCAACAGGTTACTCTTCCCAGTATGCACCAGGGCAAATGAATCATGCACATACAGTAAGTTCTATTTTATGTGTATCCCTGGCTTTTAATGCTCCACAGTTTAGATATTGCCAGGTTGTCCCTCAGACATCCATTCATCATCGTAACCACTTTTCCTCTTAAGGGTTGCAGGAGTGCTGGATCCTATCCCAGCTGTCACTGGGCGAGATGCGGGTAACACCTGAACAGGTTGCCAGTCTATCAGAGGACTGACATATGGAGGCAAACAACACTCCACACTCACATTCACACCTATAGGCAATTAAGAGTCACCAATTAGCCCACAAACCCCTAACCAAACAAATCTTTGGACTGTGGGCACACAGACACGGTGAGAACATGCAAACTCTGCACAGACCAGGGGTCTTTCTTGCTGTGAGGTTACAGTGCTAACTACTGTGCCACTGTGCTGTCCTCCCTCAGACATGCAGAAATGTTATTAAGTCATAAGCATAAACCTGCTATGAAAATGAAAAATGAAAAGATTACATGAACCAATTGTAAATCAATGTTCTTTCATGTTAATCTAAGTAAGTGGGCCATTTTATCAGAAGAAAAACCTTTTGGTCATAATCCCGCTAACTGTCAGTAAACCTGCACTGTTTCAGGACCTGTTATTCTGACAACAGCTTCAATTGGTCGATTATCAGCATGCAAAGGACAGGCTCCAGGTGTTGTTACATTCAAGACTGAGATGAAAGGCAGAGCACTGCAGAAATACAGAATGATGGAAAATATCCACTCATAGAGGAAATGAGTTGGGGTTGGGGTACTGTAGTGTAACGACTGCCTCTAGACTTTATGTTGACTCAACAGAAAGGAATAACTCATCATCGTCATCATCATCTTTCAGATGGTCTGGCTTTCAGCTGAGGGGGAACTATTTATTAGTGCTATTTATAGGTGTGCTGGAGTGTCATGTTTAAAGCTACTCACTCTGTTTGATTTGGCACTCGATAGTCAGTGGTGCTTGTGTGTGTACTGAATGTGTGAGTTGAGCAAAGCAGTGGGGGTGGGGGTGGTCGTGTGGTTAACATCTTTTATTGAGAAGGAATTACCACAGCACTGAGATGGAAATGATTCCACAAATATACTTGAGCTTTGTCTGTGAAGGTTCTCAGTCGTCCAGGTCATGGTTGTTTTAAGTTTCCACCTTCCATCCAGAAGCTGGATGACTGAGAACCTTCACAGACAAAGCTCAAGTATATTTGTGGAATCATTTCCATCCAGCTTCTGGATGGAAGGTGAAACTTAAAACACTTGTGCTTTCACTCTTTCAATTCTACTTCATCTTCTTAAAGCTATTATTATGTATTTATTATTATCTGTCTTGTCCTTCCTTTCCCAGACTGTACCTGTCAGTCAGGACTTTCTGTTGACTATCATATTTGTTCTCGAGTTACAAAAAACATAAAGCTGTTAGATGTCTGTGAAGATTCTCAGTCATCCAGGTCATGGTTATCCCAAAAAAGGTTATTCAGTGGCAACAAGGAACTAAAACAAGTCCAGTTGCCACTGAATAACCTTTTTTGGGATAAAGCTGTTTATCCTCCTTCTGATGTGTGTACACCTCTGCTGCACTGTGAGCCTGCTTTAAAGAGCCACACTCGCTGTCATTGGCTGGAGGGGATTAGCATACAGTGGTGGATTGGCCAGAAACTTGACAGTGACAGATTAGTCCACCACTGATTGGGTAATTACACTGTGATGTCAGTGAATATGGGTAGGGCAAGAGAAAGGGAGAGAGACAACTAGAAAATACTTGGAGAGGGAGAGCGAGAGAGAGAGAGAGAAAGAGAGAGAGTATGTGCAAGTGGGTGGGATAAAAATGATGAAGAGACCCAGCACTAACATGGGAGAGAGAGAGAGAGAGAGAGAGAGTTTTGTTCTGTCTATCTATCATAATTTATGTGACTTTAAAAACTTTATTGGATGTTTGACAATAGTTAAAAACATATTAAAGCTATACTTTAATATTTATGTTTTAATATTTTAATTTACTAATATTTACTAATATTTTACCTTTCCATTTGGCCTCTCTCTGACTAAACATTATGGCTTAAGTGCATGTGAGTGAAGGCTGATTAAATGCTCTAAGAACTCTTGCGTTGTAATATTGTAATATCTTGTGCAAGGAAATAAGGCTTTATTCCGAAGGAATCGATTTTAATATTATAGTGTGGTTGCCGTTTCAGCTTCCCATTAGGCTTGTCTCTGCACAAGCAAATGTTCTGCCTGCAAACAATCACCTTTAATCTGATGTGGAAATGTAATTGTTGTTAGGTTATTTTTCTGCAGCAGGCTCCAGCTGGAAGCCTGGCTGTAAAAATTAATTAGCACCTTCAAAATGCAGAGCAACCAACACCATAAGGAGTGAAGTGACAGCAGAGGAGTCGCTGCCAACAACAGCTGGCAGCCACAAGCTCCAGAAATATTCAGAAATCTCCTGAGAGACCTTGGGGAATCTGAAAACCCCTAGAGACCCCCAGAAGGACCCACTAAAAACCTTCTTAAGGGAGTAGTTAGACAACTGACAAATGTTCTTGTTCTTGCTGAGAGTTCAATGAGGAGATTGATACCACTGTCATGTCTGTATGGTAAATATGTAGCTGGATGCAGGCTGGTTGGCTTCAATTAATCTTGTCTAAGATTAAGTGTATCGCCCTTATTGTCTAACCTAAATTTCCTTTTTAAAACCTTTGTAAATCTGGAAACCTTATTGGAAGTCCAGAATCCAATGCAATTTTCAACTTTAGTGACCTCCAAAAAGGTGAGAGTTCTGACAGACCAGCTTATCTTCTGTCCAGGAACATGTTTATACTTCCAGAAACTTAAATCATCGGCACATCTCTGGAAGCTTGTGTTTTTTACAAACATTTTTACCCCTAGATATTTCCAGACCTGCTTCTGGAAGACCTTTTTGGAAATCCAGAAACCTGCAAAATGTTGAACTCCAGAGACCTTTATAAAGGTTTGACAGAAATCCTAAGACCCCTGTCCAAAAGGCAGGAACTACAAACTCTGTCCATAGCTGGAAGATCTCATGAGACACTGTCCAATCAGATCTGTCTGGTTTGTCTAAAGACGAAAAGACAGAGTGGATTCTACCTGGTTTGTTCAGCCTTTCAGCCATGCAGGTTTTATCATCACCACAAAGAGTTAAAACCATAATCTGTACAGCCTGTAGGGATATAGCCTTACCAATGTGCCCATGCTGGCCAAAACTGGGCCTCTTTGCCCAACTCCGTAATTTCTCATTCAGCAATGAATGAGGAGAAACACAACACATGGCCTTTATACTGCTTGGCCACACGCCTCCTTTTCAAATAAATAGAAACTAAAAAAACATAACCTATGTCTGGCTGCAGCAAACCGAGAGGCGTCATATACCACCATCTGGCTAAAGATCATCCGCATTCTACAAGATGAATCACTCAATATTAAAAAGCCATCTGACCTTTCCATCTCTCCTCAGGATAACTCCCAAACTTTTAAGTACTTACAATGAATTTTAGGGGAAAATCTGGGTTCAGGAGTTAAAACTTTCCTTTATGCTTTAAACCAGAACCACCACATTTGAATTTCTAACCTTAAGATTCATATGGTGGATAGTCATAATTCTTTAGAATTGGCTCGTAGACCCATCAGAGGGCAAAAATGACCCACATACACATGCACACATTATAAATTATGCCCCAGTGCTTGAAAAAATAAACGGGTTCCACGCAGGATCTCAGAGCTCTGATTGGAGAAATACAAAACCAGCCAACAGAAAAACACGCTGCCACAATTAGCAACAGAAAAACCATTTATCCCAGTGTGAAGGTAAACATATAGAGACAAGTTAATGAAAATAGAGGGAGGGGAGGAGGGGGGTGGAGGGGGTGTTGATGTCAGACAGCAGGAGAGCTCTTTGGATTAACTCTGTGACTTTTTAAATCTTTCATTTACCCACAGCAATTCTGCACAAAACCAAATATCCGTACTGAACCTGCCTTTTGCTGTTAAAAGGTTTTTAGTCATGATATAAACAGTCATTAAAACCATGAAATTATATAGAATCATTTTTTTTCCGATTTAAAACACTTTTTTTCTGTATTTCTTTTTGTTACTCTTTTGTGAGAATTATTCATTTAAATCTGCATTTTACCAATTCATTTCACATTTTTCATCTCAGTTTCATCACATTGAAAATGCTCCGTTTATTGAATGTAGTCTGGTGTACATGTTCATTGATAACATAGTTGTTTCTATATTATATTGTATTTGATGATTTTACTAATTAATTATTGATAGCATACTGAAGTCTTTTTTGTGTAACTTCCTGCAGCTTTGGCTGTTGACCACTAGGTGATGCAAAAAGCCAGCTAAAAGCCAAGGACACCAGTCTCACTCTTCTTGGTGTGTCTCAGATAGCATGTATCAGTGGTAGAGCAAGTAGTCAGACCCTGTATTTAAGCAAACGTATCATTACCACGGTACAGAAATAACCTGCACTGCACTTTCTTAAGTAAAAATATGTACGTATTAGCATCAATATAAATATACTTTAAGTGCCAAAAGCAAAAGGCGAAACACATATTGACGGTTTAACATGCCATCACGTTAGGTTGCTCTGAGCGCATGAACCTTTTCGCAGAATTGATCATATTCCCTTAATTCATAAGAACATTTATACAGGGGAACACAGATATATTGTGTATTATATGTAACTACCACCTGTTATACATTATTTTGAATTATTTATCAACAGTATGAACTACATCTTATACTAAATCTACTGTTTATATGATGTTGAACATAAGGTCAGAATTTTGTAGTAATTATATTGCAGTTTAAGTTGTTTCAAATCCTGCTTCAGCATATTTTCAGCTTTACAAGAAACAGCATAATACAGCTTTCTGTACTATAAAAACTGTTCAGGTGAGGTTCAATTCTGGTATCTTTTAAGAAATATATTCAAGAAGATTATTGCCTAAAGTCAGTTATTTTTAATCTGGAAAACACACAGACAAGGTGACAGCGCAGTTTTGCTGCAACTCATTAAACTCACTTGTTATTTCACAGTGATAATTGAAGCTGATCGATGTGGATCCATCAACATTTATATCAGCTAAAGCATTTGTGTACGTGTGTGTGGTAGAAATCCATCATTGCAATGTTGTTACCATGACGTTACTATGTGTTGTCGAGACAACTGTGGCGCCTCGATCAGCTTTGATCAAATGTTGACTGTTCCCTGTCTCACACACTCACACACACACATTTGTTTTCATCACTCGTGGGGACTTTACATTGACTTACATTAATTTCCATCGTCTGAGACTTATCCTAACCTTAACAATAACCATGACTTACCCAAATGCCTTACCCTAACCTAACCTAAACCAAACCTTACCCTAACCTTAAACCAAGTCATAACTAGGTTTTGGTCTCGATAATGTGAGTAACACGTGATTCACACACACACAAACACACACGTCTACACTCTCACAGGCTTTTTGTCAATGCTTCTGGGTGATAGGCACAATGGTGTTCACACACATTTTTATTTTCACATGCAGACACAGGTTTTCAAATGCATCTCACTGACTGTCACAGGCTTACACACACACACACACACAGTTGTCTGAATGGCTGTCCGTTCTGCTTGTCGAAAATGACCAAAGGGTGTCCAGGACAAAGGGGGAGTGGCAGGCCTCTGTGATTGGTCATGGCAGGCTTTGACTGACATATGATGGCAGCTGGGAGGGGTGTGTGGGAGCCACGCTGCCTCACAGTGAGGTCTGCTGTGTGTGTGTGTGTGTGTGTGTGTGTGTGTGTATGTGTGTGTATGTGTGTTTGTGTGTACTTGTTGTTGCTCAGCAAAGCCGACTACACGGTGTGACAAAGAAACAAGGTCAGAAATTATGGTAATTCTCTTAACAGGTCGTTGGATGTATGAGAAAAATGATTATGATCAAAGTTTAACGTTGAATCACTTCTGTTCTGATCTGTTATTTAGCTTTAAAAAAAACAAAACAACAAATGTTCAAGTTAACTACAAATGGATTTTATGTTTTCAAACTTGTAGTTGATGTAAGTAATTATTAAAGTCACGTTTATTCTTCAGATGACACTTTAACTACTTTCATATGTTATACTTCACATTACAACTGCTGACAGTGCACTCTGCACTGCACTTAGTGTGTACTCTTCAAATACAATTTTAAGTACTTTTACCACAGCTGCATGCATCTTTCTCCCCAACACTTCAACTCCTTTAAGTCATTACACTTTATGTGAGAGTTTTAGTCTTTTCAGGTTTCAAGACCAACTCACTGAGCAACAACAACATCAGAAATACATTCAGCTCATCCAGCTTCAACATACACAATTTAGTTTAACTACTTCCACCGCGTCTGTGCTTTGGTGTATGTACTCAGACTGGTTCTTCTGCCTCAACTGACACTTGAGGCTCAGTTCATCATCTTACACTTTCCCTACCTTTTATTCAAAATTATCATTCAACTCAACACAGAACTAAAGCTTTCATTAATTCTATCTTAACTGCCTTTTCAACTTCTTTCAGTATTTGTATTTCTACAGTCACTTCAGCTACAACAGTTCTATTGCAACGGTTTACACAAGCAGAATGTAGAAATTACTGTTATAGACATGTGAACTGTTTATTATTCTCAGATGGATTAAACAAATTAGATAAAAGTTAATTAATGAACTTCAGAAATGTTTTTATGTGATTGTCATTTACAGCTTTGGACAAGCCACTTTAGCTGTTTATCCTTGCTTCAAGAGTGTGGTCAGAGCTTTAGAACTAGGCCGTTCAGGACCCAAACAGCTCAGGCACATTTCATTTCATTATCATCAGCAGTCCATTAAAAAGTGTTAGTGGGGATTCACACCAATAATACTGTAGTTCTACGTTAATACATTTTACAGGGCTTTGTCGCTGACATGTTTTTTTAAAGGCTGTGATCATTGCTTCTGTTGATACATGCTTTACATAGGAAGCAAATTCAAATTGCTTTATTGGCATGACCACATTTAGCTACACTATTGCCAAAGCACTGTGATAATAACAATTTACAAAACTGTCAGTGCTACTGAAACAGTAGACAGTGGATAACATTATAATCAAGCACAGTACTCAATAATGTACTCGGCTTGTAATGATATCATTACTTACTAAACATTGCAACAAAGAATAAAAGGAAACAAACAAACAAAAAAACATAGTAGCAAGCAAAAAAAATACATACAAAAAATACAAAAAAAGATGTATTTAAATGAACAAATTGTCCAAATGGTACTGAGAAAAGTACAAATGATTGTTTTTTTCAAAACTATGTAACATATAATGAAAATAGATATAAATTAATATTATCTAATTAAATAATAATACAAATGATTAAGTAAGCTTAAGTAAATAATTAAAAAAGAAACAAACTACGAGGTCGGATGTAGATCCAACAGTTCATGGCGTAGCAGGTAGTTACAAACTCACACACAACTCTCTTTTACTTCCCCGAGTACAATTAGTAATTTTTCATCATCTGAGCAGTCGCTGATGTTTATCCCTGAATTTTAAGAAGAAGTGTTCCCAGATAGGTTTCAGTTTTGGGCACTGTGTGGTGTGAGGAAGTGCAGCCAAAATTCACAATCTGTGCAAAACAGTGTTTAAATTGATCTGAAAACAACATAGGACTTAAATCTTCAAGATATCATCCAAAGTTGCTGACCTTTTTTCAACAGATTTCAGATTTCACTGGTCCGCAGCGCCCACTACAGTGTCGGAGAGCAACAATCTAAACGGGAGCGGGGCCCACAAGAATATGAACACTTTGATTGTGGATTTGATGGTGCACCCACTCGCAGAGGAGCTTGCGTGTCTCCAACCTGAGGTAGCATGTTCCAGCCATTAAACGATGCTGTAGTCACTATAAGTGGCTATAGTTTTTCAAAATCAAATACTCTGTAATAAAATCTAATGAAATATGTTTTATTAATACGTTCAACATCAACATTTTTGTGACTCACCAAATACCTAAATTAGCAACACTTCCTGATTATGTTAAAAGAAAATGGAATCCAGGCAACATAATGTTTCTTTCTTTACACGTGTGCTGTTAAAAATGTGTTGTATATAAATCTAATTTCTGAGAGACGGGCTTAGCCATGTGTTCTGACACACTGTGGGTTCTGCTATGCAAAGCAACACAATTTATTCATTTGTATTGAGCGAGCCACGAGTAATCTTGCCACACTGAAAGGATTATGATGATGGTGATGATGATAATAATCGTGCTCATAAAAGATGTTAATAATTATATTGTTTACAGAGAATTTTTCCATACAAAGTTACAGATTGCAAATTAACTATTTGTTTTGACACATGAGAATATTAGAAACTAACTACATTGTAACACAAATAGTAACCGGAGCAGGTCCAAATGATGATGATGAGAGTGATGATGGTGGTTTGTGACAGTGTGATTGACAAATCTGTGCATGCTATACTGTGTGTGTGTGGGATAGTCTGATTTCTGCCACATATGTACATATACTTATATGTTGTGTGTGTGTGTAATTTTTTTAAAAGAAAAATACAATTAATTGCAACCACTTGTTAAAGGCTGAGGTCTGCATCTCTTCTTATGTCATATTACGTACACAAACACACATTCACCGCAGTAAGTTATTATTCCCCCGATAAATGTAGAGCCAATCATTAACACACAACTCTTAGAAACACATTTATCTCACACATAGACGCACACACAAACACACCATCATGTTCAAGCTAATCATGAGCCAGTGTTCATTTATAATCAATCTCTGATGCTTGACACTGACTGTAAATAAACAGTTTGTGTGTATGTGTGTGTGCGTGCGTGAGAGAGAGAGGGGGGGGATTTCCATTCCCATTCACAGGAAAGTAGTACCGGCATCTATCCATCACTTTGACCGTGCTGCAATCCACGTGCCATGATTTGCCTACTCAATCTGTATGTGTGTGTGTGTGTGTGTGTTGCCACCTCTGATTGGCTGTAATGTTTAACACATGGCTGTGGTGGTGGAGCTCACTTTCCCACCAGCACACACACACATGTTTAAGTTTTTATTTGTGAAGTTCTTATTTGTTGTTGTCACAAGGACTGAGGATTGAAGCTTGTAACCTTCCAGTCTTTATGCTGTAGCATGACATGCTAAATCTCTACTTTTCTCAACTCAAATTATACAAATGTCAAAATGCCATATTGCTTTAGGACAGATTCTTCTCCATAGTCGAGCAAACATTTTTCATAATTACTGCATAATTGCTACTTTACCTGCATTTTGACCATTTCTGGCCCATTGGTCCTGCCTGACCAAAGTACTACAGCCTAGAAATTACAGGTTGCAACAGTCTCAGGTCAAACAGAAAACTTAAACCTTCATTAGTTGATTTTCTTGTCATTTTTTCATCATGTGGAGGCAGAGCAACAACCTGAAAACACAACTAGAGCACAACTGAGCAAGCTGTTGCTGGTAATGTAAGAATGTTCACTTAACAGCCTTAAGACTGTGTGGTGTTTATATCTGATGTGTTCATTTTTAGTAATTCATAATTATTTTGTCTTTTGCACATGTTACTGCATGTGCACTGACCTCAGAGTGGGGTCATGTGTAATGCAGGGTCATATGTAACACTTACATTTGAGTAAATCAGAAACAAATTGCTGTCAAATTATGTATTCTGCAAATGCACAACTCAATGTCATTTATTTATCACAAATGTTTTTTTAAGCTAATAAAGCAAATTCTTAGAGATGTGAAAAAAACTAAAACACACTGTTGTCATGGCCATAACCATTAAGTGGCATCATTTTAAAGCTTGTTTTCTTAGTTAACAGCTGGCAGGTTTTTCATGTTAATACATTAACTGTTGTGATTTTGTAGCGAGCACCAACTGTCTAAAAAGAGTATAATGAAAACTAAATGAAAACTATCTGGAAATGTATGGAAATACATATAAGATATAAAAATATTGTAGTTGATAAACAATGACAAGCTAATATAGACATGTATAAGCTTGTTTGCTTGTTCAAATGCATCATAGTGTACCTCCAAATTAAGAGAGATAAACACATAACCATTTTTTTCATAACCACAAAAACTATCTTGTGTGTGCTGCACTTGTGTCAGTGGAACATGATAGTAATTGTAGTAATCAAATTACATATGACCCCGACTGCATGTAACACAGTTTTATCTTTAATATAAAATATGCCAACTTGGAACTGATACATTCTCATGTTTGCTTAACTTTGACATACTAAAATATGATCAATGTGGGCACTTATTAAAGAAGAAGAAGAAGAGTTTAAAGTGTTACTTTATGTCTGCTCTATGTTGCACTGTTGTATGTGAGAAACAGAATTTGTTCTCCCTATATGTATGTATAACAGCCATATGTGAGGAAATGATGATAAAGCGGTGTCCATAAGATTAAATGCAAGTCCCAATGTTTTTAGCTCTGGTTTGATCTTCATAAACTCCTGAATAAATACTCTATGTGGCTCTTTAGATGCTGAATGCTGCACAGTTCTATCAGCTAGTTGCCTGTTTGCCATTAGCTACTACATTTAATCTTAATTAATTTGAAATCTGCCTTTCAAACCTGACGTTTTATTTGAGGTGGACGGGTTATGAATAAATTTACTACTACTACAAAATAATAATGAGGGGAGTGTTTTTCTCTCTCTCTTGCTCTCGTTCCTTCCCGTTCATTCCTTCCCAGATGGACAGATTGTCCCGGTGTTTGCCCTCAGGTCACATTTGACCTGGAAGTGCTGTGATTGGTCCAAAGGTCACACAGCTGGCTTCTCATTGGTGGAGAGGTTATTCCCCTGGCCTCTGTTTGTTCCACCCCCATACATCACTGTCACCACAGCTTCTGTTGACACCATTATTAAAAGTCACTGTGTGTGTGTGTGTGTGTGTGTGTGTGTGTGTGTGTGTGTGTTTTAGTTTTAATTTCTGTATGAACATGCATGTGTGCATATCCTCCTGAGTATTTGGGATGTGGCTTGTTTAATGCAGGGAAAACAAGCCTGAGTCTTGTATAAATGCTTGAGGAAGTTGAGAAGAGCAATGTTCTGCCAGTAATGCAAAAAAAGGTCCAAACTTTAGGGAATGCTAATCTACTCTGTGTTTTTGTGTCACACCTGGACCTCCCACATTTTCCTTTCTGCCTTTCTTCACAACATTTCCTCACCATTTCTACAAAGGAGTACATCTTATATGCCATTTGGGTAAAATGATGTCAAGACATGTACAAGCTTAAACAATCATGAGTAACTGATGAGGAATTAACTGAGGAATTTTATGTCATAGAAAAAAACATGCCACTAACCTAGGCCTCTAACCAAAAACCCATTAAAAAAAACTACAGAATCCTGCACAGAACCCCAACTTCAACCACATGCAACACTTTTGGGACAAACTGGACTGTGAGCCAGACCTTATTGTGTTTAGTTTATAACAGATCTTCTAATACACATAATCTGCCTGTAAATAAATCTGGTGGAACGCTTGAAACTGTGAGCCTCAGACGGACCTAACACTCAGAGAGTAGCAGAGGGAGCAGAGGCACAGTTTTCCTGGGATGATGCTTCCTGACTGTTCTGCATTCTGGGAATTAACGGCTAATTAAACTGGCGGCCTTCTGTCTGTGTGTACTCTGTGTGTGTATTGACAAACATTTTGTTTGTTGGTGTGTGCTCACATGTAAACGACTGTACTGCCTCACTACAGTGTGTGTCTATTTGTGTGTTAAGATCATATCCTATCAGTTTGAGTCGTTTGTGTAACATTGTTTGTGTGGGCGAATGTTTATCATACTGACTACAACATAAACGGAGCTGGGACCACCCTAAAGGGACGAGAGATATGTCTAAGAAACTGCAAGATAATCAAGAGGATAAGTTAAAAATATATTTTTGTATTTCAGTTTTTAATTCTTTGCTTTTTACTTTGCGTGAAAACACAACATGACATCATGTGCTGAGAATGTGACTAGCTTAATATAGTGGAGCCTGTAGAACGAAAGGCTCCAGACTAGACCGAGACTGGAAGATCACTTGATACTTGGTCATAATTTGACTTGGTCTTGACCACGAGTTAAGTCATTTGTTATTTTATTGTCTATTTTATTACATTCAGTCCCAGCACCAGACCCAGATCCAGGTCAACCTGGAGGAGAGGATCTCTCTGAATGGAGCCTAAACTGGTGGTTTCTGGATCCTGACACAGTGAGACTTTGCACTTTTGTGCTATTGAGTTCAGTTTACAATATGAAAATGCTCCTTCAGAAAATAGACCCATTCATCCATTTAAAGAACCACAAGACTCAAATTGATGTTGTTGTAGTTGCATAGTGGTACAGAATCAATATATCCTTTGAATCTGCTTATCACACGCGTGCACACACCCACGCCAGCATATCATTGTCGCTGTTACACGAGGCTAATCCATTAACATGTCACTATCAGGGCTGATAAATTTGTATGTTAGTGTGGGTGTGTGTTTGTATGTGTGTGACCCCCAGATTGGCAACAATTATCTTCTCATATCCTGCGACCTGATGTGCCTCCCACCTATTTCTTTTCTTCAGTGACCACCAGAACACTGTGGCTGTATGGCAAGCGGATTTAACATTTAACAGGTAGACTGGATATACGATTAAGATATATGCGTTGTATTTCTGGCTACTCAAAAGTGTAATGTAAGATATCTGCAACTACATTTTGATTAGTCAAAAGTCAAATTAAAGATATATGTAATTACATTTTGACTAGTCAGAATGTCTCATTGACTTGAATGGGAAAAATACTTTAAGATATCTACAATTCAGT
>JAUMHL010000029.1:1665363-1679470 GCA_032362345.1 Sandelia bainsii | reverse complement strand
ATCTTCATTTAGACTTTTGACTAGTTATAATGTAGTTAAAGATATCTGAAATTCACATTACGGATAGTCAAAACTGATTCGTAGATATCTTAAATTACTTTTCCTCTTCAAGTCAATGGAACAGATATCTTTAATTCGAGTTTTGACTAGTCAAAATGTAACTGTAGATATCCTAAATTTGAATTAAAACGTCATGTGATATCTAAAAGTCACGTGACTGACGTAACCGATGTCATTTCGGATATCCGAAATAGAATTGTGACTAGTCGAAATGTAATATTAGATATCTCAAACTGTCTTTCTTACTAGTCAAAATGCATTTCTAGATATCTGAAATGTAATTACGGATACTCGACTAAAGACTGTTAAATGTTGCATCCGCTTGCCATAGTGGTTGTAGTCTGTGAAGAATGATGTTTTATTAATGGGGGGGGGTTCGTGATCAGAGAACTCAAATACAACTCAGAGGTGACACATCATGAGTGCACATGAGCTACATAAGTGAGCAGCCGTCAAACCCACAGTCTCTACCTATATATATATATATATATATATATATTTACATCTCGAGCAAAGAAACTGAAATAACGAGACTTTCACACTACATTACAATGATTCGTTGAATGGAAAGGGGCAGAATAGGAGGGTAAGACACGTTTATGTTCTCCACTCATCTCCTTCTCCTTTTTCGTTTTCAAGTTTCCTCCAGGATTGATGGTCTCAACCAGTCAGCTTGGTTGACGTGCAACTCCCTACAATGTGTTGACTTTTTAGACCCCTTAATGACTTAATTATTTATTTTTCAAAAACGCAACTAGCAACAAATTTGGGGATGCAAGCTTCAGGGTACCTATCTTGAAGAAAGTCTCTAAAATGTGTCAGTAAGTGTTCCCTTTTGTAGCTGTGACTCCCTGACACTGTGTGTGTGGGGGCACAGCAGCAGAACATTCAGCTGACCAATCAACAGCCAGAAAGAAGTGTGAATGACCAATGGGGAGCCAGAAGGAAGTATAAATGAGCTGTGAATGGGCTGAAATGACTGATTACTTACTTAGTCAGTCCCGATAATACATTTCTACTTTGTTTTTGTCCAACCTTTTAAAAATTGAAGTAGAATTTCACTTGACTAGCATGTCATAGGGCGGTGAATAGCTCTGTGGTTAGAGCAGTCTTCTACAAACCCGAGGGTGAATGGTTTGGTTCCCAGTCCTACCAAGGTACATGTTGAGGTCTCCTTGGACAAGACACTGAAACCCTGTAGTAGTGCTGACATGTACTGTCTGGCAGCTTTCCAACAACAATTTCCTCAAGTGGATAAATGAAGTATGTCAGTATTTATCTTGCAACTTTTGGGGCAGGTTTTACTGAGACAGTTGGCAGCACTGGATTTGTGGAGCATGCACATCGGCCCCTGCGTAACCTACAGTTACCCATAACACTCTTCTCTGTGTAGGTCCGCGTAGACATTTACATGTACCTACAGACAATTATAATTCAGCCTTCAGACAATGTCTGTAAAGATGGTATATTGTTTTTTTGGGAGGGGGTGAGTGAACACAGAACAACAATAGCTACTACTCTGTTCAAAAGTGTGTGACTAAAGCAAGGTGCACGTTGCATGCCCAAATTTAAATGTCAAAAAACACGCAAGAGTAAGTTTTTTTAACTGTTTTGTGCCATTGTTTGTCAGCAGTGGACCAGATGGTGTAATGTCACCTGAAAGCTCACAGCCATCAGAAGAATCTCCTTCAGTGTTTCTATTCAGTCAAGCTGTTTTATTTCACTTCTCTTCATTCCTTCTCTCTTTTCTCTGCTTCCTTTATTTTCTGATTTCTTTTCTTCTCTCCTCCCTTCTCCTCTACAACCCCCACCCCCCCATGTTGTCTACTTCCCACAATGCTGTGCATAGCGGGGAAGCACGACGCCTGCGGTGCAGCACTTTCACAGCTCCACGCGTCATTTTAGTGTCACATTTATCTACCTTTGTGTCTCTGTGTGTATGTGTGTGTCAGGTGGTACCTAGCCAGACCAGACCCCAATGCTCCCATGTCCCCTGATGCACACACACAGACACGCACACACTCCAACAGAGCTCTGCCAGCTGCTCTCCTCTTCTACAGGGAATTGAATGCACTTATACCACCAGCTGAGCTCAGAGAGAGAGAGAGCATATGTCTCTGGACAGACAAACTCTGTCCGTTATTCGGATGTTTGTGGTCACTTTTATATGTAGGAGCGTACTTGTGTAGTTGCATATGTGTCTGGCTTGAAGTAGTTTTGTGGACACATTTTTTTTGCATTGAAAAGACATTTTGTCCAATCGCCACTCCAGCATTGGGCCATTTGAGGGTTAAGACTTGGTTTTAGGGTTATGGTTAGTATTGGTTTAGATTAGAGTTCGGATTTGGGTTTGACATTTGACATTAAATTGTGATTGTTAGATTTGGGAAATACGGAATACGTTACAGTATATTAATAAGCGTCCTCACAACTATAGATAAATGTGTGTGTGTGAGGCGGTTCCAAGGGGTTAGTTTGATTAATGCCCATCCCGCCATCACTGTCTCTCTGAACAGAAAAAAAACAAAACACACACAGACACAGAGCAAGCGAGAGAGAGGGAGAGAGCAAGAGAGCAAGAGAGACAGCCATTACCCCCCTTTTCTCTCTCTCCTCCTCCCCCTCTCTCTTCTTTTCATGTGGGCCCCACATTCTGTCAGAGCTGATTGATAGCCAAGACAATGATTGGTCTGAAATATATAGAGCGAGCTGGAGAGCAAAGGAAAGGGGTGGACAGAGAGAGAGAGAGAGAGAGAGAGGAAGAGGGGTGGAGACTAAAAAGTGAGGGAGAGAAAGAGAGAGAGCAATCTAGATAGCCAATCAGGTTGCAGAGATGTTGTGAGAGTTGAGCAAGAAGGTGGGCGGAGCTTGATCATATTGATGCACAAAGAGAGGGAGAGAGAGAGAAGTGTCGTGGGGGTGGGGGCTTTTGTTATTGAGCTTGTCAGGTCTTTTTCAGGCACATGTCAATCAAGCATCAGTAAATCTTACTCAGTGTTTTTCGATTGCGTAATGTCTGTGTGTGTGCACGCGCGTGTGTGTGTGTGCAGGTGGTGGTAAAAGGACAGAATATGTGGTTAAACATGGTTTCAAAGCTGTCCTGTAAGTGAAACACCACATTGAAAGTTTGATTCCCACTGATGACACTATGACAATGCTTTAATGATATACATAAAAAATATGAATTATGAAAAGGTGAATTACACTGTATAATAATATCAACAACAGTAAATTAACAAGTTTATTAACAAATAAAAAGAGAATTAATTAGAACACTAATGTTACCACTCATTAATGAATATTTAAGCTTAAATATTTAAAATATCTATGAAAGCAAATACTGTTATAGCAAATATTTATTTATTGGAATTGATGTTAAATTAATAGCAATTTCATAATAAATATGCAATCCAATGTAATCTATACTGATTATTAATCAGTATAGAATTTAATTAACTACAGGAAATCTGAAATTAATTATATATTTTTGCAATTTTGTAATTGTAATTGTTTAACAAATTTGAATTTTATTATTGCATAATTATGTGCAATTAGTTAGTAGTGTTACTTGGTAAGGTATTTTGATCAGATATAGAACATTTTTATGAGCCAGTGAAATAATTCTGACTAGGGTGTTAATTTAGTTTAAAAATATTTTCCAGAGCTTGTTTTAAACTGAAGAATGAAGCCATTGAGATGCATTTGAAAGTTCTGTAAAAAGCTTGTATGTGGACTTTGAATTAAGATTTATTTATTTTTGTCAAATTAAATGTCTTTTAAAAAACAAAATATAATACATGAAAAAAACAGATGATAAAAATGAATAATTAACCACATGAGTAACAATTCATCCAGAGTCCCACAAGATTTCAAACTATTCAAGATGTTGAAATTCCCATTTTACATATTGAAAGATTATCTGTTTAATAACAATTTCTGTTTTTGATAGTCTGCGTTTTCGAGCAGATCAGATTCCTCCATGCCCCCACGTCAAGGTTCACACTTTTTCCAATGTACTACCTTACTGAGTTAAAAAAGAAAATGCACAGGGGCCTCATTGAGGTCCTCATTGGGTGTTGTGGTGGTGGCGCCATGCTGCCTATTTATCTCTCGCTCTTTCATACACACAAACACACACACACACACACACACACAGCTACCCACTGGCACACAAATGCTGGGGCAAATTGAGTTCGTGTTGTTCATGATGTGATTAGGGAGTACCAGGTCTGTGTGGAAAGCAGGGGTTACGTGCATGTAAGAAGAATCTAATATGAGCAGCTGTTTCGATCAAACCACTGAAATGTATGTAAACGTTAAAAAAGCATGAAATTCAATCAATTTCACATCAAAGCACATGACAGAAGTAGTGTGTTGCAGTTCCTGTTGTGTCATTAGTATTTCTCATGTAATTATAAAGGGATATTAATGAACAATTAATGAAGACATGAAGTTTGAATTCTGCACAATTAATGTCATGAACCCCACAAAAATGGAAAAAAAAGTTATTTTTAATTCATATGTGAATGTAACATTGTTTTTTATATTATATAAAAAGTTCAGAGGTGTGCTGCCAGAGCAGAGGTTGTGACACAGGGTGGTCACATGGTGGCAGCATTGAGTAATGTGTGGTTATTCTGCCAAGATACTACCAAGTACATGCTGGGTATTTCTTTCCGTTTTGGTGTGGATATACTAGAGAGTTGTGTGGGAAAAGTGGTGATGCAAGTCCATTGACGAATAAGAATATATCTTGTTAATGTGTGCATACACTTTTAAGAAGTTATTGGCTAATATGTTGGTTTTGATTTAGATACAGTCGCAGTAGATGTCATGGAAAGTTCGCCCACATGCTGGGGAAGGCAACAATATGTTGATTTGTGCACTTACTGGGACTCCCATGTGGAGTTATTGTGACTGATTCAGAATGTAAGTATCTTTTAAAGTAATTATTATTAAGGATTATTTTGTGGGTCTATGGGTGGATAGTGTGTAATCATGGTGCTTTTTTTTTGTTGCATATATCTATTGATGTTGTCTTTTCTTTGTTGTTTTTCTTTTTCTAACTAAAAAGGGCCCAGTTATTATGTCCCATGTGTCAACTACTTTTTCTAGGTTACAAGTGAAACTAACCTCAGGAAGAAGTTTGCATCCAGTCTGGAATAAGTAAGTCAGATTGTGAACACATTTATGATCTGACAGACATATGTGGCTCTGTTTCAATGAAAGTTTGTTAAATTACACCTGGATTTTATCTGGTCATGAGACATGTGAAATGAATAGTGTACAGTAAATGGGGCCTATGCATAGAGAGAAGATGTTGGTTTTCCAGTAGCCTCAATAAGGTCAGTTTTCTTGGTTGACATATTCCCAGAAAGCAAAACATGGCACAGCTGTCATATTTCCTATACAGTATGTATGAGACATATGTCTATGCATTTCTTGTGCACTGCAGTGCTCCTTCTGCTGGGAAACTCCTGGCTGTAAATGCATGAGACTGTGTGAAGGTGTAGCCGTTTGAAAACAGAATCCATCCTCTTAATGGAGCATGAAAATTATTTTGAAACTTGAAGAGCTGTTATTTCATGTTTGGGGTGTGAGACTGGGTGCTAAAGCATTTCCTTCTTACATTCTTTGTTGCCTTCTTGTGTTTTCTTTTCCCCCCAATCACCGCAGGGTCTCTGGGTGGAAATTTACACTTATAATCCGTCACTCATCCACAGAGACTACCACTAGGTCAACTTGAGACAAGGGTCGATTACCAATATTCTGATCAATCATAGGAGGTCACAGGTCACAGATACAAGAAAGTGGAATAAATAATCACGTAATGTTAACTTTATCATGCTATCAGAAGTAAAATAAATAAAACCAAGGCACTGTGTTCTTTTGTGCAGCTTTCTGAGACACACACAAACACACACACACACCCTTGAGGCAAGTAATAAATGTTACATGCCAATGATCAATTATTCCCAAATTAATGAATAATCCTGTCTTGTTAGGACACACCCACTCATCCAGCACAGCACAAATACAGCTCACAAATGCATACACACACAAAGCCCACTTCATGTTTTAGCGCTGTCTGTTTGACTTATTTACCCTGTTTTAATGAAGAATATCACATCACTACACTGGATAGAAACAAGGCTGGAGAATGTTTGAGAGATTGAACCCAGAGCTGTGTACAATACATTCTCTGAAAGTCAAATTTGTAGTTTACTTGTCAAATTTAGCCAATGAGCAGCAGTGTATGGGACTGTTATTGTACCAAAACTATTTGCAAATGTGTGTAAAGAGTTGTGAAACTGTATCTGTGTGGACCCATGTAAAAGAACCTACAAATGTATGTAATTCAGAAATGCCTGAATTTAAATGGTATTTTATTATTAGCAAAAAAATGTAGCTTCAAGAGGAAAAACAGAATTCTTGACACTAGTTAATTGTCTTTCTGCATGTGATTTATGCTATACTTCTGCTGTCCCCAAGATCTGTACGTGTTTGTCGACTTAGCTTCTAGACCTTGGTCTGCGTACAACGTATACTGCATCTGAGTCGATTCATTTTGTACTGTATGTTGGATAATGTGTCTTTTGTGCTCTATTGCTTGCTTTTTCTTTTACCATTTTCACATCTGTGAAGATTCTCAGTGATCCAGGTCATGGTTGTTCCTAAGGTGCAGTACTGTTAAGTTGCATCTGGACTTGAATGAAGTTCTTCAAGATGTTTATTCATTCGAAAGGCTTCACCAGTTGTATACAACTCACACATTGGCCCAATCCCAATTCACATTTTTTTACCCCTGTCCCTTGTTTTTGAGTGCCACTTTGTTTTCATGTTGCCGCTCAAAACAGAATTAAGCTTGCTTTATGCTTCATTGTTGAATGTATACAGAGCTATAGGCTACATAAGTATCTTAGAGTGAACTTTCTGTGCTTATCTGGCTACTAAGACACATGGACCAAATGGGACCATGGGACCAAAATTTACCTCTACCAGCATGATGGAAAGTATTGTTCCAAGTAGCATTATTGTGTCAGCTTTTGAAATGATGAAGATAGGATGGAGATCTACACTCAGAGTATTGGAGGTTAAGTCTAAATTTGCACCACTGGTAATTGGCCTGTTGCTGCAACATGTCAACATCGCTGCCATTTTGGATCAGGCAAGACTGGCTTGTAAACAAATACAAGTAAACGAGGAAGCTCCAGTTTTCTGGATAAAACGAACTACAACGTTTACATTTCTCAGCGAGTTATTGATACATGTGAGGTTACAGTGTCCTGTGCCAATACATGTCGCACACAATGATGCTCCAAAGAAATGTGAGGGGTCCAGCTGACTGGTTTGTGTTTATGTCTATTGCTCTCTTAGTACAGCATCAAAAAAGGATTGTGAGCACCCCCCTCATTCACACACACACACACACATGCCAACCCCTGGACCTTGTGTTGCTGTAGGCCCTCTATGTTCTGTTAAGTGAGTCCTGAGTGAGATTGATGGAGGTTAAGGCCCCCATACACACATGCTTATTCTGACACACACACACACACACACACACACACACACACACACACACACACACATACTGTACTGTACAGATACACGTACACACTCACAATTTATTGTTAAGCATGTAAAACTGCACAAGGACACCATTACAAAGAAAAGACACACAGCACCAGTCGTCCTCCTGAGGCAGTAGAGTGTCAGACCTCCCACCCATCAGCACCCCCACTCAGAGCTGCAGCTGTGGCAACTCTGCACACACACACATACACTCACTCCGTGCTGAGTCTGTGTGTCTATACATAGCCTGTGTGTTAGTGTTGATGCATGTATGTGTATTTGTACTTGGATATCTATACTGTGTTGTGCCAGCCTATGTGCAGCTTGGAGTGAAACAAAAAGTCCCATAAAAACTTCATTTCCCTTTATTTAGCTGACAAAAGTACAAAAAAAGGATTTACCATGTTTTCATTGAACAACCTTAGTAATTCTGAGTTTGATGCTGCAACACACAACACACAAAAGGTTGAACAGAGGTAAAATAAGACTAAAAAGTTCATAAAATACTGAAGTGCCACTGTTCTAGATGAATCCAAAGTTGGCATGTTAATTGTTAACAGGTGAGGGGATCATGATTGGGTAAACGTGAACAATGTATAGTTGGGTCTTAAGTTGCTTTTTCAAAGCTCCTAAACTTACAAGTCAGGACTGAGGACAAACTATTGGCAGATCTTGTATTTTTTTTCTATGACAGCAACTTAACAACACATAACCTAAAGCTTCTCATAGCCAGAACCTTGAAGAACCTGTGAGGTATTTGTTTTGCCTTGTTTTTCCAATGTGATTTACAAACCAGAATCAGACAGTAGGCACATGATATAGTCTGACTGTGGGAAGGCATCAGTTCAGAAGGTGTTAGTAATATACATATTCATATTTGTGTATCTGTAACTTCATGTCTCACACAGTCAGATCTCTGATGATGTTACATTAATATACCAACAGTATACTCTGCCAACAGTGCATTTGGTGCATCTTTGTTCTAGGGATGTTTTATTGTGTGGGCTGTGTTACAGTCTATCTATCTATCTAGGCACAAACACACACACATATATATATAGAGGGAGAGAGAGAGAGAGTTACTGGCAGATTTATGCCCTGCTTATTGAAGGGAACTATAACTTGTTTGGGTAGCTGCAAGTTTCTCTGTTTTACCCACCTCCCCCCTCTCTCCCTCTGTGCAATAGGTAATATTGTTACTTATATATTAATGCCATTTATTTTGGGAGACATCAGTGGCCTTTGGCCAGCTGTCAATTTCTTTCCCATTTCACTGAGCACCTCCTCTGCCCTCACTCTTATTTACAATATCAGTACTAATACGTTTATGTCATTGGTTGTCCACCTACATGTCAATTTCTCCTCCCCACTTGGACGATTTTAAAGAGAAGATTATTGATTGGGAATACATGTCAATGCAGAACACATGGATCATTGGTTCACTTATGGATGGCTTCAGGTCGGCTCAGGCTGAGGCCAGACTGGAAGCCTTTAACATGCAAAGCATGCTGCAAACACATTAAAGTATCTCATCGGCATCAGTTTGGATATATTTTTTATTCTTACCATTTTCCAGAGTCTTGCAATATCCCACAGGCAAGTTTCACACACTTACTCATTCTACTTTTGCATAATCTTACAGTAGTACAGTAGTTCTTCAGTGTTACACAATTCAATGTTCAAAGGACTTTATTCATTCTAGAAGGAAACTGCTTTACCTTGTCACAGCTGCACACTCATGAAAGAAAGAACCACATTCACACAAATACAAAATAACACAATACAAAAAAATGTATTATGAAAAAAGGTTTACAATAGTCAAAAATAATAGGATGATGGTGAAAAGTTCGATGAGAAGATATGATGATGCAGTTAACAGTCATGACAAAGTGTGGTGATCGATATGGAGAGGAGGACATGTTCAATTTGTATTGCACATTGGTGTTGCATTACATTTTATTATTACTAGCAACATAGCCACAACAACCACACACCAACAGTAACTACAGTTGATGATAATTAAAATAGTTAGTGGAAAATGTAAATATGGAAAGTGCAAATGAAAATTTATTAAATGAGTAAAAAGTCAAATTGAAAATTAAATGGTTGGTAGAGATAGTAAGGGTTGGTCCAACGCTAGCTGAGCAGAATCAGCACTAAAGACACTAAACACAGAAATAGTAAGACTGAAGGAATGTCACTGGTTTTTCAGTTTCATTAGAAATAATCCAATGTATCAGCACGAGCTAAAAAGCTGGAGGCTTAATAATGTCATTAAGAATCATCTTCTGGGGCCCAGAAGTAGCTGTTCAATGCCAACTGACCAATGAACAAGCTGCTTGTGGAGCTCTAACACTGGTGTCACATAACGTTTTGAAAATTTCTGTAAAACCCATATATGATAATATGGGGTTATATTTCTGAATGTTCAGTATCAATGTTTTGTTTTTTCATGTCTGGAAGCTACAGTATGACTAAGGTATGGACGAGGGTTAAAAAAAACTACAAAAGCTATCACTAATTGCTGTTCTGTGCAACACAACAACTTCTACCTTTGGGTTAGACATGGTCAAATGATTTTCTACCTTATTGGTACCCAAAGAACTTTACAATGTAATTTCTCATCCACCCATCAGCAACGTTGATGTCAGAGCTGTCACGCAAGGTGCTGGCCTGACTGGCAACTTGTTGTTCAGTGTCTTGCCCAAGGACAGTTTGCAATAGGGGCAGGAGGAGCTGATTCCCCATGGTGGATGAATGATGGAGAGGCATTATTGGCAACACAGTGTAATAGAAACTGGATTATGTTTTCTATACACATAATGAGGACATGTTCACTGTTACCATACATGGCAAGTTGCAAATATGTTGATAAAGAACAAATCGATTCAATGTAAACGTGACCAATTGGAACTTCATGACAGTGGGTTTCTGTCAAAAATATGCAGTCTACAAGATACATACAGCATTCACACACAGCAACTTTATTAAACAAAACTGCAGTATTTCTCTAACCCTAACTAAAGAGTTTTTCTTGCCGAAACCCAACCTGATGATACTGTCTTCCTGTGAAATATGACATTATAGCAAAAAAAGATCAACAAAACATTTTACCATTTGACAACGAGGCAGTTGGGGTGGATGTGTGGCACAACAAAACACAGTACTTTCACACAGGAGACCGGAGTTCCAGTTCAGTATGAGAACTTTCTACTGATGTTATTGTTACCAGAAACGTGATGAACGTGACCAGTCAGAACGTCATGTTTGTCACATGACGAACGCCGTATGTTAAGTTAAGGAAACAGTCTTTTTTAAAGCTAAAAAGCAACATTTTTATTAACCTTACCATGTTTATTTAGTGTCTAAACCTGACCCAAACGTCTTTATGCCTCATCACAACCAAATCACATTGTTTGCACGATCGTAATTCAGTCATGTGACGCAAGTCATGTGATGAACATGATGTGAAGTTAAAAAAGCAGTAACTTTATGCCAAATGTAAATTTTTACTAGGTCTAACCATGTGTATTTAGTGACTAAACCTAACCCAGACGCTTTGAAGGCTAATCCTAACCTAATCACTTTGTTTGCACTGGTATTGTTCAGTATTTTGGTGCTTGAGGTCAGAAGAGGTGCAATTTCAACAAAAGTCTCTGTTTACACATGAGCGCTCTTACAACAAACTGTGACATTAGTCGTACAGTATTAGAGGGTTGGGACAAACAACCTATATGGGCATCAAAGTTGCAGAACTTGTTGAAGCTGACATGGGACTCTGGACTCAAACGGGTCTTCTCGGTTTCTCAGTCCTGCACATTATATGCCCTCCATTTACCACAACCACCTCTCCATGACAAGCGTTCTCTTAAGTTTCATAGGAACATAATTTTTAGGAGCCAGGGTGATTTTTGGATGATATATGATAAGGAAAGTTTGAATGTACTGCTATGGCATATACAAAAGCTACTGCCTTAATATGTGACATAGGCAAAAAGGAACGTGTGGGCTCCGAAGCATAGTCACCCTAATGTTGTGATTCTGTGGAAGGGAATTCGGTCCTACCACATCATACCACAACACCTGTAGAATTTGGCACTTTTTTGTATCATGTGAAAGATCTTAGAAATGACTATATGAGTTTGCTTCATGAAAATGAATATAGGCATTCAGGTTCACCAGAGAATTAGAATTTTATTTTCTGAAGCTGTAATTTTTATTCCTGGAATGTATAATAAAATGTTTGACTTTTTTTATGGAAGGTCAAAAAGCATTTTCAGCAGTACATGTCTTCAAGAGTCCACTATGCTGTATAAATCATACTCAACTAGTATACAGTTACTTCTCTACCCCAATATTAAAATCAGTTACATAGAGCAAGAATTCATTTTTCAGTCTTTTTGGAGACATTGTTTGTAAGCTAAATATCCAAAAGGCCTCCTGTCCTTCAAGTGATGATTCCAACCAGTCAGAGAAATTCAATGATTTCTTCTTGACTGGTGACTTTTGTACAACAGAGCAGGGAGAGGGATTACTAGACTGAAGTCTAGTCTAGTTTACACTGCAAATTGTAGTTTTTAGTTCACAACTGTACATTTACTGCAGTCTTATTTTATTTATAGTGTTTCCAAAGTTTAATGGAATATATTTAGCTTTAACCATATAGATGTATAAATATAGTCATTATATAAATCCAGTATTACTGGTGTTGTTACGCTCTGTAAATGTCTAATCATTCTGTGTGTCTCCATCTATCTCTTTGTCTCTGTCTTTCCATGTCTCTTCCCCCAGGAAGCAGAGGGTGTGTTAGGTAGCTAATGGCTGGAGGCATTTTATTCCACCCAGGCTCTAATGTGGTACACACTAACACACACAAACACACCAACACACACACACACACACAGATGGACACATACACACCCAAATCTTGCACTGACATCATGATGGAGTGTCAGGTGCTGCTGGCTAATTTCTGCCCCAATGTGTGTGTGCAGGAGAGGTAGAGTGGATGGTATGAATACTAAACAGCCAGCTAATGATATCTATTGTGTATTGTGTGTGTGTGTGTGTGTGTGTGTGTATGTGTGCAGCCAGCAGGACACAGGGAAAGCAGCAGTATCCTCTGCAGAGATACACAGTTTGTTCACTAAGAAAATAGATATCATTAGCTTGCTGCTGTGCACACACAAACACACACACATACACAAAGGGTAGAATGCACGTCATTATAAACATTCATCCTGCTCCCACAATGCATTTAGCCAACATGACTTACAAAATGGCTGCAGCTATAAAGAAGTGATGATAAGAATCCAGTTTGAACAAGGTTGTGGGTTAGTATGACTAACTCTAACAACGAATGTGCTGAAGTTTGCACAAAAAACTGGAGGAAGCACAAGTAGCCTACATCATCATGTTGAGGGTGGGGTTAGGATGCACCCAAATGTTTGGAACAACCACATGTTGGTTCGGGGGGTGATGCGAGAAAGGCAGCACTTTTTGGTAGCGCTTTTTGGTAGAGCAGCACTCTTGAGTAAAAGGCATATGAGAGGCCCCTTGGAGCATATCCTGTCTGATGTACGGAGGCTCAAAAGCGACACAGGGAAATAAATAACATATATAAATGTTTGTTATTAATTACGAATAAATAAATACATTTCCACATTTATTCATTTCCAGATATATCTGTTTCCACATTTAGGGCAGGAAAACTATTTCAACCTTGTTTGGGTAGACAAAAAACTGAGCCCTCCATGGCTTCACAGATATATAACTCTCTATCTTTCTTCATTTCTTGTTTTCCTCTCTATATATAATCTATAATGTCACACACACCTCAATTGCTGCTTATGCCTAAACACAACTCATTTTCATTTTTGTTTAGTGCCTCATTAACCTTTCTCTACTCTTTAGTTCATAATTATTTTTACACACATGGCTGTCTCCATCTTGTGAGACTCTCACAATAGGAGTCTTATTTTCACAATAAGAGCCATCATACTTAAGACCATACAGGAAAGGCTGATATATATTATATACTGAGTGTGATTTTTTTTTAAATAAAAGCACAAGCTAGCAAAAGGATGTTAGTAGATGCTGTGAAATAGGCAAGATTTTCAAAATAAAAGCAGGTTTAATGTTAAGATTACTTTTAAAAGCTACTTCTTTAGACTTCTTCCCTATTCTTTCTTGTTTAATATTAACCTTTTCCTCTTTAATGATCTTCTTTTTTGGTTTATTTCAAATTCTTTTAAGCTGTTTCTCTTTTTTTCCTTGTTTCTCACCTTTTGAAGTTCATCTTCTTTCCTTCCTTGCTCCCTTTTTCTTAAGCCAAAGCACCATGCTCATGCATCACACTACTTTAAAAGATTAAATTAAAGTAAAAATACAGTCTGCGTCAGTGGCGGCTCGTCAATAGAGGGCGCTGGGGCGCTGCCCCACCTGTCTCACATGAAGAAGAAGAAGATAGGAATCA
>JAUMHL010000029.1:1622011-1635864 GCA_032362345.1 Sandelia bainsii | reverse complement strand
TCATGATGTCAAAATGTGAACAGCATGATGAGGAGGACTGTTTAAATACCAATTCTGATTGAACCAGGAAATGGATTGGTCAATTCATGCACACTTGATGTATGCATCAAAATTAGTAAATGAAATTAAATGTGTTAATAGTTGAAAAGCTCTGCAGTCAGAAACTACACTGTACCTGTTTCCTATAATATTTTATTAGTAGTATATAGTTTGCATAATTAGTTGCTGCTGCTGAGACTGTCATGTAGTAAACTGAAACACTGAGACTCCTGGTTCATAATATTTTGCAACTCAGCAGGTCACCCACTAACTCTTTTGTGCTTTTTATTTTATTATTTCACATCAGATTTTCTTTAAGAACATCGATTATAAATGTTACAAAGGCTCACTTTGAGTCAATGAAACTGTTTAAACTGTCAGTTTTAGTTCTAGTTAGAAAATGTAAAGTTCTGATTTGTTAATAAAAATATAAAATTCATTTTTATAGAGCAATATCTATAGTTAACTGCTATAGTTTTTAACATTTTGCATGTACATTTGTGAACTATATTAGGTGTCAGTTGGTCATAATAATTGATTACTTGTATTTATTAACACATGTTCAGAGCAGTGCTGGCTAAGTGAGTAGCCCTGCTTGGTGCAGTACCCCCACCTGGACATTGCTGCACTTTCCCATGAAGAGTAGGGTTATTTTGTTTGTATGGGCTGACAACAACTAAATGAATTAAACAGAGTGGCCTTTTTGGTTTGCTGCATTTTCTCAGTTTAAACGTATCAAATGTGATTGTAAATTAAATATTTTCTAACATAGTAGCTTAACTAGAATTCTCTCTACTTCCAGTAATTGGTAGATTAGAAAGCTCTGCATTCAAAGTAGTTTTCCCAAAACTGCACATACCAGTGATTCAGTCTACAAGGGAAGGGCATGAAAAGAAAGAGTTTGGGCCCCAGATGTAATAAACAGACACAAAGACAAGAGGGTCCATTTTCTCATCTTTTAATAACACATTCATATCTATGCTCTGTTTTGTTTACAAGGAGTTTAAAACGAGTGTTGATGAGGACTAAAGGAATCAGGTAGGCAGAGGGTGAAAGTCCATACACTGTGAAGACCACAGGCGCCACCTGGTGGAAGGAGGGAGGCTTAACCCTTCTCACACTGCATCTGAGTCCTCACATGGCTGCACAGGCATTACATTTAGATCTTTTTCAGTTTTCAGACAGCTGAACCCAGATCAGATTCATCTAGCAAAATCCAGTTGAGGGCAGCATGCGGAAGATGGCCTCTCTCCTTCCTTCCACGTGCAGCAGCACAGTCAGTTAAAACAACAGGTCCTTTTGCTTTTTCAAACAACTCATTAGAAGTGAAAATAGATCATTGATCAGTGTAGAAGGTCCTTGCAGGGCGCTCTAACTGTAGGCTTTTCACTGAGAGAAAGAAAATGCTAAATGCACCCAAACACAAGAGATACAATCTGCTGTCATAAAAAAAAAAGAGAGAAACATTAGAAGTCAACCAAAAATTACAAAGAATATTTTGAAGTTTTAAAAAAGTGTAAGTTTAATGAAATGAACAAAACGCACATTGGATAAAGAAATCTCATGTATGTTGGGTTTTAAAAGAAGAAAATTAAAAATAGGTGATAAGTTTTTGTATCCCCCTTTTCAGTTTATCCCATTTCATAATCCTTTCAAAACAACTAAGAATGGAGAAAGAAAACATAATCATCTTTGGAAGAAGTAAAACTTTTTTTCCTTTCGACTATCTACTACAGTATATGGAGATGCCGCTACCCAATTTACTTCACTATATTTCTTTCAAGCAACTTTTTTTTGCTATTTTTGTGTACTTCAAAAAATGCCAAAACAAAATTTACCATTTGCCTATTTCATTCCTAAGAGGTAGATCAACAAAACAATTACATGGTTACAGGTATCGTGCCCCTTGATTCAGGAGGTGAAATTACAGGGAGGGAAGTGGAGCTGCAGGGTGGAGCTGAAGGGGGGAGTGTGGGTAATTTTAGCAGTTGGAGGCAGGATTTTTTTAAAAAGACAAACACCTGCAGCATTAAGTTGTGATTTGATGTGAGGTGGCCGACTAGAATCAGCTCAGAGCAGTACATGTGTAACATTTTAAAGGATAAGATCGGTCATTTTCTATATTTTAACTATTTTCAACATATTCCTTGTTGGTTTTAGAGACTAAAATCAACAAGGAATAGCCTCTATTCATGCAACGTCCATCTTAAAACTGTCTTAAATCAGACTCAGCTTCTTGTGACATGGTTCTTCCGAGTTCTTACAAGGTTTCTGTTTTTTTACAAAAGGAGCTCCAAACTTAGCTCAACTTTCATTTTTTACCACCTCTAATTGTAAGCAAGAGTCGACTGTGCCTGCTTTCTTTACTCTGCTAGCTTCTTACAATGTTATGCATAGTGAGCTGAATCATTACAAAAATGCAAGATGTATCCTTCAGGAGCTGTAAAAAAGATAGTTGTTCTCAGTATTTGGAGCTCTTTAAAAAAACAACATACTTTCAATGCACAAAAAAGGAGTCACACAGTGCAGGGGTGGTTTGATGTTCTAATTGTTTTCTGACAACACCGGAGGTCTATGCTTCTGTATGGGAATTTTAGTCAAGATAGTGAAAATATTTTTAAAAATGACCGGCCTTATCCATTAATGTCTTGTTCTCATCCCAGCTGTCCTCACCCCATGTCACCCTGCACCACAATGTGTTTTTTTTTTTGTCTTTTTTGTTGGGTTTATTTCCTATTTATGCATTTGTTTTTACAGTCCCATCTCTAATATTGAAAAATAAATTAAGCTCGAAAAGTGGAAAAACATAACTTATGACTGTAATGTAGGCTGTCTGTCCTTTCTGTCCGACTGAGTGTTCACTCTCGTCAGTTTGCAATAAAAGAAAATAAAAGAAACAATCTTCTAGCTGAGATTGCTCATATTCTGAGGTAGCGTTCCTAGTTATGTGTCTATAGTATAGTATAGTATAGTTATGTGAGGTTTTTATGTTTCATCTCGGTAGTGTGTCCCCCGCTGGGTCGCCATTTTGTTTCAAATTTAATGAGACTCTGAGCCCACTTCCTCTGAGGGACGAGGGATACACAACATGTAGGAGTTTGATCTGGTTTATGGTAAACTGTCCTCACTAGAGACTGGAGACTGTTTTTTGTTTCTGTCTGTCAGGCTCAGCTACATGGTGTAAAAATCTATAAAGCGACGCTGCGCTCTGCTGCCATAAACAAGACACAAGCCAAAGTAGTTTATTTTGAAGTCAGAATTTGCACATAACAGGAAAATACCAGTGAGTTTTTTCCCCCTTTCGCTTACTTAGCATTAATGCTGAGCAAGTTCGAATTAGGTCAGTCAGGTTGCAAATATTTAAAACTGCTATAACAACAACATTTTTATATTAGCAATGGATCAAATTGCTCTGTAATGTGAAAATAAGCATATGACGCATTTTAGTAAGAAAAATTCAGGGTAAACAGAATTTTGTTCAAAAGGTAACTCCATACCATACCTTTTCATGTAAATTTGGAACAGAATCTACCTTTATTCCAGATGGACCCTGGAGTAAGGGTGCACAATGGGCGTCCGACGGTAATTCTTGCCCTGGGCCCCCAAATGGGTCACTCAGGCTATGTTCATTGTAATCCATGATTTAACTCTAGTACTTTCAAGTAGAGTTGATTTTCATAGTGAGTTAAATGTAATGCACATCCATGATATGATATGTTTTAGAATATGATCAGCATATTAAGAAGTGGATTATGATGGGGTAAAACAAGCACTGGTATGGTCCATTAAACAGTCTTGGAATAAGCTTCACACACCACAATCGTTCAACTTGGATGACCGAATTCTGGTGCGTTTTGCGCGTGGCAATGATATCATGTTTTACACTGTGGTGTTATGTGTTCACATTTGGGCCCGGAATTAATCCAGATCTGGTTTCCTCATGGCAAAGAGGAAAACCATACATGTCAGGATACAGGCTTATAAGATTTATGTGAGCTGTTCTTCGTGCCACAGGTCGCACGGTGTGTGGTTAAGTTTCCCGTCATGTGAGGAGACACAACAGCCCTAAAATATATAGTCTCTGTCTCTACTGCACATGCAAAAACAAGATTTGAGGAGTTCAGTTCCAAGATGAGATGCCACCATTTGAATGTAATAACTTTTCATTTTGAAATACTACTGATATTATCTTAATTAAGTTCAGTATTGCAAGTTATTTGCTCAAAATGGCTCAATTCTGCATTTTGGACTTCCCCCTTCCTGTGTGTTTGGCACAGGTACCGTCACGTCGTGACCTACATGTTAGTAGCTCATCGTATTTAGTAGCTGTTGTGTTAATAAATGTGTGCATTCAAAAAAAAAGAACAAAAATATTACCAAATTTAACTATTTCCATTTGTCCAGAAGAGAGTCAGAACATTGATAGAAAAAATAAAATGGTGGTTAAAGGAAGAAACCGAAAGGTCTTGAACAGAAGTGAGCAAAACGAACACGATGGAGACCAGCGAAGAGAGGGCGAGGGACCCTGACGTTCCCGCCCACTCCTAAAATGATTTTTTTTTCTCAAAATAAAAGTAAATAAAAACATCTCACACTTTTCCTGGAGTACAGAAGGTCAAAAAAGAACAAGGAGAGAGGTTTGTGGGTAGACAGAGGAGGGGAAACAGGAAAGAAGATGGTGAAACTGAGGGAGTGTGATGGAGACGTTTCCCGCTCCGCCATATCCCAAATGTTCGACCACCTCCCCTCATCTCTCCCCTCCTCCTGTCCTGCCGTCTTCTCTGCCCTTCACACTCCACACTTTTCCTTAAAGAACTGCATCAGGTGTTACAGGAGGTTTTCTGTTGTTTCAATAGTTTGACGTTGTCGACATATTTCATCAATTAGTGCAACGTTACGTCCTCAGATGTCATGTCCAAATAAAGCTTGCTGTATTGTCTAAACTAAAAACTGAATCAAACTAATAAATGACATTTATCTTAACCAATCCAAATGGCTGCAGGCTGAATATTGAATCCTAAATATAGAGTGTCTTGGTGGTTGTGAACAGAGCTCTATGGTTTCAAAGAGGTGGGAACTTAACACAGGACAACCACGCTGTGAAGTAACCGCCACCTGAAAAAAATGGAAGCATAGACACAACAGAAGAGACTTTTCAGTGTTCTTCGCCGAGCGCAGGTAAGACATTAAAAAGACTGAGTTTTCTGGCAGTGAACTTAAGTGACTTGGCGCCATCTTTCTTCTCTACAGCTTTTCCCATTTTGATTTTTTTCTCCAAAAATACAAAAGTAATGGTGATCACCTTTTTTTTTACATCTTATGTACAGGTTTTAAATCTATGACTCAGCTGTGTTACTGCTTTTCTTTTTTTTGCTCCCATTTTTTCTAAGGGTCTTAGTTTTCTCCCTCCTTGTCTGGTTGGATAACAGACGGAGGGGCCATAGGTTCTTGTCCGACTTTTTTCTGCTTTTTCACCCAACCACATGCCCTGACAAAAAATTAACATTTAAAACTAGTCAATGCAAACACACCTGTGTTAACTTTCACACACTCTCTCTCTCACACACACACACTCCAAGCACATGTGTAGCCAACAGGGAGCATCTGAGGTGTTGTGGTCAGTGCACAGGTAATAAATATTCACATTCAGAGAGGTCAGAGCTAGTTCAGGTGTGTGTGTGTGTGTGTGTGTGTGTGTGTGTAGGTAGAACGCCTTCTTGTTGTAGATGGACCACTACTGCTGCAACCAACTCTGATCTGACATGTTCCCAATCTCCAGATGAGTAAGGTAAAGAGAGATGGGATGAAATGTAGCTTGAAAGCTAACTTTAACACATCCTCTTAATGGGAGAGAAACCTCTTAACTATCAATTTGAATACTTGAAGCCCTGTCATAATGTTTGGTGCTTCATGATGATGTCATCACATTAAGGCAGGAGAACAGGGTCCTTAAGGGCACAAGGTGGCCCAGTAGCCACTGGAAAAGTTGCTGTGACCTAATGCCACCAGAGGACAAGGCTGTCTACACATGTTAGCAAAAATCATGAGTAACAACCTGTCTGATGACATCACTCAGTAAAAACAGAACCCAGTCATGTGTTTGTTCACCGTGTGCACTTTAGGACCCTCTCTCAAATTAATACTGCTCCCCATTGGCCTGTTTTCTATTTCAGACAACTGCTGCAATCACACTTCAGGAAGACAGAGAGCATGTTTTCTAACCTAAAAAAGGCAAAATGGCACTAGACACATTTCCTCTCTAGACCAGCATCTATCTGTCTCTGCTTTAAAAAAAAAACTAAAAACACTGTCTCGTCATCCTGAGCTCATTCAACCATCATCACACCAAAAAAAAACAGAAAAAAAAATAACCAAAGCAACAAGACAATACCTAAAAAAAAAATAGTTTTCTTTAAAAAAATAAAAAATATTCAGGACTATCAGCTCTTTTCTCTTTTTTTTCTTCTTATATAAAACACCAGCAAGCAAAAAAAAGTTAGGAATACTGAGGTAACTTTACCCTGAGGTAGGTTTTTTTTCTTTTTCATTTCTTCTCTAATCTGTTCTAATCTTGGCGAGAGCATCCAGGCATAGACCCCGCCCCTCATTATCATATGCAGGCAGGGTGTGGAGGCTCCGCCCACAGGCCTTCAGCAGATTGGGAGAGAGAACGAGGAAGCCACTCCCCCTCCATCTGATTGAACCGTCTCTGAGCTCAAGGCAACGAGCTTTGGAAGACTTTGCTTTTGATACCCACACTAGGTCCAGGCCAGTCTGACACATTAGAGCCCATGTTTGCAAGAAACAACAGTGGCTTTAATGCACGGATGATCTTTAGGACCCCAGCTCTTCTGAGAAAAAAAAAAGCCATCCTGACCGTGACTATATAGTGCAGGATGAAGACAATGAGCAGAAAGTCTCAGACACACCTTGTCTGTCTGTCATTGCAGGACTTTTTGTTCAGGTGCAGCAAAACCTCACACCTGACTCGTTGCCTTCAATACATTCACCCGAGGGGCCGGGCTAACTCACATATCATATATATATAATATATATAAAATATGCCATTTAAGGTGCAGGTCGCGAGCCAGCTAGCATAGCTGGCTGGCTGTCCTCATTAGGTTGTTTCATAATGGTTTCACATGTGTGAGCTAAGCCGCTGCAATAGAACTGCAGGACCAGCTGCGACCTCTGCTCCCTGTACTGTCTCTTGCTGCGCTTTCCACCTAAACATGAAAGAGGGTGCTCAGTGCCTTCCCAGCCCCTGGCCCTTGTTGTAGGCTTCATTATGCTACTTATCACAGACAGGGGACTGGGAAATATACAGAAGACCCCTTTTTTTTTTTTAAAGGCAAGAAGGCCAGTAGCAGCATTTCTTAATATTTACATGAAGATTATATATTTACAACCTCATATTTTCTTTTTTTCTAAACTTTCCGCTATTCGGAAAGGTCTTTAAAGAGCAGTGTTAACATCTGCGGCCCCTCTTCTAGACTTTCAATGCTTATGGGATAAAGGCTTGGTGGGCTTGCACCTGTGCCTTATCCCTGTTTTCCGCTGTAGCAGTTTCCCTGCTCCCTCTCCCAGCTCCGCCTCACTGTATTCTATCAATAATAGCTCTGAATAAAACATTTCTATACATATATCTCTATGTTTAAAAAACCACCCTTAAAATATAGGACTGATTGCAGATGAGTGGAGAGGCCTGTAGAGGGGGACAGAGGGATAAACAGGCCCCTGCTAGTGTGTCTCCAGATTTATCCATCCAGCATCTGTGGACAGGTGTAAACAACATTAAAGCTCCATCCTTACATGATCAATAATGTCACCCATGTTGTTTAAACCCATCTGATGCAGAATCCCTTGCAATATTTGTTGCAACAGATGAAGAGCTGGCTGCAGCCCTACCAAAGGCACACTAAAAGAATGCCGTCACTTCCTCCCTCAATCCCTCCTTTCCTCTATCCCTCCATCCTCAATCAGTCTCTCTTCTGGCCTGGCATCTGGTCTCAGTTCTCAAGTTTCTTTAATCTTAATCATATTTTTTATTAATTTCATCTTTTGATTTTCTCTCTCTCTCTCTCTAAATGCCTATCTTTCTCTCTGACTTCGGGCGTACTCCCTCCCTCTTTATATCTCTCCCTGTCTAACGCTGGGTCCGTGTATCGCTCTCCTATGTCCGTCCGTCTATACGTCCATGCATGTGTCTGTCTGTCTGTCCGTCAGGCCGGGGTGCCCCATGGCGGAGGAGAGTGCTAGGACCCTCACTTCCTGCGTGGCTGGTGCTCCTGAGTCAGTCCCTGCGTAGGACTGCCCATTTCTGTGAAGCCTTGTGGGTGCGGGCCAGGGCCCATCCCGCCTTTCTGTGGCTGTTTGACCTGGGTAAGAATGTCCCGGATCTTCCTCTGAGCCAACTGCAGAACAGAGGACAGATGAAGACAGTTGAAATGGAAGAGAGTGACAGAAAAACAACTTTACTAATGAACTAATGTTAAATATACATGTAGATCAAATTGATAGATGTGTGAATAAGCCACTGTTCCCTATCAAGTTTTACGTGTACATTCCAGTGTACAGAGCAAAGTCAAACACTGAACTAGTGAACTGGTATTTACTTGGTACCTTGGCATGTACTCCAGTGGGAAGAGATACACAGAAGAGAATGTGGCAATGCTAATGAGGTGTCATCTCACTGTCTCACTGTCAATGTCACGGACATCTCAAGACAGCAGATACAGCTGTTCCAACTACAGTCTCTAACCAGAGTGATGTTGTGTACTGTCAACCCACAATTACTCGCAGAAGTAAACTGAGTAAAGTAGTAAACTAGTAGTAGTAGTAGTAGTAAACTAATCATGTTCACATCAGACTTGAATAATTATTCTACAGTTCCTACTGCAAATCAGCAGGTGTGTTGGTGAATGACACACTGATAACTGTCAATGTGCTGAGCCACTGAGTTAATGAAAAATGAAAGGTAAGATTCATAGAAAGACATAATTGAGGATGATCTGCACAGTAGATGGGGTACAGTAGATCGCTAAATGCCCTTGAAGTACACCACAAATCGTATTTGTAGACAAGGAAATGAGACTACCAAATTTCACAAAGATGTATCTGTGATGTAGATGTATAGATGAACCATGAAGTAACATATCAATAAATGCTATATTTTCTTTGGTAGCTAAGCTAGAGAGGTTGGACAAAGTGTTAATGGCAAAACTATTGAACTGTTAAACTCAATTTTACATGAATTCTTTTTACACAGTTGTATTTAGTAGTAACAAGCTACTGATTTAAATATGACTCCACTGATTGATGGTTAATGCTAGCTAGATGCTAATCATATCATGTTCAAATTTTTTATTGATGCTAATGGAAGCATTAAGTGGTAACATTGGAATGTAACTTCAATTGCAAATATATATTATGGCTATTTCAATATATTTTGAGGGTAAAACACATTCATAAGTTTACTGCTGAAATGTGTCTGTACACACTCATCATTTATGTTTTTTTATGTTCTCTTACAGCTTAAAATATACTTTTACATCTGTTGCGGCAACAAGTGGAGGACAACTACCTGGCTGGCATAGAAATGTCCGTTGATCTTGACGATGACCTGGTCATTTTCATCAGGTGTCTGTTCTCTGGGGACCACCACCTCAGCTGCTGTCAGGTTCTGCAGCTCATTCACCTGGAGTCAAACATTTTGATAAGGACTCAGCAAGGCTTTGCAGCAGAATGTTGTACTTTTCATGGCAAAAATGCTTCATATTATTGATGCACTAACTCTTCTTCTGGGCAAAATTCTTGCTATAAGAACAAAAGTGTGCTATGCAAGAAGCAGAGACTGGAGTGCAGGGTTCAAGTCACTTACAGTTTTGCCTCCCTTTCCAATGACTCTTCCTGCAGCGGCTGCTGCCATCTTGATGTGAGTTTCCAGTTTGACCTCCTCCTTTGGCCCAAAGAAGTTCTCCTCCTTCAGTTTGCCATAGATTCTGCCCTGAGCCTATTGATTGAGACAAAAAGGTAAATAAGTCTGTGAAGGTTCAGGCAAACTCAGAGTCCAAAGCTATACATGGATCATATCTATGTAGACTTCCCCAATTCTAAAATGAATATAAGTATGTGCATATCTGTAGAGCAAGAATGTGTCAGTCGGGAGGGGGGGGGCAAGCGGTAATCACAAATCACAAATCACAAACCTTCAGTATTTACCTTAAACTGAGCCTCAGGGGGTCCTGTCACTATCACCATCCTCATTTTAGAGTCTGGACTTTCAGCTGGGGCAATCTGGAAGAGAATAACACATTAGCACTGCAATATTACTGTATCATTAATTTTTTTCAGATCCTTTCTACTGTTCCAGTTCAACGTGTAAACTTGTAAACTTCTAGTAAAGTACAGACCTTGATGGAGGCCCCAGCAAAGCGGCTCAGCTGTTTGATGTGCTGTCCCTTCTTTCCAATGATGGCTCCCACCGCCTGTGCTGGGATGTACACATGGACTGTCTCCTGCTCTGGAGCCTGAAAACACACAAAGCAAAGATTTCATTAAGAAAATGGAATTATTCAAATTAAATAAAACCAAATATCTATTTGGGATGTCAGTCAGAATTTAATAAAAATGCTAAATAATTTGTGTTTGAGAATATTTATTTTGCCTTCTGAAGAAACCCACAGAATGATTGTCTTGCCCTGTGGTTTGCTCTGACTTCTCTCAGGTATTCTTACCCCAAAGCAGCCATAAGGGGCACCACCAACAGCATTTCCAGGTGGAGGTGGAGGCATATTGGAGGAAGAGGGGAAGAGGCCGAGAGCGCCCAAGTTGAGCCCGGGGATCAGGTGGGTCTGTTGCTGTGGAGAGGATTGCAGGTTAGAAGACTAAGAAGTTTGTATGTGGGAAAATCTGATGTTTTACTTTTCATGCCATCTTAAAATGAACAAAATGTTGTTTTGTGCCCACAGATTGCACAAAATCAAATACATGAAATAAATGTTTTCTATTTAGCACACAACTGTCTTTTCTGTAATCTTATGTGGTTACCAACTACTACATAATGACTGCTATTCTTCTTAGTTAACGTGTAGAAAAGGGGCTTAAGCAAAACAGTACAATATTCTCTTTCAATAACATGCTTTTTAAGACAAACTTGCTAGTGTGTGCGCGTGTGTGTGTGTGTGTGTGTGTGTGTGTAGACCTACATTCATAGCAGCGATGTCATTCTCATAGGCCTCTCTGACCTTCTTCATGATCTCCACCTCAGCCTGACAGCAGGCTTCAATAGAGCCTTTAACTGTGATGGTTCTCTCTGGATTGTACAGCGTCAGGTCCTGTAGACTGTGCAGATTTTGCAGGGGGGTGGTTACTGATATGTACAACTGACAAGTGATTAGTTTAAAGCTTTCCAGTTCAGATGCTGTAAAACTCTTTTACAGCTTTTCCACCAACAGAGAACTGGTTCAGTTTTCATTCATGAACCAAGTTCTGTGCATTTTGACCACAACTAGGTTGGTTCAGAACCTAGAATTCTGGTTCCCAGCGAAAACCAAACGACAGATGGATCCAGACTGGAATTGTGACGTCTTGGAGCATGTACTAAACACGCAAAAGAAAAAGCATCATGTCTAGTGAGACATGATGCGTTGGTTTACTTCAGGGTGTTTGCTTCCATGGTTTCTTAACAGAACTGGTTCGTGAATGACAACTGAACTGGTTCTCTGCCAGTTGAAAAGCCCTATTCGAGTATCTTCAGAACTTTTGTGTGTGTAAGTATCTCCACTAATATCCTTATTATCCACCAAAACATAAATCACAGGCTTCAATCTGATAATTACAAGGGTTCACGTTCATGTGTGAGTGTGTCTTACGGGGAGATGGTGATCTTGGTGTCTGTGTCCTGCTCGATTTTTTTCAAATTGCGTCCCTCCTTCCCGATCAGGCGTCCAACAAAGTTGTTGTGAGCCAGAATCTTCAGAGGAACCTCATCAGCACTACAAACAAAATAAGATGCACCATTATTTCCCTGGAAAACAAAGCCTTCAATATGCCAACTGACTATACAAACTAAACTGCACTGTTGTTTAGAACCTACGTCTTGGTGTCTTTAGCCTCTTGGTGCATGATGTCCAGGATCATCCGGCAAGCAGCGGAGCAGCCCTCAGGGGTGGAGTGGATGCTGATTGGCTTCTCAGCAGCGCCTGCGTTCTCCTTGCGGTGCACGTCAATTCTGCAGTGACAGGAAAGCTTATTCACTCACATTCTTAACAATACAGTTCATCCTACAGTGATCAGACATTTTCATACAGACTGGTTCTTCATTCTAAACAAGAACCTTACTGAACTTTAGGTTAAGCTTCACTTTCAACACTGTCAAAATGTCTTTATTGTGATCTGATAAATTATTGTAATAGAGTGCTGTAGTAGTGAGTCCTAAACTCTGAAAGGAATTAGCATTTTAGCACTTCCAGTTCCTACAACCCAATGTCAGAGGGTTTTTGGTCAGATGTCTGAAATAAAGTCTGTGGTTAACTCAAGGTCAAGACATGTTCACGCTTTATTCTACAACATAAAATTCATCACTAAAAACCCACTCATGATTTTCTTTTATGTGTCTTAAAGTGGTAGCTGCTAACAAGTGGCTAAATGAGACTACAGAGGTTGTCAGGAACATTATACACCACCATGCCTGCTGTCTATACTAGATGACAGTAATACGTGACACATCCACGAACACTTCTAGACCAGGTAACACTTTGAGGAAAGGCTTCTGTAAAAGAGATAAACCTGCTAAATTACAAGCTGGAAGCTTCTTCTTCATAGTTTGTTTGTTGTCTAAAAATTATAAAAGTGGGACAAGATTATCTTTCTAAACAAAACTCCTTGCCCCAGACTCTACCAGTGTGTGTGTGTTCGTCTATATAGTCAACACTACTCTGCTGCCGTTTTCACTCTGCTGCACTCAGTCACAGGTACTGACTTGCTCTGTGTCTGCTTGGTGATGTTCCGAATAGTAGCTCCCTCCTTGCCGATGATGGCTCCGACGTACTGTGTAGGTACCAGCAGTCTCAGAGGGATGTCGGCGTGCGGAGGTTTAGACGGCATCCCGGAGCTGGGGGACCCGCCACGGGGCACTCCGCGCGGCCCATATCCAGGGCGCCGGCCGTTCTCAGGCCCGCGCTGGCCTCCATCCAGCTCAACAGTATCATCGGGAATGTAGGAGACGTGCAAGGTGTTGTTCTCAAACTGGTATCCATTCAGCTTCTGGATGGCTCTGAAAGGAACACAGTCATTTAGATCCATCACACTAGTGATCTTGGTTATTATCAAGAGTGGAATGTAACCAAAAACATACTTGAGTACAATTCTGAGTCACTTCTTGTCTTTGCTACTGCACCACTTTGTACAGACAAGGACTGGACTGTACTATATTTATCTAATGGTTGAAGTCACTTTGAAAACATTCTCAACACAAAACGTAATCTTCTAATGAGTTATATGTAGTGCGCTGTACTGGCATGTACTTTTTGACACTCAAATTTTTGCATATTTCATACTGCTGTTCACCTAAATGGCCTCTAGATGTCACTAGATGAGCACAGAACGCACAATTTGCTGTCATCCTACTGCAGCTTAATTTTGATAATAAATTGTTAGATTATAAGCCTGATCTTTTCTTATTTGATTATTTATTTTAAAGATGCTACATGAATTCATATATACTGTAGCAGGCTCAAATATACACTACCAGTCAAAAGTTTGGACACACATAGAAATGAGCATGTTTGTGAAAGAAAAGCAGATTTCATAAC
>JAUMHL010000029.1:1584615-1611944 GCA_032362345.1 Sandelia bainsii | reverse complement strand
CAGCATGAGACGTCGTTGTCAAGCTGTAATTGATGCTCAAGGGCACATGACACGTTATTGAGACATTGACATTTTCTATTGTGGTATACTCACCACTGTTGTTGGCTTTTGTTTCAATAAATTGTTGGAGATGAGGAGTAGTGTACATTTGATTATTGATCTGTCGCATATTTAGACTGTCGGGGCTGAAACCTCTGTGCAGATATTATTTTAGTGATTATTTTATCTGAAAGAAATCTGTCTCTTAACAGCCTAGTTTAAGACTACAATCAGTTTTTTCTGATAAATCAAAGCATTTATTCAGTAAAAGAATCGATCTTCACAGTGAAAACTCAAACTAAAGAATCAAAATATTTCAAAGTAAATAAAAGAGGAAACGTTTCTTGTGGTGTTGTAGATCAAACACCTGAACCAATCAGATCTTAGATCAGGTGAGAGCCAGGCGTTTCCCGTCATGCCCTGAGGTTTTGCAGTCGGTGGAGAGCAACTGCAGCGCCTTGCTCCAAAATTTGTGGCCGCCTTGATCTCACGAGGTTATCATTGCCTAACCATGTATGACGTCAGAACAAGTCGGCATCAAGTCAGACAGAAAACTAACTGGCATGCACTGTGCGCCAATCAGATCGAACCTGGACAGCACTTGCTCATCTCGAATGAGCCTAATGTCGCAACAAGGAGTCGCGTGCTAGGACAAGACAGAGTTTCAAAAGTCAAGAGGCACATGCCAATGTAATTAGGATGCACGTGGGCCGTTTTGACAAATCAGTCCTAAGAAACTAGAAGCTCCTTTTTTAAGTGTGAGAACTCACAGATAGCATTTTCCATCTGAAATTTGATTTTTGCTTGGCTGAAAGGATTTAAAGCTTATATTTAAGCCCAAGAGTTTGGAAACAAACCTTTTTGTTTTTTTAACCACTCACAGATGGAGCAGTATTTGATTCTGTGTCTTTCTCATGGAGATATGTCTTGTATCATCCCAACACATCACCCATGAGGTCCTCAAATCCTTCCACCATCTGTACCACTATCTGTTTGAACCCAGATAAACTCAAAGACACATCTTATTCTTGGCTGCTGATAAGGATTGGTTGGATTGGAAAGCCACATCATTTTAGCAGGATGTCTATCTGCACCTCATCCTACATCCCAGTCCAACTGCTATAGTCCACTCTTATGGGGCTTGTGCTCCAGTTCTTTGAGCAGAATAGACAACAGGTAGTGAGACAGCATTCTGTTCAACCACCCACATGCCATGGGGGAAGGGCAGTCTGCCGAATAAAAGAGGTGTGTGTGTGTGTGACATTGAATCCTAATCCTATAGTTTTGCTAGTAAACATATTCCTATAAGTTTTGGTATCTGTGTGTGGGCAGGTTTGGTACTACGGATTTCACTGTAATTGCGTATGTTTTCTCATTACCTCATCCTTAGCAGCTTCACTGTTGCATGTGTGTGCTCTTAGTAATTGCACCCCCCTTCCATCACCATTTAATACATTAGGAACACACAGCACTCTCATTTTCTTGTGACCTTTGATTTCAACTCTTGTGATCTCTGTGAACTCTCATACTATTGTACTGTCACAAGAGAACTGATTGCCACTGAAACAACTTTATCAAGTGTGATTTTATCACTGATTCTAAAAGAGTAACTGCTAAAGAATCAAATCTTAATCAAATTCTTTGATACATCTATGCATAGAAAGATTCAATTGCTTATTCTATTCTCTATCACACAAAACTAAGTTGCCTACTATATGTATGAAACTATTAATTTTCCTACAGATGGCTATCTTTGTATCTGTTGCATTAGTGCTGCACCTTTGACCCCCAGCCTTCTTACTGGAGTTGTTTGTATTGAACATATGTGACGTGGAGCTCATTACATATCACTCTAAATAACTTAAACAAAGAAATATGAAGCAGTGCACTGTCCCATCTTTACAATCCATTACCACCTTTACTGTTCTAACCCCAAACCCCACCCAACTGAGCATCAATTGCCCTAAACCCCAACAAAACCCAACCCTCATTCTCCACCTCCCATACTAAGCCCCACTCACAGCCCGAGGAGGCACCAGTCCAGATGAATGGTCTTTTGTGCATCCAGAATACCTGACATCCCCCATCCAAAAAAATGGAAAAGCCCTTTGATCCTCAACCTATCCTTAAATAGATCACTAACTCCATAGCCCAACAGAGCCTCCTTATGCATAAGCTCCACCACAGACACCGAAACCTCCATGACCCCACAACGCACAAAGTTCCACCTCATCACCACAACAACAACCTCATAATCATCTCCCAACGCCATTCCAAGCTATTACACCACATACATACCAACCCCCATCGAGCGACTATCTGTGAACTTGTTTGACCTCTTCCATCGCAGCCTGACAAACCCACGCCCTACCTCATTGGTTGAAACCATGGCAACAGGTTAGGAATTGTTGGCCTAAGAAGATGGATGGGTAGGCGGATGGACAACAAAAAGCATGCTTCACATTCGCCTATATGATCATCCACTCATCTGTTATCTTATTTAACTTCGCAGAGTAGAAATTTCATTGCTTGCTGTAACCACTGTTTTTCTGTGTATATGACAATAACTTCTTGAATCATTATAAGGGGTGGTCTGCCTTGTTAGGTCTTCTGTCCTCTGTCAGTGTGAGTAACCTTAATTCCTATAATTTTTGTTTCCAAAAGTCTAGCAGTATATACTGTACATTATATACTTCTTGAAACAGTGGCTATTTTTTAACTTTATTGAATTAAATGAGTTCTTGTTAATTGTACATATGCCTGGAAAAATGCAATTCATGCCACTCATAGGCAAAAATCAAAACACATCAAATGAAAATGTCTGAAGTTGATTGTAAAAATTGGAGCTGTTGAGGTTCCCTCAGCTGTGAAGACATTAAATCTTTGCTCAGCTCCAAGCTCCAGCAGAACAAAGGACCAGAGGAGAAAGAAAAGAAGCCAAGAGAATGGGAAGAGTATGGTCCTCAAGGAGCAGGTGGAGGAGCAGAGCCGAAGGGGAGAAAGGCTTTGCTACTAGGAGGGGTCAAAGGCCATGGGTCGGAGTTCTTCTGAGCAGACACAGGGGGCCTCGAGACCACAGTGAGGCGTGTCTGTGGGTGTGGGGGTGGTTGTCCTATCTTTTCATAGCCAGAAAATGCAGCATGAAGCTAAATGACTAGAGAACCGTTAAATATGTAAACCTTATCAATATGTTTTAAGAGCCAAATCAGTATGAACATTACCTTTCTTTCAGTTCATAGGACTTCAAAGGTAACAATTATATCAGGATCCATCTACAACCCCGCTTGCTTCTAAATGTAATCATGTTCACCATCAGGGTAGGCACAAATTCAGATCCTAACTCTTTTTCAGTTGCGTTTCCACCTAATGATCTGCAGAGTGAGCATGCTAATTACTATAGTGTCATATGAAATTCTATCATAGCTATATGTATAGGTAGGTGGTAGGTTATGTGATGGCCAGACACATCGATGGTATGGGAGATATCAGGAAATGGTAGAAAGCTACTGTTAGTGATTTAACAAGGTGATCTGGAGAATTTAGTCACTAATGGAAATTTCAACCCAACTTATTGCACTATTAACTATATCCTTATAACTGTCAACTGATTTCCAATGTGTGTTTCTTTGAGCATCTGAAGAAGGGACCTTGGAAGCCATTAAATTGCTGAGGTTGCCAGTTAGACCTACAGCTGTGAAAACTAACGACAATGAAGAGTTAAGTATTTCTGTTCACTCAGCACTGAAGGCTATGCATGAACCTCTGGTGACTATTGATCAAGTTGCCCTTTATGCATGAACACCAAGGCGCTGGCAGCTGTTTGCTGTGGTTTACTGGCTGTCTTATAAACATCTACAGTCATCGACTTGGTGTCGTGCAGCTTAATGAGTATAACTATAACATGAAAGTTTGTGGGAAACCGTGTGAGTTTGATTGGTACAGTATGGTTAGCTGCAGCGCTGCTTTTAATCTGATTAAATCAGAGAGTCCGACAGACACAGATTATGAGCTGAGGAGTCAATGAAGACGGTTCCCAGCAACATACACAGCCCAACTGTAATATACAGTAATAACATGCAGATGCCACTAATTGGCATTCACCCAAAGTCTTAGACAAAGTTAATCAAGGATTCATATGTGTGAAGATGCAGTATCTTAGTATTCTGCTCAGTGGGATTTTTCAATGTTGACAGGTTTGACTGACACCTTTACTAGCTTGAGATGGCATCAATAACTAAACTACTTCACATGCTAAATCAAGAAAATATGATGAAATATTGAATATCTGTCTCATATTGACAGATATTGGAAGAGTAGTTTCTCACGGTCAAAATGACTTTTTTTTATCCATAATTGTTGACTAATGTTTCACAGATTGGAACATCGCATCAGATCCCAAGTAGTTTTACCTATAGTTTTACTGCATTGATCATAAAGAGCTGTCTGCAGGGCAGGGGTCCAAAATGACTTCACTGACAGTCATATTTTCTATGCAGACAATGAAGCAAAATCCAGTGAAAATAATTAACACGTAGCATTGCTGGTGACTATGAATCTCTGAAACAAATAAAATGATCTGAATCAGCCATTCATCTGGCTTTGAAGAACCTCAATAAGAGAGGAAATATCTGACTTCTGGGACACTGTACGTAATTTGTGTATGTTGGGGAGCTGTTCTTAATATTAGCAATTTTACAGTCTACACTTTTGTGTAGGGATTAAACAACTTATCATATTGATTAATGAGGGGCTACATTTCTTACTTCTGGACAGAGCCAAGCTAACTTATGCTAAGCTAGGCTAGCCAGCTGCAGGTTATAACCTGGACAGATATGAAAGTAGTGTCATTCTTATGTAGGTCTCAGGAGGAAATTAATTATAAACTAATCCTCAACAAGCTCCCTAAAGAAACTGTTAAAACATCATTCTGTTGCTCTTTTGCCATCTGTAACTACTATTCAGCAAGGCACACAAAACACATTTACAGACCATGATTTCCTTCACAGCCAGCCCTGCTGCCATTATCATACCCTTACAATATAGCTTTAACGCAAGTGTCCCCCAGTACGAAGCAAATGTTGACTTCAAGCCGGAGGAGCACAGAAGTGCAGGGGGTTAATATTTTATAAGAGCTTTCTAGCCAGCATAAAATCACAGATTAATTTTTTATTGCTAATGGCGAGAAGCCATCATACACCATCATCCAGCGCCCATGCTAACCTCGTTACTAGCTAACTAACTGAGTACCTTCTCCTCTGTTTTTGGATAGCAGAGCTGAACTTTTTTTAGCTGGTCAATTTGACACTGCGTGAATGAATCTTGGTGCAACGATAAGAGAGATCTGAAAAACTGTCTGGAACTGCTGATTACCTGGATCAGGTGTGTTCATGCAATCAGCAGCTGTACGTGCAGGAATGGTTGTGAAACAAGCAACTCTGCATAACATTTAGACAGAAATCTAAATTGAAGGAGTACATCATAGCAGCTCATGTGTCACCAAGAATCTTATTTTCCTCTTTTCGGGGATCTGAGTCTCATTTCTGCAACCTCGACTCTCTTTATCTGCTGCCTTCTCCTATTGTCTGTATATATATATATATATATATATATATGTGTGTGTATAGAGGCCTAATGAGTGGGGGAGCAGGCACAAGTATCGAAACTTGTATTCATGTAAACTTTTGTTTCAAGACATTTCTCCATCAGTTTATGGCAAACTGTGAGACTGGAAATGGGGCTTGTCCAGTTCCACAATCATTTCGATTTGTACAACAGAACCAGGCACACGTATAGCTTTATAAATCTGATGAAAAGAGAGTATCTGTGCGTGTGTGCGTGTGTGTGAGAACCCTCACTGAGTTTTATCAATCAGGCCCCTGGAGTTTTACCTCGCAGCCTTCCCTCAGTGTTGAAAGCTGGAGACAACGATCCAATGGAAGTAACACTGTATGAGAGCTTTAAATAGACAGCACAGACAGGAGGAGGAGGGAGAGAGGAAGACGACTAAGGGGGAGGGGGGGCATCAGTGCTGAAGGAGAGTTTCCACACTGGCCACGCTGAGCGGAGCACATCAGTAAGTGGAGGAGAGTGTGGCAGCTGCCAGCTGTAAATGTGTGTAAATACATGTGTGGGGCGTGGGGGGAGAAATGTGATGGAAAAGAGCAAGTGTACTTTTAAAGGCTAAATTCACACAGAATCATACAAGGCGGGAATCTGTTGCATTGCTCTCTATGGGTTAACAGCTGATATCACAGCCAGTAGATGTCAAAGTAAAAGCAGTCACATCCCACATGAGAGATAGCACAGCACTGTGACTGGAGATTTTTTAAAGTTCCTAACTTCATTCTGCAGAACATTACTGAGAGACAGAAGCAGAGAGCTGCCCTGTCCTAGCTGTCACCACTCCCTGATTGGCCCAGATTTATGGGGGAAAGGTCGTCTCACTGACTTGCTGTAATCCCACTGGTACACTAAAGCCATCTTGAGGGTGAACTTTGTCCAATCAAAACTTGAATATGTGGCCACAATTACATTGTGGAGGGGGCTGACAGTTCAGATGCTATCTGCAAGGGCAGTTAAGTATACAATAGAGAGAGAGAGAGAGCAGCTTTTTGTTTTCTTACCTACTTACTTTTTTACTGCATTAATTTGCCTTTATGTTTCTTAATTTCTCATGCTTCTTTATTATAAAAGAAAAATAAAATATAATACATCTTATTAAACCTCATGCTTTTAATTTTTGATTTTCAATATTATTTCATAATAATCAACATTTTTTATTATTAATGTTGAAACCAGTCTCATCAGGAGAACACATCCAATGTTTTCTCCACAGAGAACTATTAACACCGCTTCTTATAAACCCGCACTAAAGCGTTAGAATTTAGATTTCCCTCTGCGGCTTCATTAAAACAAAAAAGCATAGACAGCCGCTGTAGAGAAGAAAAGGCGGCGAACACGCAGAGTGGGCGACATGTTGGAGAAGCTCAGTCCTGGAATTCAGCTCGAGCGACGAGAGGAGCAGGGTGCCGCAGTGTGTGGGTCAAAGTTCACGCTCTGTTCTCCACTCTGACCCCGCCTGCAGCTCGTGAGCCGGGCCTCCATTTTGGAGAAGCAAAGCGCTCCATTTTGAGAAGGTGGAATTGATTCAGTACGGTCTTTATGTGGCGACTTATTTATTTTTTACTTAAATATACACATCATCCACCTCACATATAAATTGGCGATGCTATTACTGCCAGAAAAGCCACAGGTTGGTATAATGTAGACCATTGGGCGGGTACAGCTCATGGGCCTGTGTTGATATCGAAGCCTCAGTGAAGGGAAGTTGACTAAGTAACACTTCAAAGAAGCTATAAAACAAAGAGCTGTTGAATCCCTGGGAAATGCCGCCAACTGAAGCCTGTTAACCGGGTGGAGCGGTTGACACGGTGCTCCACACTTCCACCAGCTCTCGGCTCAGCCTCCGCCCCTCCCTCTCTAGCCTACTCGCCATTTTGTAACGCCTATAGCCATTTCATGTTACGGACGTGGTGCTCGGCGAGGGAGAGGAAACAGCAGGCCCACAGGAAGGCGCTGTAATGAATATATGGTTTTCCTTTATAAACGGAACTCGTGGAGTTAAGGTGGAAGGTGGAAGGGATCTTCATGTCGACATTCAGCCATAAAAGAGAGCCGTGCGGACATCGCTTGCAACGTTGTTGCAATACGGAGTTTAATATAAACATTCAACTGAGTCTGTGATAAAAGAAACGATATTTTGTAATAAAGTTTTAGAAAAGAGGAGTTAATTGTTGTGATAACAGTTACTGATCAAATTAGGTGAATGATTAGGCTAATGAAACCCCCCAGTAGAGGGAAGTGTCCTGGTCCTAACTTTACATGCCATTCAGAGCGGTTAACAACAGTAGACCAACCGCAGCCTATTTACATATGTGCTATGGCTCTAGTTTCCCTCAAGAACGCAAACGTGGACCAAGCCAGTTTTTTCTGGTTTAATAAAGAGTCACATCTCTGCCTTGCTCTCTTCCACGCACACATACGTAGCACCTACATACATCCATGTGAGAGCCAGTGAGCGGCCATCTTGCCAAGACAACGCCCATTTACTACAATGAGTGTGGTCACATGACGACGGAGAAGACACCAGAAGGGAGCATATAGAAGGACATGCGCCATTACATGAACATGGGCTCATGCAGGCGTTGTATTTACCACACATTTTCTACCGTAACTGTAGTATTAATGGATAAATATATTGTGTGAACTGTACAGCTGGTGGACATATATTTGTCCCAGCGGCACTGCACTGTGTTGGAACAAGAGTAAACAGTTAAATGCAGGGACACACCTCCCTCTGTGTGCGCGCACAAATGCGCTGTAGAGGCGGAAATGCTTTACAAACAGAAATACATATGCGCTCAGTTTCTCTGCAATTACCTGGACACAGTCACCTTGCCCTCGCGCGTGGCACCCTGCGCTTCCGCTGCATGTGTAGAGGAGCGAGCGCGCGCGTGCCTTCATTCATAAAGTGCGTTGGGGAAAAAACTACTACAGCGGCGCGAGGGATGGGAGGGGCTGTCAGCGCCACTCAGCCCCGCGGCGCGAGAGAGAAAGACGAAGGAGGAGGGGGTTATAGTATAGGATGTATGCTCTGACTGCTCACGTCTGAAATACATCATGGAGGTTTCTGGCATTATATGGCAGCGAGGGGGAAAGAAACAACATTTCTTTCCTGGTTTGAGTGAATGTTGTGGTGTTTTCCGCGTGCTTTTAGCGGCGGTGACACCGGTTAAACCCCCCAGCGCCACTGTGTGTAAACAGAAGTTTAGGAATAAATAAGGATACACTCGGTTTATATATGAACACTCTGAGTCTGGAAACAAAAAGCCAATGAATTAAAGCCGAAGCTTTTCGAAGAAGAAGCTGCATTTGTTTCTAATTTGTAGGCTCAACGGACAAACCTGAAAACTGAAATAATTGCCGATAAAATTAAAAGAAAGAGAGATGACGTTCTCACGTCAAGTTTAAAGGTTAATTCTTTGTCTTCGCGTAGTAGAAATGTTTCCACCGTCAGCGGTGAGAAAAATGAACTAACACCGGCGGCTCAAGTTATAGTCAGAACGTGGATATTCCATTTAAAAAACGTAATAATAATAATAAGAAATGGTTTAAAGGTAAAGCTGTTCTAACATTTGAATCATTTCTCAACATGATTAAATCAACACTACTTTGTTGTGTATGGTGTTATGCACACGGACCACTCCCTGCTGGAAAAAAGGACTAAATAAAAGACAACTAGGATCCTGATCCTATTACCACCATGTTTTAGAGGAAAGGAAATGGCTTGATTTTTGTTTCAGTGCAGCTCAGCCCTCACATTAAAGTGACTAAAGCTGAGAACAGGTTTAATCTGATCAATGACATGTCCTGAACTACACAAGGACATTGTAACAGCTCTTCTAGATGGTGAAAATGTTCATTTCATTTCATTGCAGACCATCCACCAGGAGCCTCCACATGAACCTGACTCATTCATACACATCTGTACTTTGACACCACAAAGGAGAAACAGCTTTAAAGAAACCTTGAAACAGGTAATTACATTTTTCACACTCTCAATTTACCTGACTAAATTATTGCCACATATTTTCTGTCTTATTATATCTCATGTCTGGTCTTCTATGACTTGACAGGATGACAATTAAGAATATTTCTTCTGTGTTGCAAAATAATGTTGCAAAATTTCACAGAAATGTGCTACAATACAACTGGTGCAGTCTAATGACAAAACAGAGGATTAACAAGAATAACACTATAAAATGTAAATATAATCTTTTTTCCTGACAGAAAAACAGCAAGTAAACCTTTAAAAACATTAACTAAATATAAAAAGTATAGTTTAATCAAGTAAATATTAAAAAGGTGAATTTTACTGTAGTAATAATACAATTTCAAATCCACTACCCCACTTGAAAATCCCTTAAAGTTGTCAAAAGTGATTTATTAAAAAGGCGTCAAGAAGCATTTTAAATACATTGATCATTATAATGATGATTTTATTAACTCGTCATTACAAAATAAGATAAATCGTTTACTTAAAATCTAGTTTTAAGTTACAGGACTGAAAAGAAATTCATATTCTTTATATTTCTATGACAGCAGGTTAAGTTTAACAATTCATTTTTCTTTTTTTTTATATGAAATTAATTGTCTAAATGTGAAGAACTTGTTTCCTCATAACAGAGATTTCAGGACATTGAACTAGTGTGTTAAAGCTGAAAATTCAAACATGGTCACAAATATTCATGAAAAAGTAAAATAAGGTTTCGCTGAGGAGATTCTGACACCTACTCCGACTAATTTGTAGGACTAACAAACTCATTTCACCGTACTGTGAGTGTTAAGGCCTTGGAAATGATGCAGTTTTTTAGTTTTTTGCTGCAGCTTTTTCAACTCAGATTTGACTATTTTTAAATACATATTTTAATTCTTACATTGTCTGTTCGAAAAGTCTCAGAAAATTCATCTTTTCTAATGTTTAAGCTGCAGGAAACAAATGGGGGAAAAAGGTGGATAATGTTTCACATTATTTTAATGTTCATTACGTTAAAGAATTCCAGCTTTTATGTGTATAGTTCACTGACTAGTGTACAGTTATATTTCTTCAGTATAAAGTGCCTCTGCTGTAATATTCTCATAATAATGTTTCTTTTGTTGAGCTGATTTAAATGAAATAAAGTCAGAGAAACACAACTTTACTCATCTAACATCATAGAACCAGAAATTCAAATCTTTATTCATTCATTTGTAATCATAGGAGTGTGTGAGGACTGTTTGTATAAATGAGAAGAAAAATAAGCTTTTACATCAAGTGATAATTCTGTTAAATGTGCTGATTGATTCAAGTAAATCAGTGAACACAGTGCTTAATGGCAACACACAGGCTGTCACTTCTCCACACACAAGCTGCTAGCATTGAAACAAAAAAAAGGACAAATAAATATTAGGATTTTTTTTTTCTCTTTTTTTCCCCAAATGGAACGTGGACAGGGGCCCAGCCTCTGTCGTCCCCTCTTCAAAAACAAAATGGGGGAGAAAGGAGGAAGAGGAGAGGGAAGGAAGGAGGGAGTTCCTGCTTTGTCTAAATGATAGAGAAAGTGTGTGTGTGTGTGTGTGTGTCGTCAGCGCTCACTTTGTTTTGAATCAGCAAGCAACGGGGCGGGACCAGCAGCAGCCTATAGAGAAGCAGCAAGAAAAGGGGCCCGTCTCCCCCCCACACACACACACCAGCAGCGGCAGCAGCCTCCTCGTATTTCACTCCCCTGTTTGCAGCTCTGAACAGCAGAGGGCTGACTGAGTCACTGCTGCTCTCCACTGCTCTGGTTTCAGCAAACCAAGTTACTGCAGCATTAGTGAGGAGACCAAACCTACTACTGCTGCTACTGCATAGCTACTATTAATAAAAGGTAACAGCAGCAGCTCACAGCATAATAACTTCTATCCACACGTTACTGAAATGACACAGTCATATCTATGAGCAACAAACTCTGTTCCAGCTTTCTGGAGATTGTTTCTTCTGACATCTCAGCTTGTGCTGCAGCTTTATTTTACACTGTGTTTGACATTGTTTCCAAACTGTGAATTCTTTTAGTGTTTTTATCTTCAGCTAAATCACTGCTGCTTATTTCACTCCCCCCCTCAGATTTCCCTGGTAAATTCAAAGTTTGCACATTTGTGGTGTTTTTGTAGGACTCTAAATATCTGTCAAATTAAAAACAGATTTATTTAAGAAATGCTTAATGTAAAAATGTTCTGCTTTGACTTCAAATTTGCATCTGATTTATTTATCTACAAAAAGTCTATTCAATCAAATTAAATCAGCTGCTATGAAAATAAACATTTTTCTATCTAAAAACGTAAGCTGTTTTGTGATTTTAATGTTTGCATGTCACTGAGAAGTGAGTCTCAGGTGCAAACAACCTGTTTAAGTGTTTCTGCACTGGTGAAGAAACTTGTTTCCAGCACACTGAGTTTTTACAGTAAATGGTAGCTTTAACTAACACACCCGGTGCAATAAAAGCTTTTTAACATTACTCAGTGGGGGGGTGGGGGGTTGTTCTTTGTTTTTTTCTTAAACTTTGTGTACGGCATTTTATGCACAACTCTAAATTTTGCATCTAGTTTTATTATCTGCTATTGTGACATCAACCTAAATGTTCAAATGCCCACAGGGGCAGTTTCTCTTTAGGTTTTTCTGTGTGGAAATAGAGTAAATAAAGCAACATGAGAGATCAGCAAACAAGTTGTTAAATTTAGGTTGGAAAAAAAAAGTTATGTTAACAGTAAGTCAATGCTGAAATGTGCAAATGTGTAGAAATTTGAAAAAAAGTAGTCACATTCACATTCTTCGTTTGGGGGGGGGTTCTGTGGTGGGTCGCAGGGCCCTGAGCAGCATCATTTTGCAAATGTATTTTTTTTTACAAGGTGATAAAAACCACAACATCTTCAGCTCATTTCTAATTCACATGAGGCTGAAAAGTCTAAATTACACGCAAGTTTTTCTATCTGCAGCAACCTGTGGGAGGAGGAGATGCTATTTACAGCTGCAAGTGGGTCTGACATGATGAAGGGGGGGGCATCTAAACTGAGGGCAGCTTTCACCTTTCTTCTACGAAACTGGGCCATTATATCGACCGGTGTGCAACACCACCCCCCACCCCTCCTTCTCTGCTGCATTCACTTCACTCATACGTGCACACAAAGACATGCAACAGCTGGAAATAAAGCACTGATAAAGCAGATGTTTCAGTCAGTCAGTGTGAATGATCAGCACCAGGCAGGAGACTCCTTTGATTCTCTCCCCACATAGGGAATTCCGACTCCTTTCAGTGTCCTAAGTAAACCCATCAAATGTCACACGGTGTTTTCTGGAAGGCTCCCACCCAACATCACTATGTACAACTACTGTGACACCTCCCTCCACACCACATGAGCCAGTGCAGTGGGTGTGTTGCTGCACACCCCTGGCTTGAGCACACCCACTTTGGAGAGGGGAGGGAGGAGAGGGAGTGGCTGAGGGAGGGAGGGAGGCAGAGTGTGGGAGTGAGGAGGGAGGTATAACAAACTACAGGGCTTGGAGGGGGAGGGGACTCCTCTGTGTCTTGCCCCATCTTCTTCTACTTCTCCTTCCCTTTGCTTCCTCCATCTGCAGCTCATATATGTCTGTGTGTGCGTGTGTTTGTGTGTGTGCGTGCAGGCATGTGACCAGCAGGCATAGGCTCCATTTTACAAGGAATTTTTGACAAGGAAAGCTGACGTAAAGCAAACAGTTTTCCATCATGTAAAGGAGTGAAGTGGACAATAAGGCAGCTGCTAACACTTGATGACACAGTGGCTAAAATGTGAGCAGATAATGAATGAATGATTCCTGGATGATCAGTTAAGTTAGCTCATGTTACTAGTACTTTCTCCTAGTTCACACTTTAGCTTACAGGCAAATAATGTCACTTTACTCCACTACATTTATTTGCTAACTATAGTTACTTTTCAGAATTGGACATTAGTAATACAAAATACAGTATACAGCATAAGAAATGTACAGCAGTACAGAAGTATTTCAACTTACAACTATTAGATTCTAATTCAGCATGGAAGCTGTTCTAATCAGCTCCATCACACAATAATGCTCCAATAATTATATTCCAACAGTATCATATTCACTGATGTGAAATGAGCCATTTTTCATAAAGAGTACTTTTATGTTTGGTACTTCTTTGAGCTAATACCTTTATTTAAATAACCATTTGAGAGCAGGACTGTTACTTGTATTCACTGAGTATTTCCACACAGTGGTATTACTACTTACTACTAAAGTAAATGATTTTAGTATGTGTAAACCAATGTGACGCAGGAAGTGATTGTGATGCAGTGTACAGCTCACATGCTCTTGTATGAATTTGATTGTATTAATATATAAACATATGAATATGGTGATTAGAGGATTTGAGAATCCTACTGCCTCTACCTTGTGACAGTAAGAAGGTGACATTTTTACACATTTCTGCAGAGATGCTTACAAATATGACCTAAAAACACAGGTGTGTATGCTCATGATTTATTTATTTTTTTTGTTACACATACACTGCATTTGAAAATCAGCTGTCCACATTGTAAATACTGATCAGTGTTAAAAATAAATAAAAATTACAAGTTGTCCGGCCTTAGAAACTTCAATCAAGTAAAAATTTTAATTGTGATAAATCATTTATAATGTGAACCTGTGATTTATTACAAAGACGTTTAGATAACTTGTGTCATTTTGTTGAGGAAAATTTATTCTGCACTGTTTATTCTATCAGAATTAACTATGTTTAATAATTATTTACTGGAAACTCATTAAGTAATAACTAATTGTTATGTCATCTGTTTCAGAACATAAAATCATGAGCTCAGTTGACTGAACGTCCAATTAATTGAGTTCACTTAAATCAAGTTGTTTTTATGTTGGAATAAGTTACCAGATGTAAAAATTCTAAGTTGAGGCTAAAAGCATAAAACTAAGTGATTATGTTACATTAAAACACTTTTTTTTTTACAAAAATGAAATCAGCATTATCCCAATGTCTTTCAGCTTTCCTAACCTATTCCTACTCTAGTTAGTAATTGCCTCCATTTCTCAGAAAAATGCCTCCTTACATGCACCACACACACACGCACACACACGTACCATACATGTCTTGCTGCACTGCAGTCTGATCTGCTTCCTGCATCCGTGGGTGCAGAATCCATCCTGTTCAGTCTCCTCCTGCTCTCTACAGTAAATGCTTGCTCTTTAATTTAAGAATCTGACGCCGTAACTCCACTAATTCAAAGTTTCACTCTTGTTTCACCTGGTATTTACCAGAACTGTTTTAGAATGGATTTTCTACGCCAGTCATTACATACTGCACAGCCTAAACACAATGCAATATAAACTCCAGTCATGTAAACTATGTTTTTTCCCCTCAAGTTCCTCCAGATAAACCTTGCAATCTTTACTCAAAACACCACAATAAAATTCATTTTCTTGCCTCTTCCTTATTGCAAATAGAAAGCTGATGAACCTTGTGCTCACAGACTCTCAACATGCTGGAGACGAGCTGCAGACAGAGCAGAGACAGTCATAGTGAAACCATGTTGCAGCAGACACACTCAGTGAGTCATTGTTTGGAGCCCCAAACACTACATCATTACTCCCTTTTAGAATAAAAAAAACGTGTCATTCTGTCTCTAAATACAGACCATACAGTCTGTCAAAAAGCATTTTGTTGATTGCTACATTACGTCTGTCAAAAGACACATTTTCAACAGCCTGAGGTTCAGTGTCTCACCAACTTGTGAACAGGAGCAACCAGAGATCCAAATGCACTACAATTACTGGTCAACCTCACCAAGCAGCCTTATCAAATGATGAGCTACATTGAGTGGGAATTTGGGCAGTTGGTTATTTTTCTGAATTATGAAGCAGAGAGTCAAATAAGATGTAGTAAAGCTCAGGAAAAAACACAATGAATCCACATTGAAACTAAATTTTAAAAAGTACAAAAGCAAGCCTCAGTAGAATCCTCGTTAGATCTGCAACATGCGATTTATCCTCAGTTTCCATAGCGATTGGTCAGGAGGGTGACACTTATTCTTCACACTTCCATCATTTTGTTTGTACAGCTGAAAAGAAGAGTGACTGTCAAACAATGTGCATCAGAAGTAGAAATACTTTCGCTTCTTGATTTGAGCTTTCAGCATATGTTGCTGCAGGTGAAGGTCACTGTACTGACCCCTTTTTCCACCAGCACCAACTCGGTGCTACGTTCTGGGCTGGTGCTGGTTCAAACTGCAAACCTAAGAAGCAGTTTGCTTTTCCACAGGCTACAGAGTCACATCAGGGCTACGTCATTATGTCACTATGTACACCAGCAATTACTTTCTATACATTTAGATTATGGCAGGATGTTAATGTTAGCCTTTGTTAGCTTTAACCTTTAGCTTGCTAATTAGCATCAATTTTGTTTTATCGATCACATGGCAGTTAAACAAATCCATTAAATGATACACTGATTTTTATCTTTACATATAGCTGGTCTTGCTGGTCAAACCATGATGCAAGCAGTTCTTGAATCTAGACCAGCAAGAGTTCGTGCCCCCCCTTCTTTGGCTGTTGAAACGCGAAGAGCTGGTTTTATACCAGCCCTTGAAGTGGGTTGGTGAAAAGGAGTAACTGAGAGCTCTGGAAATTGGGTCTATGGACAACTGCCCTCAAAACACTAAGATCAGGGCAGTAACTTTTTACATTTTTGAACTTAAATAGATCTCACTGATCCATTCTCCTGCATAGACTGAAATCACCTGCTAATCTCGACAAGTCATGCTGAAGTTACTCTCACCCCACGTTGTTTCTGACAGATAACTTGTTGTCACTGGAGAATATAAAGCAATGAGGGAACAGTCGAAATGTGTTAATAAGATAACAGTCAGGGAGGCTTTTGACATACAAAGGCAACAAAAAAAAGTTTTGTGTCAGTTTTGATGCCGTTTTATTTGTAGATAATATTCTCAGTGTGGTAAGACATTTAAATAAAAAAGTGTCATTTGTAGTAATTGGGGATTTTAAACACATAATCCTGCAGCGTGATCACAACAAAGCAGAGTCAGATTGAAATGAATAGATGTCTTTATGTCCTGCAGAAGCTCTGTAATCACACTAATCATTCAAATGGATTTCTCAGGCTTCAAAGTAACTAAGTATACGATATATTTCATCATATATTTCAATTAAAAAAATCCTGTTGACTATAGATTACACGTTTGCCTTTATGTTGTCTGCTCTTCAGAATACTGATATTATATGGTTATGTGATTTTATCCTTTTCTTTCTGTGTTTGACAGATAGCATGGCTTATTTTGCTTTCAGCTTTTATCATACACCACAGCTATATTTTAATATATTATATGTATTATAACATTGTGCCTCCAAAATAATGGCCAGTGATTATAAGACATTTTTCCACCCTGGGTTTTGCTTCTCAGGCTACACATAGTCTGTTCAGGCTCTAAATAACTATCCACTCTCCTCTGCATGGTCTTAGGGAAGGAGAGTATAAAGGAGTATTTCACTGATTTTACATAATAGTCATCTTGTCAGTATGAACTTTTCTGTTAGGTAAGGATGGTCTAACAATGGTCTAACATGGCTGAGTTACATTAGGGACCACACAGGATCCAATATTTTCTGCGTCTTGGGATTTTACGAGCAAGTTTTTTCAATTTTTTTTTAGTAGAAGTATGCTTCAGAAGTTTTTCAGAAATTGTGGAGAGTTGCTGTTGATGCCTCTCATTAAATCAGACTCACAGAACATGCAGAGATATTCACTTTGAGTTTTTGAGCAAGGCTCACCCTTCTAACAAATCAAAACATTTCTGTTGGAGTAGTCAGTTTTGCACCTTCTTATTAATTGTTATTTGATAATGGCGTGTGAACGAGCACAGCAGAGTAGGGACAGACTCATACTAACACTAGTTTAATTTGTATATTGTAGCTATAATGAAAGTTCAATGCTAAATCGCTTGTATGAAAATCACAATAAGACCTTTATATGTTTATGAAAGATCAATTTTATTAGAATATTGGGTGGTATATTTACTTACAATTAGTTTTTTTTCCCTTTTGTTTCCTCCACTTTTTTGAAACAAAGACTTGGCTCTTGATCACATAAAGACGTACTACTACCATTTAAAAATTGTGTCTTTCTTCTACATGTATATGCAACACAAATGTGTTTTTTAACTAAAGCTAAAAACTAAAGTATGAACTAACTAGGGAAACAAACACACATGCGCGCAGAGGAACCAGAAAGGGGGGGGTCACAGGAAACTCCATATGTAAAAGAGCAACTATAGCAACTTTTCACAGCCAATCACAGCCCAGCGTGAAATGCTTTCCATCCAATCAGGAGTGTGCTGCCCTTAATCTCCAGTTTCTTTCTCATTACTGCTGAAAAAATGGCAAGAATTTAGGTCCCCCCCCCCACACACACACACACACACCTATCTATTCTAGGCCCATGGGGGAACTGTTATGGTAGTTTGATGGAGGGAAACGTAAATGGTGAAAGCTCATAAAAGAGAAAGAACAAAAGACAAAAAGTAAAAGAAGAAAGACACACACACACACAAATGAAGAGAAACCACTTAAAATGAGTTCTGCAATTCTAAGCAAGGATTCTTCAGCAAAGACAAAAATCTCTTATTTTATAATTGACTCATTAGAATAATCTATCTTGTTAATCTGACTTAAATTTATTCATTTACTGAACATTCTTTGTAGTTCTGTAAGGTTAAGTGCCCCAAAAAAACACTGATTCTTCATTTTATATGATGACTTTATATCAGAGTCAGTACAAAACTATGATGATAATGATGATAAGCTGTTCCTAGTGAAGTGGTTACTTTTTAAATGAACTGACTTCAGCTCTAACCTTCATTATTATTGTTTTCATTACTGTGAAATGAAACGACGACGACTTCATGTAATGTATTGTATCAAAGATGCAGCATGTTTGCAGCATGTCTTATTTCATCAACCTAAAAAAAGAAGAGTTTTAACTTCAAGTCTACTAGTTTTGTTTGTTTTAAAATTTAATTTAATGAGTTGAGTGAACTCAGAAGTCCATTCACAACAACTAATGTTTTTAAGTTCCTAAAATATTTTAAATTGACTTAGCTTGAAAATAGAGCTGAGCTGATTCCACAAAAATGTGGGAAAAAAGTGTTGAAGAAAAAAAACGTATGAAAAACTAGCAGAATTGCAATAATAAGTATAAGTTTAATAGTATATTTTTATATAGTTTAGTCAATTGGTTTTATGGAAAATCCACTTTGGTCTACAGATTTGCAGTGATTAATACTTTTGTCCTTGTAGTTTGACCGTTTATACAAGAGGCCCGCTGTTCTCCTGCAACAGAAGCAGAACTGGAGTGAAGGAAAATGTCTGCAATCATTTCAGCTCAGTTTTACTTCCATCTACAGCAAAGAACAATTCCACCTCAGAGATGCAGAACACAAATATATGCTTATGAAAAGAAGCAAATGAAAAAATAGGTGTTTTTCTTTGTGTTGATTATTCTAAAAAGTGTTTTTTCTCTCCCTGAATTCTCCATTTACCAGCCATAAAAATGTAACATATAATAAAACAAATTCCTGATCTCTGAACTTTGAATTTAGTACTAAGTCTAAGCGTTAAAGCAACATTGAAGGATTTTGTTTTCATGGTTTCTGTACACTGTAAGTGGCTTGGAAATTCATCCATTACTAAAATATTTTCATTTCCAATTGTGCTGCTTTGTAACTATTTTTTCCCCCAGTTTAAAGTTTTTCTTCTTCGTTTTCAACATGAAATTATATTTTAGGCAATTAACAGCTTCAAGTAAAAAAATTTCTTTTCATCATAATGAAAAAAACAATTGTCAGCTTCACCCCGAGGTTTCTATGTGTGGCTTGTTTTATGCTGAATGAGTCTTATGACAAGAAAAAAAAGTAAAGAATAACTGGCCGTGATTCATTCCTTATTCGTCTAAAACCTTTCTACATCTGCTTTCTGCCTCTGTTAACATTGACCTCTTGTTTGCATATTTCCCCGCAGTGTTCTTAACAAATGTAATAAATCCTGTTCTTCAGTATTTTTTTTACTAATTCATGTGTAGCTGCTGACCTAAAGTTTGTCATTTTCTAAATATCTTCAGTGTAAACCTGATTCCAGGAGAGGAAGAAAGCCACCGATTCAGGGTTTTCATTTTTGCTCAAACATGTTCCAACAAAGAAACAAGGATCAGGTAAAATGAGCAGTGCCACTCCCCCCCGACTAGAAACCGACCCTGACAGCTGCCATGAAAGCAGCATCTACTTACTTATTTTGTTGGAACACTTCCATCCTGTTATTTATACAGTTAAACCTCAAACACGCACATAAAACACATTTTCATCAGCTTCTTGAAAACGCATTGTACCCTACATTTTGAAAACTTAACAAGCCAATCAAAACAGAAGATTTTACAACAACCCCGCCCTTCACACTTGCCCCATCCAACCAAATGTTTGCTTCTCTCTAAATCAGCAGCCTATTGGTTTAGACTTGTGACACCTCCCTGCTAATTTCTCAGCCCAAATCTTTATTCTACATTTCTACAATTATGCACAGTAACAATTAAATTTACTGGATACATTTAGTGCAAAAAAGTAATGATCTTCAAGTTTGGAGAAAACTATCTGAACAGGTACTGCAGGTACTTGTGGCTGAAATGCATTACAAAAATAAAAGTATAAACAGTTTACTGAAAACTTTCACAATCTGACTTGAGACTCTCCACCTATGCAATGCACCTTTATAGGTCATTTGTAACAGCAACCCTCCGAGTTTGTCAGGACATTAGCGAGACTGGAGTTTGAGTCCAGTAGAAAAAACAAAAAAAAACACTCTCCGTTGCCGTTACTGTAACCAGTCACATGAGTGTTTATGAATATTTAAGAGAATAATTTGACATTTTCACTAACCCTAAACCTAACCCCTGTGTTTGTGCCTAATCCAAACTAAATCGCTGTATGTCCATCATGTTTCCAAGGGGAAGCCAGTGAGGGACCACTGGCCTTTAGGTTCTAATATACAGTATATACATTCAACTCTATGTATCACCAACATTATTGTATTTAACACTGTTTCTCATTTTCTGCTCTGCACATTTACATGCATGAGAAGGTGCAGAACCTTAGAAAAACCTCACTACCTAAAACATTGAAATTACAGCTCTGACAATGTCCAGAAATGAACATTAGAGGCATCATAAAAGTGGACTTTGTAGTAAAATTGCTACATCAGACTGAATTCTACTGAGACTGCATAGACCTACTATTAAAGTTTATCTAACACCATCCACCATCACTCTGTATGTTTAACGGGTGTGTGCAATAAAGACATGAAAGACCAGGACTGTTTGTATTTTATTGTCTTAGAAATATTGTGTTTGTTGATATTTGTGACTTTGGTGAAGATCAGATCACATTTTATGACCAATTTATGCAGAAGACCTGACAAGAGATCAAAGATATTGTTTGTAAAATATAAAAAATCACATTATACTCTTAAAAGTACTGCTAGTATGAAGTGAATGACATTTGCACAAATGTTAAAGTTATTTATTGTTAGTTATTTGAATGAGCTAACTATCCATGAATTAGCTGTCATTTTGATGCATTTAATTTTGCTAACATTGCCTCAAAAGCTCAGGGCAAAAAAAGACAAGATCCTTGACTAAAGTAAATACTGTACATTATTTTTTTTTTATTTACTCAAGTGTCTCTTGTACTACATAGTAAGTGTTTTTGTCAGTAACTCATGAATTAGAAGACTGAGACTTAAATTAAACTTGTCCAAGTACTGAATCATGTGACTCCTCCTATGAGCACAGTCTGGTAGAAAACTAGAAAGCATTTTGGTGATTTCCAAAAGCACGAAAGGCTCAAGATGCTTCAAAGATTTGATCCATTTTACTGCAAACAAAAACGTACATGTGCACGTCCGAGAGTGTCAGGCTCTCTCTCCTATATACATGCATACGTCCTGCCTACAACATGCACAAACACACATATGCACGAGGGGCCCCATCCCACCACGCAGACCTGACCCCTGGGCCCCAATCCACCCTCCCCCACCCACTTCTTTTCTTTCGTTCCCCTCTTCTTGATCTTTCCTTCTCACTGTTCTTGTATGTGCTGCTGTGGTGTGCAACTACCCAGATGTGTTCATGTGCCCATTTTATTTTTAGTGAGCGAAAGGCAGCAAGAACAAGGGAGGAGAATAAAAAAAAAAAAAAAAAGAGTAGGAGACACAGAGAGAGAGCGAGAGAGAGAGAGAGGGGGACAGATGGTTTGAACCAGAGAGAGGAAACAATCAGAAAGATGGGGTGGAGGAGGAGGAGGTCTTCTTAAAGAGACAGGACTCGTTTACCCCTTCACCTACATAAGAGCTCTCCTCACTATAACGCCCTATATTGTCATTTCTCTGAGCATTTGCCACCCTCTCTTTTTCCTCTTTTGGCCCTGGGATAAAGGACTTTTGTTAGCACTTTGTTCCATTTAATGTTTCTGTGAGTTGAGTTTATGCTTTTTCTTTTCTTTGTGGCTATCACAGTTTCATAATGAGAATAATGATATAATTTTGAGGATGCAGACATGTTCCACACATGCCCACTAGAAAACACGCTGGGAACTCTGGAGAGTAGTTCAGACGTGCTTCTTTGTTTGCTGCATTTGATTGAAAGAATTAAATCAGTTATGTGGAACCACTTCACAACAACAGCATCAAGGATGAAAAAAATAAATTTGAAATAAATGTTATATACCTTCGATGTATGAAACAAGTCGCTAGTTCAGTTTTCTGGTGCATGCGCAGTCCGTGCACTGGCACTCAAAGTATTCTGTGCCAAATTGTGCTAATTTGTGGTGGCACGCACATGTCTCTATAACATTAAAGGCATCAGAACAGTAGACTTTATGGTAAAACTTGGGAAATTAAGTTATTGGAGCAGATATAATGCATTAGCCTTTAGGCTCCAAAACACGGCATCCTACATTTCCCATAATGCAACATAATAGTGCCTTTTCAGTTGGTAAACTTTTAAACCCCATTTCTAACAACAAATTTCTGTTCAGTTTCACTGATTGGACCTGTGAAGACCTCGACTGAGTAGCACACCAGCTCAGTCGCAAATTAAAATTTGTGGCTTGGCCCTTTAATTTTATGGAAAAGATCATTGTCATGAGCTTAATGAATACAAATGTCCAGTCTCTGAGTTCAAGTCTTTGATTCCACCGCACCATTCTTAGTTTTTATAAGCTGTATACATCTCATCATGTGACACATTACAGCAGCAGCACACTGAGAAAACACATTTTAGATTAGACTGAATCATCCATTCAACGGGAAACTAGTTTGGTTTCATATGCACTGTAACAAATAACAAAAGACACAACACAGCAGACATGTGAAAGACAAACTGAGATTTCTGTGGTCACACACACACACACACACACACACACAGTAGCACACATTTCAACACAACATAGCGCGTAGCTTGAGAGACACTCCAGCCAGTTGACCAATTAGTCAATTAATAAAACACCAAGTGATGCACATGAAAACCAGAGCAATAAGATACACCCAGGACTTGACAGCTTAACATTAGATACAGTAATCCAGGTTCAGACAGTACTCACACAGACTTATTACTGCTATGAAACTGTCCCACAGCACGGCCACACTGTAAGAAACAGAACTAAACTAAATCCCCAGTCCTGCTTCTGGATTAAAGATATATTCAAGTCTGATTATTATATTTTTATTTGAATAAAAGTACATACTGTATGTATCCACATCAATGTGTACTTAAAGTAAAAAAACTGTCTAGATTATTAACAACAGGCCTTTCAAATGATTGTGTTATTGCTACTGTCAGAGTGTGATAAGTAACTAAGTACCATCCTCAAGTAGTGTACATAAGTTAGAGGTCCTTGTACCTTACGAGTGTATTTCCATTTTATACTACTTGTAGTTATACTCCACTACAACTCAAGTACTGCTGTACTCCACTGCATTTATTTTACAGCTTTAGTTACTTTTGCAGCCCAAAATTATTATTTAAAAAAATATACATAATGAATTAATGTTATGGATAAAGCAGCTATTTGACCTGTAGTTATAATAAATTAATAGAAATTGTGTTTGTCACATAAATTTGTACTTTGATGTTGTCAACAGCATCAAATTCAATATTGTTTACTATCGTTTTGGACTTCTGTACAAAATGAAGACTCCTGAGTTTAGTGCATATTTCTTGCAGTGCAGCAGAGAAGCATGACAAGACTTAGGCGACAACGGCCACACCTGTTCTTTGAGCTTTGAGTCCACACTTCCCAGTTCACAGACTGGGAAACTAATGGAGGAAAAAAAAAAACTTCTATACGAGCTGCACTGATTCTCACAGTTGTAACCACTTCTCTCTGCCTGCTCAGAGACAACTGATGGTTTAATGCAGACGCAGGACACTGAACCACAAAATCCATTCACTGACCACAGCTACAGCACTGTATGTAGAGCAGCAGCGGGCTGTCTGCTCTGATTAGAACTCGGCTAACTTCAACACGTCCAACATGGTCGAGATATGAGCCGACATCAGAATTTAAAACACACGCGCCGATCTCCCCTCGCTCTGTAGCCCTTCATCCGTCTGCAGTTATTGCCGTGGTTTGTTGTCTTGCAAAAGAGGCTGGAGAACATGGCAACACCCCAAAGGAAAAGAGAAACGGGGAGAGCAAAAACAAAAGATTGGAGAGAAGAGAGATGAACATACCAGAACGAACCAGAGAGAGAGAGGAGTGAGAGAATGTGTGTGTGCGAGCAAAGCAGGGAGGGAGGGAGAGGGAGTGCCTATCAACTGCTCTGGCCTCAGTGCCTGGTGACCAGACCACCACCCCCTCCCTCTCTTGCTCGCTGGCTGCTCGTAGGTGCTGCTGCCAGACGATTGGTCGCACCCCCCTTGCTCCCTCCGCCCACCATCCCCTCCTCTTCTTCTCTCTGCTAGCCAGCCATGACAGGAGACGATGGCTCTCTCTCTCTCTCTCGCTTTGTGAAAGACAACACACACATTCACACACACACACACACAGTTCTGCACATGCATGATGCATTTTGAGTGCATTTAAAGTTGCAACACACTTTACGTAACACAGAAAAGAGAGAAAAATAAGTAGCAGAAGACTGGAGACTGGAGCAAAATAATAAAATACAGGTTACGATGAAGGTGAAATCAATGGCAGAATGTGACTGTTACTAAATTCTCTAAATGCTGCAAAATACCGACTGAAACCTAAGATAATGGAAAATGAAAGAGGAATTCCAAACACCAGCAAAACAGTGATTCTTGCAACATACTGATCAGTTCTCTTAAGTGAAAAAAGACATATTTTTAATTGCAGACTTGTGCATTTTCAGTTATTTGAAATCAAATTAGACACATCCATAACAAACATCCATTTTCCTGAAATTTGAAGACAAGCTTCCGGCGCAGATGGTGGCGGAGGGAGACAGCCCTGAAAACAGAGCAGAATCTTCACCTTAGCACATACAATGATGTTATTACGAAAGCATGCAGATGGCATTTAGGAACAATTCTGAATATCATCTGAGTATTATATATTTGGTTATTTGGTTCATCTCAGCTACGGCGTCAATAATGAGCATGGAACCACTCTGTGCTGTTGAGGTTTGAGTCACACGCTTCAGCAGGATTTCTGCAGATCTTTTTTTACCCGTTTGTCAGATGTCCTGAAGTGAAGCTCCACCTGCACCATGTGGACATCACCTTCCTGCTTCAAGCGACTCAGGAGCAACAGTGTCCATCACATGTGAGGACTGAATGAAAGTCAGTGTGGATGTCTAATTTATTTTTTTATTAAAATGAGAAATGAGGGTGAAGATTATACGAGCTGCTTAACAAAGTAGCACAGTGTAGTGCTAGTGCGTTTACTTTTTGAATTGAAAAGGGTTGGGACAAACAACCTGGAGGAGTAATTGCTGACTTGCATCACAATTTTAGAAATGTGAAATTTCCAACATGTTTGCAGGGGGTAAGCCAGTGAGGGATCAGTGCCTTAGGTACTGCAGTATATACACTGAATTCTGTATTAATGAGGGTGAAGATTAAATGAGCTTGTTAACAAAACAGCACAGCTACTGTAACAGTGCAGTAATATGGTGTTTACCTTTCTAAATGAATAAGCCAATCAAGTGTAACTACTGATGGTCTTATAAGGGAGCTTTCAAATCCTGACACATTTTCGTATGATTGAACTGACAATAAACGCACGTTAGAGACAAATATTTTCTGCAGCATTTCACAGGATTATAAATGCTTGTTTTGGGCCATTTCCTGCTATGAATTATTATATAATATAATGTAATAATTTACTGAGCTTTCTATGGAGGTTTACAAAGTGTGAGATGTGTAAATAAGTGTGTGATTCAAATCTACAGAGGTGGTACAAGTACACAAACTCAACCCTCAAAAGTGAAAATACTTTCCAAAAGAAACTACTCCACAGCTAAATATATGCTCTAATACTTACTTAAAGTACATAAGTAAAAGTACTGCAGTGAGAAAACAATGTATTTTAAACTATACTGAATTTGATACTGGTGAGAAAATAAATGTGAGCGTAGCCCAGTGGAACAAAACTGGCCGCTACCAAGTGTGAAGCTGATTTTTACCACTTACTTACTGCTGGGCAGTTAATCCCTAATTTCACACCACAATTTGTTTTACTTTGTAATATCTTAATAAAAATATAGATCTGCAAAATGTAATAACTGAAGCTCAGAAATAAATAAATAAATAATTGGAGTAAAAGTCCAGTATTTTTTCTTTCAATTGCAGTGGAGCAAAGTCTATGTAGTATCAAATGTATTAATATTCCAGTAAAGTACCACAAAGCTGTCCTTAAGAACTCTACTTCAGTAAATGTACTTAGTTACTTACCACCTCTGACTATCTATATTCACATATATATAACAGCCTATAGCAGATGTTTTTGAATGTCTGGAATTAAATGTATTATTTTTATTATTATTAAATGTATTATATCCTGCTAATATATTGACATGCTGTTGTCAACAAACTATTTCAAAATAATGGTAAGCCTTTCCTTCATGGGTGTGTAAAATCTTCAGACTTTGTGTCTTGTATGTGGTTATTTCCAGGAAACAGGAAGTAAACCTGTAAAATGAATGAATATGTTTTAAGAATGTATCCAAATGGTTAAAAAAAAAATCTGCTTGGTTTTTATATTTAAATCCCAGTTTCAAAGGGAAGCAAACATTAAGTCTAACTGAAAGCTGGCGCTGAGGTTTGGATGTAATGTCAGGAGGCACTGATGAATGTATCGATGGTCCTAATGCCTGACGACAAACCTACGGACCTTAAAAGCTTATTGAGTCATACTGCATCATGGGAACGCAGTGGGCGTCCAGATGAAAACTACGCTAAAATGATCAAAATCAGTGACGTTCCCCCAACAGTCACTTCCTGCACAAAGTGTCACATGGCTCCAGTATCTGATCATGAAACATAAGATATAAACTCAACACCCATGAACAACAGTAACTCATCTTTCAAACTGTTAGTGTGCATTAATGACAAATGGAGGGGGGG
>JAUMHL010000029.1:1551387-1581536 GCA_032362345.1 Sandelia bainsii | reverse complement strand
GCCTATAAGGAATTCAGCTCCTACACTCATAGACCTCTAGTTCTTGTAGTTACACATAGAACCACCCCCCCACCCCACCCCACCCCCCACCCCACCCCACCCCCCACCCCATTAAAAAAAAGGGTTCACTCGCCCCCCTCCCATATGTTTTCTCTGGGGGGTGGGTCCTGTGTCAGAATACATACATATATACATATATCATGGCTATTGCATAAACTTGCTTTTCAAAAACAAGCCACGTACACACGTTCAACATTTGGATTAAACAAGTGGATTAAACAGAAAAGACGTGAAGTCGCAGCTTGTTGAAGACGTTCAACATTTCGCTTCGTTATTTGTTCTCACGTTGGACGTTCATTAACAAACTGCTGTTTAACAGCTGGGACATTTTAAACATTTCTTTTATAATTCAGTACATTTGTGTTCACTCAAACGCCACACACACGCCTGTGGCCACAGTAGTTGAACAGATGTTTGACATAAATATTTAAATATACAGAAATTTGGCTAGTTAGTTTTAAAATGTGACTTCCAAAAAATGTCTTTTCGGTAGTATTAACTCCCTCCTCTTAAGTTCGTTTGAAAACTGAAACACACGTCAATGAATTAGATTGTATTCCAGTTGTGCGCACAGGGCGAGCTAAGCAACCTGAACGACACACACGCGCGCACGCACGCGAGGGGGGCATAAACAGCAGTGTGTACGTTGCTCATTCTTCATTCAGAGCTTCGCCATTTTGGCCTCACTGCCTGATGTGGAGTGACTCTTCTCTGCATGGAGGAACCACGTGTTGTGGAGTCACTGAAGGCCTCAGCTCGCCCACAGTAGACCCCCCCCCCCCTCCTCCCATATATCACAAATCACCTTTATCATCACTGCTCCTCAAGGTTATCACACACAAAAGGTCTGAGAGAGTCCAAGCACAAACACAACGCCATTAGAATCATTTACGGACCCGCGGGGCGGGTAAGAAACTACAAGCCTGCTGCCATGTTGGTTCCTTGAAGCATGGCGAGTGGCCTGTTTCTGCAGTTTGGCGTTGAAGTGGTAAGATTTCAGCTACACGGAGCCTAAGCTGCTCCTTGTGTTTGCGCCATGTTGCAACGTCTGTGGTCTGCTCTCATGGCGCAGAGCGTCCGCAAAAAAATTAAAATGAGACATTTGGCCACACTGACACAAAATAAACCACATTAAAAGTAGTTCCACCTTTTGTTAACATTTCTCAGAAGTAAACTGGGAACCAGTATGGTGAAATGTGCGCATTCTTTGATCTGATCATGTGATAGACACCCAAAGCACACGTGTGGCCAGCAAGCGAACATGGAGAACTGAGCTCTGCTCAGCTTGTATCTATGCCAAGGGTTAGAGGCGGGGGCCACGGTCTGCAGCCGAATACTGTTCAAAACAGGCCGTGTACCTCTCAGCAGCTGATCTACAATGGACCCCAGGTTATGGACCCAAAAATCAATCTATACTATATCCATTTAAATGCTTAACAATCACGATACACTAAAATGGCATTTTAGTGTGCATACATACGTTTTTCAATTGCACAGCTACAAAACGGCTCAAAATGATAAAAAATAATTATGACTATTATTATGAATAAATACTAAAATACACTGCTGCGTTTTTGCAAGAGGTTCATTTGAATTTAGAATTAAACTGAACTTTTATGCACAATTTATTCGACATTTTAGAAAAAAAAGTTAAGCCTCCGTCAATCACATGAACATACATTATCACATTTTTTAAAATAAGTTATATAGCGTGAATTCGTAACGAGGAAAAATGAATAAAATGAGATGAACATTACGTGCTTACGTAAATACTGTTGATGACAGTACGATTCAGAAACAGTTTTTACCCCAGTGCTATCAGACTGTTCAACAACACAACACACAGTAACACATCTGTGTTATTCTCTCTGCAATAAAAATCTGTTTTCTCATACTACGTGCAACACTGTAGCACACAACACTTTACACTGCACTGACACTTTTATGTTACGTTTATGCAACTTAAGCTAAAACTGTGTTTATTTAAGACTGTGTTTTATTTATTGTATTGCTGCACTGCTATGTCCTTTATGTTCTGTCTGCTAAGATGGCATTCAAGTAAGTATTTCATTGTGCTCTGTACACTGTACATATGATAATAAGAAACTTGAATCTTGACTATAAACAATGCATTTCCTCATGCTGTGTCATTTCTCAGAGTATTTTTAAGCCTGGTTGTGCTGCATACCAGGCTATAGGACGTGTTTATAGCGTTTAATGAGGACTTTGCAAAACTATCAGCTCTCCGTGTTTAACAGCTTCACTCAGCACCACCAGCGTCTTGAAAGGACCAGAAAAGCCCAAACTACACCGAGCACGACGAGCAGCTGGCTCAAGTTGTTACTGTTCACTTTCGCAGCTATGGCCGATAAAGTTGAGGCTCCACAACAGCTCCCACCACCCAACCCAAAAGTCCCCACTACAGCGGCGAACACAGCCTTCAAATAGCTTTAAAGAGAAGGAGGACACAGGAGTACGTTTAAACTCAAAATAAGGTGGGATAGTGTGATAGAACAAGGTGATGCAACACATGAAAGGGGGGTTAGAGACAGGGGCAGGGGGGAAATAAATTAATGAATAAAATATAATATCGTTTGGTACCTTTGCTTCTTGGGGACGGAGTGCTCGACCTCAATACGTTTCCCTTGAAGTTCCACTTTACCTGAAAAAGAAAAAAAATGAATAAAAGGTGTTCAGAACACACTAGCTACATGCTAACTGTTTAGTAGGCTAGCTACTGCAGGCCTGTGTGGGAAAATGCTGTACTGTGGGTATGTAGCTAAAGTGGATAGCCTCTCGCTGCTAACTTTGTCAAACCTGTGGCTTATTAAAATCAGTAAAAAAAGACTCTGAACCATAGCTGAGAGGAAAGGTGAGAGGCGGCCATTTTCAAAGGCCCCAAAACATAACTTACACTAGACTTGGAACAAGTAACTAGTGTGGTCTCGTCAGTTTGTGTCCATTAATTGGCTATTTAAAGTCTCCGAGTTACAGTGTAATAACTGGACAAATGTTGATTTCACTCTAAACCGACTGTGTGTCTTTTAACAAATTTAAAGTTCACATGACGCTTAGAAGGGGCTGCTTTAGGACTTTGGGTGTTTCACGTAACAGAAGAAGCAGAGGGAGTTGACTGGCATGGCGACGTTGCTCCCTCACGTTACATGTGTAGGAAATCATGGGAAATATGGTGTAAAACACTGTGGTGACGGAGTGAATCTAGCTTTAACGACAACGCTGCTCCTCGGTTGTAATTTGAAAGTAATGGTGCTGCGAGGCCTGTCGTGGTTAGGTACACAGGGTAAGATTTTTTCCTCCTATCTTTGTCACAGTGGTGTGTGTCGGCTTAAAGGGGGAGGGGAGCCAGCGAGGTTTCATTCTATATCACAGGAGGGGACTCAATTCAATGCGAGGGTGCAACACATCGAAATGTCATTCACATGTACATTTTTAGCCACACACACAGACCTGAATTATCATAGTGTTAGAACTGCTCTTCGTACAGTAGCAATGTTGTGTAGTAGTATTAGGCTCAGGTTTTACTGTAGCTAGCTTTACGTTTACACTACGTGTGTCCCACCCCCCTGCAAAAGTTGAATGCCCCCCCCCGGGCATGTAGCTCCCCATACAACATGATTCATTAAGCTAGCATCAATAAATTAATTGTATTAATGTATTTTTATCCGACACGTTCATGTAGAAGCGCTGGAGGTGCACGGAGAGTGAAACTGGGGCACACCGCTGAGGGAGAGCACGCAGCCGGGGATGTACACCGGCTCTACCGCTTCCCATTTAGAATGAATGAAACTAAAGGTGGAAGGGGGTCTTCGGCGGCCAATAGTCCACCTTAACTCACCAGAAAACGTCTCGATTGCCTTCATGGCCCAGTGGTCGTCCGGACAATCCACAAACGCGTAGCCGTTTTTCATTAGAAACTGTCCGGAGTAGGGGATCTTGTGGTCGTCAAAGGTTTTTCCTAAGTCCTCAGCGGTCACGCCGTCGCCTAGATTCCCAATGTACAGCTTGTGCATGGTGGAAATAGTTTTTCCAAGTCCCAAAAAAAACGAAAAGAAAAACAAAGCCCGGAAAAAACTAAAATTAAGCCCGCAAAAAGTTTCTCTCCTCTGTGTGCTAATAGCGCAACAAGATATTGTCACACTTGCCAGTCAGTTAAAGTGGGACTTGCACTAGAGAAGAGGAATACCTCAAAATAATAAAAAATAATAAAAAACGAAACAACAAGCAATGCAAGACGGGCTAAATATGAATTCTCTGTAAAAGTGTACAAACAGACGTGGCGTTGAATTTAGCTGTAAATCCAGATGAATAAGTGCAGCGGGAGACGAAATGAAATCCCTTGACTTGCAGCCGGCCCCAGCAGACGAATAAGCAGCAGCTTATAGCCTCTCTATCGCACTGTGGACGAGGTGGGTTGTACGGTGTGGGTTTGATGATGAGTCTGTGGTGGACGAGTGGGGGGAAAAAACTATGGCGGGATCAAGTCGGGAGAAGTGTTTTCCTCTCTCGCTGCCCCTCTCTCTAGTTTTCTACCCTTCCCTCTTTCAGCGATCCGCCTGCTGCCGGCACAAGGGTGACGCCGCCCCTCCACCGACTCCAATTCATGTTTTTTTCTCTTTTTTTTTTGGAAAGAGGAAACCACGTGGTCTGTTTGGAGTAGTCTATGTTAGAGAGATGGGGAAGGGGAGGGGGCATCCCCCTCTTAACCTAGGGTAGTCACCAGATGAGCGCGCGTGCGTGTGTGTATATATGTACACGTGCGCGCACACGGGCAACATAACAAGCGGAGACCCCTACTAATTCCGCTCTTTGCTCGCGCTGTTCTGTGTGTGTGCCGAGCTGAGGCTTTTATGCAACACGACGTAGCACACATGCGCCTAATACGATTCTTCGTGTGCGGACGAAGACTGTGCTACACAGACACACGACTTCCTCCACAACACAGCACTGTAAGCTAGGCGCTAAGACCGGGCAACATTGGGCGTCGAACTGTTACTGCCGTAACTCACTTCGCCCTACACCCCCTCGCCTTGAGTATGTAGGCCTAGGAGAGTTTTTCCATTTGAATAACAAGGCGCCGCCTGCTATTCTATAGCCTAGCACCACCAGAGCTCTGCTATTCCCGCCCCCTACATGAATATAGTGCGGCGGTAAAGGAGTTTGCTGGCATGATATTACATAAATGACCTATGGTGAACTTCAGGCTGTTTGAAGCGGGGAAACAAAAGGTGCAGGGCCCCATTTTGCTTCAGGGGCCGCAAGGGCGCTGCTACTGGAGTCCGCAAAAGCCTTCCACTCCCTTTGGCACACTGTTGCCTTCGCACAGAGCCACAGAAACTAAAACAATGCATCAGATATGGCTTCCATAGGCTACATAACTACAGCACATAGTCCAGGTTGCAGTAACATGGCGGGCGGGGATCTCCTCATAGTTGGCGTTAAACTGCACCGCCCCCGGCTTTTAAGACAGTCTTCAAAATTCTACCATGGAAGCAGTTGCACAGTAAAGTCATGACTTCCAACAAGGCGGACACTCAGACTTTAAATACAACTTCAACTGTTTGCTCTTCGCCCACGCAGCCGTGTTGTATAGCTTGCGTATCACCGTTTGAGCATGTTTGTGTGTGTGGCGCAGAGGAAGTGACAGTCTGGCGCAGTCGCAGGGCTACAGCGCCGCGCGCACCGAGCACCCCTCTGCGCGTGGATTGAGGCTTCTCAAAATGGAGGCAGTGACTGATGCACAGGCCTGCCTCTACCCCACACACATACACGCAGCTTGGCTGTGCTTCACACTGGCGCATAATGCACCCAGTGTATCCATATCTCACGCTTTCCTGTTTTGGTATAAATTTCGTCAAGTCTGGAATTGGGTTAAAAAAGCCGCTTTCCTCCATGTGAGAGGCTATTTAGACTTTTGTAGCCACGGTTCTGAGGCGCAGAGGCGATGTGGCACTCCAGTGCGCTCCCTTGGTTAGAAAATGGCTCCTGTACACACAAAATGGATCCGAACCCTCAAAGTGGTTGTGCAGTAGCTGTTGCCTCATCATGTTTGATTCAACACGGAAATTGTATTAAAAACATAACTACATTTCATCATAATAACTGAAGAATATGCACAATATCCCATATATTAGTCCTGAAAGCACATTGATATAGCTTTTTTAAGGCAGAGTAGGGTTTAAAAAAACACTCATCACATATTAATCACATTATTATATCCAACAAAAACGTGTGCATGACACACATTAGTCACAGTAATATTGTTTATGAAACAGTCTGCAGTGCTAAAACAATGAGAACACAGGATAATTTAGTGTATTATTAGTAAAGAAGCAGTTTCAACATGGTAGAATAAAGCGTGAATATTAAATTGGGGAAACTATTACAGTCCACTTCTGCTGTACAGTCAATTCAAACACCCTCGTTCATTTCTCTGAAGCTCCTCTGCCGTAACTTTACCATCTCCTACCCCAGGTCTGTGACAACATACAAGTGAAGTCTCTCTTTTTTTTCCCCTGTCCTGACATGGCCTGAGCTTGTATCCCCATCCCCCATCTCTTTCTCTCTCTCTCATCTTTCTTTGACACACACACACACACACACACACAGGGGAACTGGTACCCAGAGGTCAAATAACCACACAGACAGCAACATATTTTGAGGCTGTAGAATGAAAGGAGTGTGAGAACATATTCTCAGTGTCTTTAGTCACATGGTGTTAAATGAGTTTGTGTGTGTTTTGTTCCACCATTTGTGTGTCATTTCACAGCTAAATCAAACTGATGTGATGATCTTCAGAGTGATGATGTTTCTTCCTTTTACATATCACTGCAATCACACTCAATATTCCATGACCACACGCTGCACTAGGTGCCTGAAATAAATTCAGTTGTCATCGCACCAGACTTGTAACAAGTTTGGATGTTTTCTTGGACTGGGGGACTGCTGCTGTCCCTGGACGCTAATCAACACTGTTTATAAAGACTAGCAAGGTATGAGGTAGTTTTATAGTACACATTCACAGATCCCAGATATACAATTATTCAGAGTCTGTCCCCTTCATGTAAATTACAACAGGTGCCGGAGCCTTAAGATTTTCATGACTAAAGTCAGACCTTTTATTTAAAGCTACAATATGCAACTCATACCTAAAATCACTCCACGCTGCTTAAAATATCATAAGTAAAAGTACTTGTAAATGCAGAACAATAAGTCCTGTGAGTGTATTACATACAGTATTGATAGTGTTATTACTGATGCTTTAATGTTTACTGCATTAACTGTGTGATGTCACGATGTTTCGTTTTGTTTATCATGTATACTTAATAGGGCTTATTTAACGTACAAAGTATGAAGCAGTGGTGGACAAAGTGCTCAGATCACATAGTATATATATATAATATATAATACCACAGTGTAGAAGTAGTCTTTTACAAGTAAAAATCCTGCATTCAAAATGTGTTTAAGTAAGTATTAGGTAAAAAATATGTGCCAAGTACCAATGGTACAAGTATTCTTTCTGCAGAATGACTAATTTCACACCAGTGAATATAATGTATATAATGTATTAATAATCCATCACTAAGCTAATTCTCTTTGCCTCATACACTGTTGTTGATTATAATTACTTTAGGTACTGCTGAGTACTTTATGAGTTTCACCTCATTAATCTTACCCTGAAAAGTAACTAGTTGTCAAATCAAAGAGCGATGTAGCGGAAGGTGGAAATACTAAAGTAAAGGAGAAATACCTGTAATTTGTTCTAAGTAAATGCACTTAGTTACTTTCCACCACTGGTGCAAAGATGCATTAAAAAGAAATCTTCAAGTATCTCTACTTTACTTTACTTTACTCCGTAATTATACAGTTAATTTTTTTCATTGCACATAAATTCCTCTTATCTAACAGAAGAGAAATCAGGAAATTGCTTTTTTCTACTTAAAAAAAAAAAGACTGCCGTCAATAGCTCACAAGACCCAGTCAACAGTCTTTCTGCGTGTGTGTTGGGGGAGGGGCAGATAGGCGGAGGTCAAAGACTGTGAAGAAACAGGGAACAGGGTGAACTGGGCGGGAATGCAGAAGGAGGAGACAAATACAAAAAGGTTAATGTTTATCTTTACTGATACTTTTCTTGTGTCCAGCACACTTGATACGTTCAATAATGTTACAATATTACAATGTGGAATTACTGTATTACAAGTTAAATTCCTGAATTCGTAATTGTCCTTGAAGTATAACTACAAAAGCATTAGCATTATTAACATTAAAAATATACATTAAGCACTATAAGCACAAGTACTGGCTATGGAGAATGTCTCATGGCAGAATAATGTATTATATGACTGGATTTTAAATATTGATGGATTAAAGGTGCTCACATTGTTTTATTGGCAGCTTTGGGATCAATAAAGTCTATAAAGCTTATAATAATATAGCAAAGTCAAATAAATGTAGTGGAGAAAAATTGATTAGAAGAATTGAATAGTGGAGTTGGATAAAATAGCTGTGGAACAATTTAGGTAAAGTACAAGTAACTAAAAAAGTACAGTACTTGAGTAAATTATTACTACTGATTCAGTCTAACTTGGTGCAACAAAGCAACTGAAATGCTTCACATAAATGCACTGAAAAATCCTGTTGACTTCACATGTTACTTTGAACATTTTGCTTAGTGTGTGTGTGAGAAAATACACAGGGACAGAGAACTGAATTCAGTGTTTGTTTATGTCACAACAACTTTTCATACTAAGGTCAAGACCTTACCTGACAAATCCCACTTGAGCAGCACTAGGTGAGAGTGGAGGAGGAAAAACTCCCTTTAATGGAAGAAACTTCCAGCAGAACACAGGGTGGGCGGCCATCTGCCTCGACCAGTTGTGTGGAAAGTGGAGAGAGAAAACAAGAGCAACAAGAAGCAGCAGATAAAACACTGGGCAGGTGCTGGTGTCTACACAGAGAAGACTCTGGAGTCCCTCTGCAAGTAATGGTTATTAACCTGCCACAGAAAGTGTCTGGAAATGTAGATGTTTGCTCGTGGTCATATTGCATCCTGACTAAATCCTCTTGACTGAGGCGAGTCTAAAAAACACTCAGAAGAAGAATGGCGGCATGATTTGAAGAGTTCATATATGTTAAGCTCAAAATAAATAAAAAAAATCATATAATAAACTATATATGAATGTACTTATATATAAATACAATAAAGTGTTTGCTCAATGTAAGAAATGCCAAATATGCATCTTTATATATCTTGAAATAAAAACAGTAGAGCAGAGGTAAAAACCCTTGCAGGGATAATGTGTCTGGTTGCAACTGCTATAAAATACCAGTATGACACCTTAAACTTACATAATAAATATTATTAATTTGAGATTATTTATAATGATAATGATTTATTTCATCAATAAACTTGATCAGCTCTCCATGTGCTGAAGACTCTATATTCAGTTAAGACAAGTACCGCCTACCTTGTGACTGACAGGGCGGCACCAGGGGTTGGGCCAATCAGATTTTGTGGGTGGCCTGTGCCACCTTCTGGCCACGCCCCCGAGTACTATAATTAAATCACGTGTTCATTTCCCACAGAGCCTGAAGAAAATGTAATGTAAGCTCAATGACCATCCAGTTATGCTCAAAGGATTAGTAAAACCAACGTTTTATTGTGAAACTCTAAAGAAAAAAATTCATCTGTCTCTCAAGTCAGTGCTAAACATCATGGTATTTTTTACTCATGGTCTTTACTAAGCTTTTAATTTCAAGACTGGTGATATTTCATGGTTTTCTTATTGTCAGAAAAACTCCCATTGAAATTCTCAAACCAACACTGACTGTTTCCTGTTGGCACAAATACTCACTGAAGACTAAATGAGGATCCCCACCCTCTCTGGGGAAAAATGATTAAATGTTTTTTTCTTTAAATATAACTAAGAGTTCCTCTTCCAGAGCCTGCAGGTAGAAAACATCTCTAAATTCAAATGCTGAAACAAACAAGACTGTGGTCCTCATTAGATGGCCTGCACTGTAATGACGAGTCTGCTCAGGCTCAACAAGTCACTTAGTAAGAAAGACGAAGCATTGTTCAAAACAAAATAATGAGATCCAGGCATCGTAGATTCATAACATAACAAGAAAACAGTTTAACATTGTGTATATAGAGGTTTATGTCTCATCACATTACAAAGATCTGTTCATAGAGTGCCATCTTTGATATTCACAGAACAAAAATATTGTTTTTGAGATGTTCTGCATGTGATCATATAAATGTTCCTTTAATGAGGTGTAATGTGACTAAAGCTCATTACAAGTAATCATTTCCTTCACACATTCAGACTCAGGACATATTCATTTACACTACACCATTTCTCTGCTGTGTTTTCTCCTCAGATCCTCTTCTAACAGCAGTGACCTCCTGCACGTCAGTCACGTGTGAACACTCCTCCCATCTGCAGATCAAATGCATTGTGTACATTCAAATGCTTTGCGTGTGTATTTGCTACCATGCAGGAATGTGTGCTGCTGCATTAATGAGATCCACCCTCAGTGTGCACAGATAGATTCTGACTGTTATTCCTGTCATCGCCTCAGACCTGCTTTCCAGCTGCTTTGACCTCCAGCCTCTTCTTTCTCAGTTGTTGGACCTGTTGGTCGACTAACAGTCTGAGGAAGAGTCGTACAGTGCAAATGGAAAAAATGCCAGAGATAAAGTGAAAGTGAGAGAGTTTACTTTCACTTGTCACCTGCTCACAGTTTCAGTAAATGCACCACGGCTTTTCTTTTTCTTAATGTAATTAATATAAGTTTTAAAACACACTCGACTTTATTATCGACAAATTCAGAACATCTGTTTTCAAGAAAGCAGGACTAAAATGTGTGGCAGCTCATTCTCAACTGTGCACACAGAACAATCTAACCTCAAGCTCTGTTAAGGAGCTGCGCTGGAGCTTTCAATCATATCCTGTGATCTTCATCAGCAGGGGGACATGATGAGAAACAACTAAAGTGCTCAGAAATAATAGAGAATTGAACATCTAATGTCAGCTAGATCATATATTGATCGAAAGCTCTTTTTGAAAGAGCTTTTTAACACAGTTGTTGAAGCACATGACTGAAATACCATCAGAAGCTCAGGAAAATGTAAGTGGCACTTGAGTTACGTTGTTTTAGTTTGTTTTGTCGAAGCACAGTAATTGACATTTTAACATCACATCAACATGCTTGATGCTCCCAGATATGTAGATCAGCATCTACACGGAGCATGACAATTATTAATAAAATATTCCAACAAAAGCATAAAGATCATTTATCAACCTCTCAGCTTCACATTTAGATAATGTCTGTTTTTTAAGATGTGTAATTAACACCAAAAAGTAGGAGAATTGAATCCACATTTCTGATTCCACGTTCCACGTTCAACTGAAAAAAAATGTGAATTTTTTATCACTTGAGTTCACAACAAACATTTGTATAAAAACAAGTCAAATGATAAAGGCTTCAAGGACAGTAGTTCATCTAGTTTTCAAAGCGGCTGCATTTCGGCGATGACTAACCAAACTTGCTCCCTGTCATTCTTACACTGGGAGTAAAAGTCAAGCATTCGATTCGACACATCGATTGAGCTTCAGTTTACACAACCAAAACAGCAACAGCCAGCATCACAACCTGACAGGAGAGAAATGAATTCATCAGAGAAAATGTTAACGCTGTGAGGGAAGAGTAAGAGAAGGTGCTTTAGATGAAAAAAAAAATGTAATAAACAGATTGTTTTGTGTTTAATCTTAGCTATGTTATTGTCCTGCTTCCCTGAATGCACGTACTTCTGAATCTTGGATTTAAGAACCTTAGAAAACAAAGGATTGAGAAGTGAAAACATATCCATATGATTCATGCCTTCCTGAATAGTTTCACTGGACTTTTCCATAAGCTGACATTTTTTCTGCAGTTATTTACAGTTGAATTGCTAAAAGGACAGTTAAAAAAATCATAAAACTATATTCAATTTGCAAACACATCACACAGTCTTCATATGGTTAAAGGCTCCATATAAAAGCTAGTAAGTGACCCTTGAGTTGGTAGAGTTCTGTTAAAATCACTATTTCTAAAATCTAAAAGGGAATTTTCACGCTTAAAAATAGAAAAAGAAAATTAGGCCTTTGAAAACTAAAAAAAACAACACCTTAAGTCCTACTAAATTACACATATGCAACTTTCTCTGCTATTTTAAATCATTACTGTAGACTCACAACTGCCACTAGTGTTTATTTGTGACACCAGGTCCGTTTCTACAATTGCAGGATGTGTTGCCTTGTTCTGTCGTTCATTTGAATTTGAATTTCATTTTTCTATTCTGCCTTTATGTTTTCAAAAAGAACCAAATATTGATGTGTGGAGGAATATGGAGAATATTTCCATCTGATAACAATGTGCAAAACACATGAGTTGTAAAATGTTGGAGCTGCTTCAGAAAATTTTAGCCTGGATACTGGAAAAAATCACAATTTAGGATTTTAAACCATTTGAGTAAAGACCTGGAATTAAACTTACAACTTTCAATCACACTTTGAAAACGAGAATGCAGACCTTATTGCACAGGTTTCACTTCCTGTGCTGACATATACAAACAGGATGTGTGTCAGCAGGTGAAGGTGAAGCAGCTTCACTCGACAGATAAAAGTCACAGGAACAAGTTTGTTGTGTCTCAGTGAACCATTGTTGGCCATGAAGCTGCCTCGAGTCTTGCCTCAGCATCGATTTACCCAGGACCAGCGTGTTGTTGCTTTATTTATACATCACTGGATCAAAACAATTCATTTACACAGTTAATTCTATTTCCTCTGTTTTATTAACCCAACTTGGCATCAGTTTTAGTGTTTCCTGAAATCAGCGCTGAAAAAGTACTGTAAAACAAAAGTAAATGATTCCACAGGATGCTTATAAAATATACCTACAATTTTATAAGCATGTAAGTATTATTAGCTGAATATACAACTGAAAACTGTTTCCTACCTGTGTTATAGTGCTACAAATGATAGTATTTTATGACTGATCATAGCTGTTACATTGATCAGATCACAGATGAACAACATTTATTACTGTAGCTGGTCTGGGTGGAGTTGATTTGAACTAGTTTTGTTCACTGTCATTCTATAACATCATCATTTTGTATGTATTTGTATTTAACCACCAGTCAAATCAATGTAAAGTAATAATACTGATTGTAATAGCCTACTTTCTTTCTCCAAATGCTTGGTGAAAGAAACTCATTAATATCTAATAATACCTACAAAACAACTGCAAATACTTCAAAACTGTACTTGTGCAGTATTTCAGTACATTCTACCACTAGCTTAAATTCCGTTTTTTTCTTGTGAGTACATTTGTTACAGTTGTGTATCAACTATTAGTCAAGATGGACAACATCAAAATTAACTCAAAAGGCAAACTAATTCTTATTAATTCTGAAATATGATTGTTTTTCCAGTAAGAACATTTTATTCAAGTTTTTGACACAACGTTACAGCACAGAACCGTCGATATTTGGTCGTAGAGACATGGAACTAACTAATGTATATATGGAAAGTTTCCTAATGAAGCTCCTAATAACATAATAGCAGTTATGTCAGGTAATTTATAATTATCTATCATGTTATGAAAAACGAGCATGGACTTTGTGGATAAGACAACAACAAGTCAACAGGAAAAAGACACAAAAAAACCCGACATTTTCACAGTTGTGACTTGTCTAAGTGGAACCATGTTAACGCTCGTTTCTGCTCATTAGCGGACACGTGAAGCCCCTCGCGCTCCTCCGCTGCCACTCAAACTGCCTGTTTTCATCTGGGCCGCCGCTGATTGGATAAAGCGACTTAAAAAAAAAACATTTCAGGGAGTTGAGCCATTTGTAAATCGGACTCACCGACCACGAGCTCGATCACAACGACAGTCCAACATCCGTCGTGTGGCGGACGGTGAGAGCGAGAAGAGCCGTGCTGCTTCAACGGAGCACACAACATGGAGAGGAACAGAGAGAAATGGGGGGAGGGGGCTTAAAATGTGCCATTTGTATTTGCACTAAAAACAAGGCCCATGAGAAGAGGCTAAGAACACAGCCCATCGTGAGGAGGGATAAAAAGAACTCCCCCTCCTCCCAAAAAAATAGTCCCGTTGTAGCCTCGAAAATGTTATTTTTGACAAACTAATAGGCCACTTAAAAACGTTTAAATAGTTTGAATTCATAGTTTTTAATGGTCTATTTATCATTTGAGTCTCACTTTGAACGTTGTCTTTATTAATGAAGCCTAAAATACCACAAGCTGTTGGTGCTGGTTGCGGTTTGAGGGTGGAAATAGCCTGCAGACCTCTCTGCAGTCTGAGCCACTACCGCCACCAAGCGGCCGAGACGCCTCACTGCATCCGGGCCTGCGCTCCGGTACCAGGGGGTGGGAGACGGGGCCTTCCGCCTGAGAGGCCTGCTGAGGCGCAACAGTCTAAAAGTCCTGCACGGAGGAACTAACTTTTGTAACGTTGCAAAATATAGTCTTTTTGTTTGTAGTAAATTTGTGTAAAAAATATAGTAATGTATTTACCTATGAGGGGAGTCGATTTTTAAGCGACCAACCTGGGCTTTAGGTTGTTTATTTAGGTTGTCATTAAACTATTTTATCAGAATTAATTAAGACGATATTAACAAATCATTTACTTAAATAAAAAAAAAATGATAGATTTTATTTGAGGTCTTTATTGAGAAGAGAATGAATTAATGAATTTGACAAAACCGTCGTTTCCGGCGGACCATATTAAATGAGACAGCCGTCACTAATTAACGTACTCGGGATAAATTAATAAAGTCGTCACAAATCATTTCTAACACGTTAGTCGAGCGGTGCAGCCGAGTTTGAGTCGGCCCGACACCAACACCGCATCCGCCGAGGCCCCGGAACTCCCAAAATGTGCCCGGCCATCGAAAAGGCAAATGATTTTTTATCACTAACCGTCGTCGTTAGCGAACTAACGCTCCGACCACCGATACGTGGATATTAATTCAGTGCAATCCGACCGGGGAGCCGCGAGCTGGGGAACTTCAAAGTCTGGAATCGGGCCGGTAAGAGCGCGCGACTCGACTCCTTCATTTCTAGAAGAGGTGAATCAGAATGCGCGTTCCCGCCCCGTGCACACGGCTTGATGGGTTATATTGACAGAACGGGATTAAACGAAGGACTTCCTGCTGATTAATCACTGATTAATACGATTTATCATCATTATTATTGTTGTTGTTGTTGTTGTCTTTTTCCGTGTGGACAGATGAAGTTATGTAAGGGTACTGTTATGTGATGACTTTTATCATTTAATGTCATTACATTAGATGTGAGGAAATTACTAATTCATTTAAAAAAAAAGTGATGATTATGATTATCCAAATGTTGTGAAGTTTATTTCTGTTCAGCTTAATTTTTTTTTTCTCACACTAGAGGATAATACTGTTCACTGTTGATATGTGCCTTGATAGTTTTGCATACTACACAATAAAACTGATCTCTAAACAAAGAATAACACCAGCCTGGGTTTTCTACAATACAGCCAGTTACTGCAAATACTGTCAAACACTCAGTAGTTTTTGTGTAAAATTACTGTGAAGGTAGAAAAATGTCTCTGTCAGTTGTTGGGGGTCCAGGGGCAGAAGAGTTGATGAGTCTCCCTCACTTTTCTCCTTTGAGCTCCCATTAGGTCCAGTGCACACATCATCATCATCGTGAAACACACAAACCTGTATGCTCAAATATTATTACCTGAATGAGATTTGATTTTAAAAAATTATTAATTGCACTAAGTGAGCAGAACAGAAACTCAAATAATAATCTTACAAGTACATTTGTACATAAGACAACTTTATTGTAGAAAACTAAGTCATACAGAGTCACCTGGCAGTTTTGCAGCCCCTAGAGGTCTGGGCCCCCACGACTGCTTTACTGTCTTGTTGACACATCATGCTTTTGTGTGTGGAGCAGGTGGAACCTCCACTCAGCGTCTGGATGAAATTTAAAGTTCCTCCCCACTCAAGCAGTGTGTGTGGTTTGCTTTCACTGTGATGTTTGATCTATAGTTAAGTTTCCACATTTATCTGCTGAAGGGAAAGTTTCTCTCTACTCACCAACACCGTGAGAAGTTTGGAGTCAATCCAATAAGAAATTTAAACCTCCAGTGTCCCTACACTGATCAGACCCATCACCACTGGCTCACTGGACCAAAAGAATCCATTTAGTTAATTTCCTCTGTATTAAGCCAACCTGGGAACAACCTCAAGTGTTTCCTAACCTTCCCTGATGAAAAAGTACTGTAAATCATAACTAAATCATTTCACAGGATGCAGAGGAAATATACCTACAAGCATGTAAGAATTATTAATTGAATGTACAACTGAAAACTGTTTCCTACCTGTGTTATTACAAATTATAGTATTTTATAACTGATCACAACTGACACGTCAATATATTAATAAGATATCTGGGTGGAGATGAGTTGTTCACTGTCATTTTACACGTGTCCACAAAGTTCAAGTATTCAAACAATACTTGTCCATGGACAGGTGGGTTCTTCTACAGTGATGGAACATAAAGCGTAGCACCTTCTCACGTGTTGAAATAAGCCTCTCCTGCACTACATGTAATGTTTAAGCAGCATAAACATATTTATATAAGTAACTGAGGCGTCATTGCAGCTCAACTGTCTGCAGGTGAACATTTCATGCAGTTTTGGTCCTTTTGGCTTTCCATACTCATAAAGTCAGAATCGGACAGAACTTTTATCTATTTTTTGTTTTTGCCCGTCACCTGCAAAGGATTTATGAATGTGTTCATGATTATTACCTGTAGTGTCAAACATCCACAGTGACTTGATTTAAAAGATACAATCCTTGGTGAATGTGGATGTAGTGGAAGATGTCACCAATCCACACACCTGCTTGTTCTGGAGCTTTTGACCACCTTGTGGCAGTCTTCATCAGCAGATGACATGCCAAACCCAGTTTACCAAACATTTTTAGCTGCAGCCCTAATTCGACTGCAGCGTGAAGAAAAGCACCACTGATGGTGATAATAATAAAACATTTTATTTGTATAGCACTTTTCTAAATACTCAAAGACACTTTACAAGGAGAGAGAAAGCAACAATGAAAACGTCATGAACAAAAATAGAAAACTTTAAAAAGAGAAAATACAATGTCAGTAGAACTGGGGGTATTTCAATGAGCACCGTGTTAGCAAGACAACCTAACTACATACTGGATCCAGGATTAAACTGTTATTCATTAAAAGACTCGTCTGTCTTTATTTGGACTTCTCCAGACAACTGTGACTGGCTGCTTATTGAAACACCTTGTAGGCTAGGTGTTAACTACATCTATCCTGGGTGCAGTGAGATGCAGGCATAATGGGGGGTTTTTCTACAGGTGAAGCAACACTGGAGGGTGTGTTGGAGCTAAGGTGAAGGTGGGGGGTGGGTCCAGAGCTGCAGACATACTGCAATTTGGCCACTCTAGCTTTCAGATACAGCCATGTTATGGGCACAAACTAGGCCCAGTTCTGCTGCTGGTGTCACTGGTGATGCTGTGAGTCGTGATAAGGGGTCGATGTAAGGCGACGTTACATCTTTACAGCCGACATGGTTATAGATAGAGGGTGGGGGGTGGGCGGCAGAGACAGTAATAATAATACAGCACTTGTCATTAAGTGCTTTAAAGTGAAAGGAACAAACATGGTAACAGTCCATTTGGAACAGAAGGTATGGACACTAATCTAGATTTGATTCCCAGCCAACAGATCAGTGAAACTAAAATAACAACAAGCCACCAATCAGATGTAAGTTTAGGAAAAAATGAGCTTTCAGTTGTGTGTTAGAAGAACCACCGAGACAAACTTTCAGTTACTGGCCGTGTGTGGCTGGTTAACGAAGAGGTCCTTTTCCACTGCAGAAGCCAAAGTGGCAGGTGGAACCGTCGACCCGCTTGTTCCTGTCGTGGTCCTTGCTGCTGGCGCTTGGCGACGAGAGGTGTGGGTGCAGTAAGGTCAGAGAGAACGGAGAGGCGTCCAGAAATAGTCATGCCACCTCCTGATGCACAATATACACAATGTTCATTCAGGAGCTCTCTGAAGGGGTGTGTGTAAAAAAAAAAAGACAAAGTTCATGGTTCCCCTTTCCCTTTTCTTTCCAGAAGCTTCTTCTGACATAAGAAGTTGTTGAAAACCGTATCAAACTGAAGGGAGAAGTTTGTCAATGTCTTTTTGTGGTGCCCTTGAATCCCTGGCCTTCGGGGTTTGGAATACAGTCCTGTTTAAAAACATTTGTTTCTTTTAACATGTGGAAATAGGGGGCTGGGGAGGGACACTATTCATAACGGATAGATATTTTCATAACTAGAGAGGGAGGGGAGGACAGGGAGAATAATTCTTAGTGAGGACAGATTAGGGGACAGACATTTTAACTTATATCCAGTACATGGCATAGATCATACATAAGGGTCAAGGCAACACATTTTTTAAACCTAACTACTCAGTAATCAATCTCAACTAGTTCTCAATGATGCCCCATTCCCAAACACAATGTTCCAAACGATGGGTGAGGCGCTGGATGGGCGTCCAAAGTCCTCCATCTTTGATGCTAGATCCAAAAAGGGTGGGCGGGAGGATGAGGGCGTATAGGAGTGGCGGTGGACGCGAAGTTATGGGGGGCAGCTGCTTGCCGGACGTCTCATTGATTGTAGAGGGAGCGCTGCTCCCAGGGCATGGCCTGGATGGTGCGTGGCATGGGGGAAGGTTTGAGCGTGGGGGCTCTGTTCGGGTGGAGGGAGTGGCCAATGGGGTTGATGGTGGTGAGTGGCTGCTGGGGGGCCAAAGAGAAAGTGTCCTGGTGCTTTGGCTGTAGGGGTGGGGTGGGGAAACAAAAAACAGAGTACAGTTAGAGAACAAGTAGTCAGAGATTGGGAGGAGACATTACTATCAAAAGAACCAAGCAGGCATCTGTGACCACACACACACTGACACACACCAAAAGATAATTACAAAAAGCAAGAGTGCAAGTGTTTGTGGACAGAACAGGGAGAGCAGGGCTGCACAGGTCTGAGCAACAGATTGGATTTTCCTGTCTGCTGTGATTCTGAGCTTCTTCTTTGTGCTTGACAGGGGTACTCCATGTTTACTCCTGCCCCTTTTCCACCAAACCAGTTCAAGCACTGGTTCTGTGCCAGTGATTGTCATTTTGACAGACAAAGAACCAGCTCGAGGCCAGGAAAGCTGGTTCCAGAGAAGCACAAACTCTGTGCTGCTCTAGACATGAACCTTTCATGTGAACATTAATTGTGGAATTAATGTTGACAGTTTACCTACAGGAAGGAAGCTTAAAAACTTTTACTCTAAGCAGAACTTTGTGAGGCTTTAATAATTTGTAATGGCAAAAAAAAATATTCTTATTGAATATGCAGATACGGGCACAGCTAAAAATGGACTAAACACGGTCAGTGGTTGGTGAAAAAAGATGAGAATGAAAAAATAAAAATAACTGCACCATTTTTTCCTTAACCAGTGCAGTTTTATAACGTCTAATCATCATTTTTTAATTGCGAAGGCAGATGATAGACAGCAGGTGGACATGTGGACAGATGACTTGTGCAAAATCAAGTTGTGCCACTTTGCAACTGGAGATGACGGCGCAAGTGTATCATCAGATCTTACAGCTCCAGTCTGTCTACAGTGTGTGTAACTGTGTGCATGACGGAGCCTGTGAGCAAAGTGGACTTTTGGACAGAGTGCAGGGCAGCTTTTTCTTTTGTTTTTAATTTTTTGAAGAGGAGGGACCCTCACTTTATGTTCTGCTCCAGTTTTGTTCTGGTACCTCTCCACCGCCCTCTGGTGTTAAATGATAGTGCACTGCAGTTTTTTTGTTTTTTTTTTAGAAAAGTTGGAGAGACCTGGAGAGATTCTAGAACATTTTCTATTTTTAGACTGGGCTAACATTAAAACATTTTAGGAGATGATAAATAAAATTCATGTGCAGCCCAAACTATGACATCCAGATGAGCAACACAAGCTAGTGTGAGGGACTGATTAGTGTGGAAAGAGTGAAAGTTGAGTCTAAGTTAACAACACTTCCCCAAGTTAGTCGTGTTAGAGAGTTTCCTACTGCCAGAGAGGATCCACAGTTCAGAGCCCAGTTGATGAATAAAGTTTCAACCCTTATCCTCACACTATCTGGTGATATGATGACTGCTGTGTAGCTTTCCATTAACGACGTGACTCATTAAAGGAAAATCTCACAGCCATGAAATTACCCAATATTTAAAGGTCTCTAAAAATGATGTGGACACCCCAAAGGATTAGTCTAAGATTTGAACTGTTGCTCTGGCTCTTTTCAATCCACAGTCCAGAGGAGGAAGGACAGACTGTGAGCAGAGGATCCCAGCGGACACACAATGCATTCAAACAGAGCCCCCCTCTCCTGATGTTAGTAGGCAGACAGGAAGAAGGAAGCTAGCCAGCAGATAGGGGACAACAGGTGTGTGGCAGTTCTCTCTCCTACCATGGGGTTGGCGCTCAGCCTAGTGTATCCCGAGCTCATCTCCTTTACCTCAGGCACCAGGGGCTGGAGCAGAGAGTACGAGGAGGATGGGGTGACGCTGGAGGAGGAGACATGTTTGTTGGCGGTTGAGCTCCTCATGCTCTGCTGGCTGCTCTGGGAGGACACAGAGCTGGGACGACCCTGCTGGAACATAGAGACAATCAACACACCTCCTCAAAGCAGCTACAAAGCTATAAGCTAGTAATGATTCCCCAGTGTTTGTCCTGCCCCTGTTATGTGATTTGTCAGCCCTACCTGGTGGGGGTCAGGCACAGACTGGCCGGCCACGCCACCGCCCTGCCCTCCCTGAGACATCGGTGACACGCAGTGGGAGGGGAGAGGTTCCTGCTGGCCGTGTCCTCCGTGCTGCGGTTGCATCATGGAGTTGGCATTGTTCTGCTGCTGCTGCTGCTGACGTCGAGGGTTGGAGGAGAAATTGGAACGACGTCCACCAGACTGGAAGGAACCAGGGGGACACAACACAGGAGGAAGAGCGATGTTTTTAAAATAAAAAGCATGTCCCATTACATACACTCTTCATACCAAATTCATGGAAGTAATGCACACAGTTTGTGACCAGAGAGATTCAGATACAGAGCAGAGGAGAGGTGACAGACGGATGTGATGAACTGTTGTTTTTCACTGAATCAGATTCTTCAAGTTTCTCTTTTGGTGTAAAAGTTCTTGTTTTTCCAGCTGTGTTACAGACTCACTACCTGTCACGACCCTAACTGTCTTTAAACCTGTAAATATGAAGGGATGGAGTGATCGAGTTGTACACATACACACTCAAACAGATACACTCACAAACATTTAAGTGTACTACATCTAGAAATCATAGCTGTACAGATTAGATACAATTGACAACTTCTGTAACCATGACAACTACAGTCCCCTCAGAAAGCACTGGAAGAACAAGGTTAATTTATTTGTTTTTGCTGCACACTGGAGACATTTGGGTTAAGGATCAAATGATGTTTCTCACAGGACAAACCTGGGCAACAAGGAACATCGGTTTGTCACATGTTCCAGTAACTTGGGTCATGTGATACAAAATATAAATAAAAGCATCTTATCCAACATCTTCAGTGTATAGCAAAAAAAATAAAAAAATAAAATAAAAGGCCTTTCAAAGCCATTTCAATACTTACGGAGGGGACTGTCCATAAGATCTGAGTAATTATAGTAGTTTTGCTGACAGGGGTAAACTACCTCTCTCACTGACCTACAGCAGACCTCTCAGCTTTAGCTTTACCTCATATCTCTAAAAGTAATTTGCCGTCAGAAATGACTCTCACTTTTCACACAAAATGAGACCGGTTTAAAACAGATCCAGTTAAACTATTATACGAATCTCTGATCTTTAAGTGAAAATTAAATGCAAATGTCTCATTCTAACTATATGCTTATGTTCTGCACAACCTGAACTAATAACAGTACAATAAAGTTGAATTAGGAAGCACTATTGCAATGCAGTGTATCAAAAAGTCATTTTGCAGAACGATAAAAGGAATATTCTGCAAAAACGGCATGTATGTTGAAACTAGCCACTTCATTTATCTCATTTTCACAGTAGGAAATTTTCAGAAAATATCACAGTCTCTTGTTATCCTGGTGTTACACAATTATTACTGATGCATTCATGTAAAGCAGTATTTTATCAATATTGGTTGAGGTGAAGGTTTTTAACTATTTTGAGTCCAACTGCATCTAATCGCAGATTCTATATGCATTGGAATGATCGACTAATTAGTAACAATACTGAAAACTGTGAGTAAAGCCATCAAACATACTTTAATCGATCATCAAAATAGTTGCCAATTTACTGCAAACCTAATTCAGAGCACTTTATCTTCAGCTGAGCTGTGGGTAGCATCTTTGCGCAGAACAAGGACTGTTATTTGTTATTGGAAGCCAGAAATGCAGTACAAACACTTGCAGTATTGTTTTAATTACTGATAGAATATCAATCACTCCGTAACTGGGTAATAAGTAGTTTATCATGGCTCAATCTGGCTTAAGCACAAAATAGTCTAAAATAATGAACTAGACTAGATTTGAATCAGGGCCCCACAACAAGAGGGGGTCTTAAAATTAGGTTTGTTGCATCTTCTGTTGTAATACTGGTGGTCAGAAACAAGAATGTTCTCATTCTAATAAGCCTGAATTACTTATTTAAATCTCAGTATTTTGTGCATAGGAATATGAAAGCAACAGTCCGACTCGTACTACAGCCATCAGTAATTATCATCTGTATTTGGTTGGTTAAAATCAGGCCGCCACTGCCATCAGTGTGATAAGATTGAAACAGATTACCGCACCAAGGTAGAAGTCTGCTGTTAAGAGTTTGTCATAATTCCACATCGTACAACCTTGTTTCCAAAAGAGTTCTGAGAGTGTAAAATGTAAACAGAAAAGCAAAGATTTGTAAATCATTTAAAACCTATATTTTGACTACATATCAAAATTTGAAAGTGAGAAATTTGATTGGTTTTTGAAAAATATTTGCTCATTTTAAATTTGATACCAGCAACATGTTTAAAAAAAGGGTCAGGAAGGGAAAAGATTGGAAAAGTTATGGAAAGCTAGAAACAACAACTGATAACCAGCAACAGGTCAATATCATGACTGTACATGAAAGAGCATCGTATAAGCAGTCTTTCAGAAATAAAGACGAGGAGACATTCACCACTCTGTGAAAAACTGAATTGAACTGAACTGAATTAGGGGGATTTCATCATTTACAGTTCATAATATCATTAAAAGATTCAGAGAATCCAGAAAAATCTCTGTACGCAAAAAGCACAGTCAAAAACTAATATTAAATTAATATAATTATTGGGACCTCAGGCATCACTACATTATAATCTGATATGATTCTGCAGTGGAAATCAACACACAGGCTCAGAAACAGCTCAGGAAACCACTGTCAGTGAACATGGTTTATCTAAGCACACAGCTTGTTTGTGCACATGCCACATAACCGCAGTGTCCCCAGTTCAAGTCCGACTGTAGAGTTTTGCATGTTTAAACAATTTCCCCCAGGGATTAATGAAGTTTTTGAATCTTGAATGTCACATCCTCTCTCTCCATGTTTCCTGTCTACCTCTCCAATATACAACTATCAAATTAAGGCTAAAAATTATAAATTAGTATCTTAAAAATATGGTTTGTCGCAGTATTCACAAGTCCTACTTAAAACTTGACCATGCTAAGAAACGTATATAAACAAGATCCAGAAGCTACTTCTGAATCATTTTTGAAAAAAGAGACCAACCGACTTTTAAGCACACATTTCAAAATCTTTAATGCTGTACGATACAGGTTTTGGAGCAACATATGCTGTTATTCTTGAAAAAATTGCAGCTTTCAACTTCATTCCCATTTATTGCATAACAATCTGTACGAACAGTTTGAATCTGGTTTCCGTCCCCTCCATAGCACAGAAACGGCACCCATCAAAATCACTAACAACCTCCTCTTGGCAGCTGATTCTGGTTTAAAACTCATTCTCATCCTCTTTGACAATGTCACACCACCCTTCTCAATAGATTATCTTACATTGGCATCACCCATACTCCACTTGACTGGTTCAAATCCTATCTCTCAGGCTGCACTCAGTTCATTCAGCTCAAAACTTTTATATGCAAACCTACCGCCGTCCCTTCAGATGTGCCCCAGGGCTCTGTCCTGGGGTCCCTCCTCTTCATCATTTACCTCCATCCTCACTGCAACATCTTTCATAAATATAACATCAACTTCCACTGCTACGCGGATGACACCCAGCCCTACCTTACTAGCAAACCCAGTTCTTCCTTCCCACCCTCCTTGCATGTATTGTCATCATTATTATTATTATTATTAAGAGGTGATGCAACATGATCAGAAAGGTCCTTGTTCCAATTTTTTCAAAATGCATTGCTGTCATCAGATTAAAAATGAGCAAATATTTTTCAAATTTCTCAGTTTCAGTATACATTTAGTCTACTTTCAACCGCAGTTTTAAATTATGTTTTTATTTACAAATCACACAGCATCTCAACTTTGGGCGTTGTCAAAGGTTTTTTCCATCAGAGAGAGGCAGTTAATGGGATTTAGATCCTGACCATCACATCTAAAACTCCTGTACAAGTGTCCTTCCTCACCGCTGAACATCAGTCTGCTGACATACACAGACACACACACACACACACGCTCACACCAACCTGGTTTTTGGCCGCGGCGCTGCAGCGGTGCTGGGCCAGGTCCAGCATGGTTCTGTAGCTCTTAAAGCAGGACGGGCAGTTGAATCGGTTCTTATGAACCGATCCCACGCACACACAGACACACAGACACACACATATAAATTTGGATTACTATACTTGTGAGGACAATGGCTGATACCTGAGCCCTGACCCTTTCCCTAAACTTAACCTAATCCTGGTCTAACCCTACCTCTACAGCTCGCTTTCACTACAGGACGAATAGCAATAAGTTCTTCAAAGCGAGATGTTTGTAAAAACTGTAGGTGGAGAGAGAACAGAGATTCAGGAAAAAATGTATTACATTATGTTACATTCACATACTTCAAAGAAAATAGAGAATATACAATGTCAAACATGTCAGCACACACCCAGTGTTTCCCCTACAGTGGGCCATCTGTGCAACACTTTCACCACAGAAACAATGTAAATGATTCCATTATAAATGTCCTGCTACAGCACAAATGGACAGTGGATTGACTATTGGTGAAGTGCACACTATTTTTTTTTACCCAAGATTCCATGTTAAAGGTGTAATGTCCATAGACATAGTCTGACAAAATAGCACAGGTGATGTGAGCTGGACCAAAAATACAAAAAAAAATCTAAAGTAAGGATCTTTCCTCATGCCTCACAGGCATATGGTCAGATGTGCATGTGATGTAACGTATTAAACAATCACCAATAGGCCGACCAGTCTGCGTTATCATACATCGTGTAATTAGGCTCATTCAAGATGAACTGTAAAACAATTGATCTTCACAGTGAAAACTCAGACTAATAAAATCATAATATTTAAAAGTAAATAAAAGAGGAAATGTTTCTATAAAACGTCACATTGCTGATCCAACACCTGAACCAATCAGAGCTTAGATCAGGTGAGAGCCAGGCGTTTCCCCATCATACAGTGCCTGGCTCCAAAATCTGCAGCCTATCGTTGCTTTAGTGTGCATGACATCAGAGCAAGTCGGACAGAAAACTAACCGGCTGTACTGTGCACAGAATCTGCAATCTGGACAGAACTTGTTCATCTTGAAGGAACCTACTGTTTTCTCAAACACATCGGACCAGTAAGCAGAGAGGACGTTCTCGCAGAGTTTGAAGTGGCCAGACCAGAGCAAACATACTAAGGTGTGAAAACACCCTAATACCCAAGATCTAAACGGGTCTGATGAGGGAACTGAAACTAAGCTTCTATTAGAAAAATCAGTCACCACATAATGTCTGTTATGTTGTTAAATTATCCTGATTCACAAATATTATATTTTACTGCCCAGGTGGAAACTAACTGTTTTATTGTTGATTCACGATGTAGTAATAGGAGTTTGAATTATTTTTTCTATACATTTGTTTTTGAAACATTGACAAATTGTTTTAGTTTCTATGACTTTACATTTGTTCTCAGGACATTACTAGAGTTATATTGCTGCTCTATTCCAGCACAGCTCCTTGGTAATTGATCAAATTAACTTGCAGTGCATCGTGCTGTAGTATTTGTGTGCCCTCTCTGCTCGGGTCTGATTGGGTTCTCCTGTCCATTTTGGGTCGAGACAGTAACAATATTAACAATCCTACTTAAATAAATTTCAGTTTCAACTTACAGTTAGTAATGCAGTGTTAGAATTTCACACACAGATGACCCTCACAGAAACAGAAACACTGCAGAGCAAAACTGGTCATCATACCAGCCACAACAAAGACTCATCAAACTGGCAACATGTTAGTTTACAATCACAACAACACACACACAAACAAAATGCTAAATTATAACTGATCTATTACACTATTGCATGTACATGTTTTTCTGTACAATTCAGACTGCAAATTAAACTTTAATAGTTTTGAAAGGCCAACATTACTTAAAAACTACAATAAATGTACTGACATGAGATAGTAATGTTTAGTGAGGGTCTCAGAACCGACGTGAATTTGCCACGTGTTAATCTGTAATACTTTATATGTACATGCCACACAAATCTCACTGTAAGGTTACTGGGAACAACCAGAAGAGGACAAACACCCAAAAGATACCAAGGAGAGATGTTGAGAAATTTTTAACAAAACAAATAAGAGCTTCATGCAATATTACTGCTCGAGTATAAATGAGGAAATAGAAAAATGTGATACATTAATTTGGCATTTATAAATTAGTTCAAATTTTACTTAATATAAATTTAATACTGATTGATAATATTGTTTAAGTGCCCTTTGGTGTAATCTACACTAGAACCTTCAGAAACACATACAGAAAATGTGAGACTCCTCTGTTCATACTGTGTAGTGCTGTAGATTTCATTTTAAATGATGATTTTCATTTCAGTCGTCAATCTAGGCTTCTTACAGAGTTCCTGGTCATTTTGCATTCGTGATACTTTCTGCCAGGGTGCCTTCATATAGGGAGCTAGAAATGGCAAAGGTAGTGTCAGTATGTAAACAGTAAATACGCAGCAAAGCTGCACATGCATTTTGACAACGAATATATGGTGAACAGTTCGTCCAGCTATGTAAGAGCACTAATAGCTGAAAACCGCAAATGCTACTTAAATAATGCCAATAAATTGACTTCGGCAAATGGCATCCAACTTCTACATGTGTGTGCTGTTACTGAGCGGATAGAAGATGTTAGTAAATGGGCCAATATTCAATGGCCTGACACCTATGTGATTAATAAACCCAGTGTGTACACCCATGAGAAACTATGAGCATACAAGTCACTAAATGCCTACATTATGTGTAGAACTTCTAACACTGTGACATAGACTCCAAAGTTTTTGTCTTGAAATACGAGAGCCTTCCTAGCTAAAGACAAGGACACAAGACCGTTATGAGGCGCGAGTTATTATCAACTAACCTGAAAACTACGTCTTGACAGCTAATAGTACCTGCACAGCAGAGGAACTATTATTTTGCATTGTCAGCTTGCTAGTTATTAATTAATTAATCAATTATCAAGTTAACCGTTGCAGTTCTAGTATGATTAGCAGATGTCTTAGCCACAGGCAGGATGTTAGCCTCAAGCCACAAACATTACATAGGTAAAATTGGATTAGCATTAGCCTGCAACCACGGACTGTCTTCAGTCCACCAGTGGGAGATCGATTCTGGCTACTGTATACACAACAACCAGACATTTTGGTCATTGTAACACTGTTTTCAGCTTGTTCATTCAGCTAAAAGACTGGGCCAGTCCACTACTTCAGTTGCTGAAATGCGTGCACAGCTTTTTGACCATATCACCTCTAAATGGGTCTATAAACCAGTTCCTCGTGTTGACCCAACATTAGCTAAAAACTACAACTCCAACAAATTACTGATCCTTTCGTAAAAAATGCATAACTGTACACGTAACTTTGCGTGTCCTGAATCTGAAAATGAGTTGCCGTGCATTGCCAAGGCAACAAGACTAGCTAAGGTAAGTTTGTTATCACATAAGCAGCACACATTTTCAAACTAGAAAGTCAGCTGAATGTCAGAGGACAGAGCATTTTAATGCCTTCCAACTATTTTCAATTCTTATTCTACTGACCTCCTCCATTTTTGTTGGCTAGCTGTTTTAGAAGCAGCAGATCTGCTAATTCCCTAAACAACACCATCTGACAGGTGGGAGCTACCTTCGGCTGGCTCCATGTGCTACATCTGGCTGAAGACTTCCCCTGCTGAAAGGTGTCTGCAGCTTACTAAAAGCTCTGATGGACTGCTGAGCTTATCGCCACCAGCTGACCTGCATGATGGACCCCTACCTAGGACCACACAGTTGTCATCCTGTCATCCTTTACCATACATTGTACATATAGTATACTGTACACATATAGTTATTATCCATGCATTATATTATGCCATGTCTAACTGCCCTCTTCAGGTAGGAACATCCCTTAAACACCACAGAGATCATAGTTATCATTTAGTGTAACTTTATCATCTACTGACATTATCTGAATCCCACTCTAACCTTTGACTATGCATTGTCAGTCTTTGAGTAAATGTAAAAGTATTTTTGTAAAATATGAATATCAGTGATTTCATATACAGAATTAATTAGACACTGTTCTCATTGCCAGTAATCCTATTGAAATATTCATCACAGACTTCATCTCGCTCTGTTCATTATATGGATGGAAATATTGTAAATAAATAAATTACAGAGAACTACAACTGCGACTCTGTGTGTGGATATACAGGGAATATATAGTTCACTCTACATACTATAACTGCGGTGTTGCCTACAAACCCAGTGATGCAACAGCACCTCTTCTCACAGACCCACCTGATTGGACACAGCAGCGGTGCACCGGTGCTGGGCCAGCTCAAGCATGGTCCTGTAGCTCTTGCAGCAGGAGGGGCAGTCGAAGCGGTTGGGCCCATCATCATGGATCCTCTGGTGGTTGCGGAGATACCTGGCCAGGCGGAACGCCTTCCCGCACAGGTCACACATGTAGCGCTTCTGACCATGGATTCGCATGTGGTTGCGCAGAGACATGTAGTTGGTGTAGGGTTTGCTGCAAAAGTCACACCTGAGTTGTGGAGACAAAAAATGGTGTGAAAATGGGCTCTGTTGCGTCAGACATTGAACTCTTGCTCTCCATTTAGAGTGACATACAATGAGTGAGGTGGTGTAGTAGGAGTTCTGTTTTACCCAACATTTGGCACCTTTGTTGACAACTCAATTTTCATCAACTGAAAACAGTGGATACATGGACTGCACAAGATTTTATGATTCACTTATCTAAACGTATCTTAAGTCCCTACCTAAAGTCTCCAGTCTTGTGGGTGAGCTTGTGGTTAAGCAGGGAGCTAGCATGCTTGTAAGCGCAGCTGCACAGGTCACAGACATATGGCCTCTCGTCCGATTCCATGTCATCTGACGCTGTCGTTGTGGGTGCTGGCGCTTGGGACTCCATGGAGAGACTGGAGCTGGAGAGTGACGTTGAGGAGAGACTGGAGCTGGAGAGAGCTGTTGAAGATGAAGGGAGCTGATCACACCAGCTGATGGTCGAACTTGGCTGTGGCAGAGGAGAAGGAATACATTAAAACTGTGTTCTACAGCACAGATGCAACTAACACACAATTACTGAATAATTTACCATTTTTATAGTTATTTTTAAGTGGTGTGAAAAAACCCAATCCAAGTATTTTGACAATGACAATGTCCATTATTAATAAACCCAGTGTGTACACCCATGAGAAACTATGAGCATACAAGTCACTAAATGCCTACATTATGTGTAGAAC
>JAUMHL010000029.1:1539282-1551287 GCA_032362345.1 Sandelia bainsii | reverse complement strand
CTGTATACACAACAACCAGACATTTTGGTCATTGTAACACTGTTTTCAGCTTGTTCATTCAGCTAAAAGACTGGGCCGGACTGACTACTTCAGTTGCTGAAATGCGTGCACAGCTTTTTGACCATATCACCTCTGAACAGGTTATTTTATATGGGTCACTATTGTAACTCTGTAAAACACCAAAGTGGATTTGAAATTAGACTAAATGTGTGTGTGTCAGGTACAACCATCTTATATACAGACTCCCAATTTTGGAGACCCAGCAGTAAATGGAAATAAAAATTAATGAAATCAGTCTTCATACTTTGTTGCAGTCAATAACTGAACTGAAGTTAGGATCTCATAGACCTCTCCAGATGCTGTTCTTCCCTGGTGATTCTCTTCTAGGTCTTTACTGCACCTGTCCTCCATACCTTCCTTTAGCAAGTGAAACACATCCTCTGTTTTCACTCTGATGCATTTTTTATTTTTTTGATTGTTGACTTGGTCACAGATATACCCACACCCGGGAAGGTGTTCTTGATCTGGACAATCATTGTGAAAAGGATTTTCTTCACCAGGGAAAAGATTCTTGTGTCATCCACCACAATTGTTTTCACTGTCCTCCAGCTTTCTGGTGTTCAACAGCTCACCACTGCATTCTTTCTTTTTAGGAATGTACCAAACACTTTCTTTGGCACACCAAATGTTTTGTCTCACATTTTACAAATGTAATTTGTAAGTTACTTTTCAAGCATACAAATGCCACACTTCAGCTCTACTTGAGACCCTTTATCTACGTCAACAAACTAATAACACACCTGACCATGAAACAGCTGAGCAGCCAATCATGTTTTAGCTCCTAAAATTCAGGGCTATGTATGAAAATGGTTGTGATTCCTACACAGTTAGAATACCCACAAAATTTCTGACAAAAGCCTTAATTTAACGCTTAAAGCACAACTTGATGGTTTCATTTCAAATCCACATCATAGCAAACCGAGACAGACTGAAGAAAACTGCATTACTATCCAAATACAATATAATAATATATAATATAAACAATTTAGTATTATGGTCCGGTATGATCATGTCATATGAAGGCTTCTACTGACAGAAACCACACTGCCACTGACAACAACAACAGAACAATGAAGGATACAGAAAAACCTGTTCTCACAAAGCACACCTGAGGCCATATGTGACAGAAATATGAAGCATGTCATCAGATTGTGGTCCAAAAATGAACACAGCACACCACTGAGTCGAGCTCTGAATGCCAAAGCTGTACAACTTCTACCAAATGATAACTGTACTTAGGGTTAGCATAGCTGTTTACTGTAAAGAAAGCACTGTACTGCACCAAATATATGTGTCGGGAGAAAACAATCTGTAAAGAAGAAAAGAAGCTGCATTTTTTCTAAAATCAGCCTATACCACTGACAACTCAGTGGCTTGTTTGCCCCTCTTCACTGATGTAAACAAGATACACATGGACCCAATTAACTGGTTCATAATATAAGTTCATGTATTACAACTGTTGTAGCTGGGTGCTTGTTTAATCTATCAGGACAGACAATTTCAAAGTCAGGTCTCACTCACAATGAATTGCTGGCACAGCTTCTTGAATCCTTAAGTAGGAACACCCCATAAGAAAGACAGAATCTCCACAACTGTCGAGCACACACATAAGCAAACTAATGACAGAATAACACACCTCACACCTGGCTATTTAAAAAGTAACACTTGGAAAGTTGTGTCACCTGCACAAATGATCACAAAGTTATGGGAAGTTTTGGTGAATTTAGCAACCCTGTGATGTTAGCCAGTATCTCTGTACACAAATGTGTAATTTAATGACAGCACAGGTCACACAGAAGCAGCCTGTTAAGGCCACCCACACTGACACGTAGAAAAAGGTGTTACAATATAGAAATAAACGGCTGGTGGCTGTGTGCGCTGCGCAGATCATCTGTGTGCCGAGTAACCATGAGTGAACCGCAGAGTCTGGCATCACAAAGAGGTCTTTCAAAGTCCTCCGCGGGGCGTCTTCCGCTACCGTTTCCTGTGGGGCAGCCCGGTCGTGTTTACTTTGCACTGTTTGCTAACAATATCTGCAGGCCTCATGCCCACACCGCTGCAGCGCACCTTTCAAAACACTGTTTCACAAGCGGCGACAGAAGGACGCTGCATCCCAGTGCTGCCTTGTTTTGCACGGTCGCTGGAATTAGCTACCCGTACTCGGTTGGGCAGCCAGTGTTGTATGATGTTAGCATTAGCTCGGTGATGCTTTGCTTCATTATCATATCTTTTCCAAACCCTAACGCTCCGGTGTATTTTCAAACTCCACCAATAACATTGTGCTGGGTCTATACGTCAAATTCATCAAACACTTTGTAGCGTGTAACAGATAACGTTACAAGTTTGTGTACAGAGCTCACGTTTACTAGCCTCTTAGCCAGACAGCTAACAGTCACATTAGCTAACGCTAGGCCGTGAGCCGCTCAATATGACTAGCGCTTGTACGTTACCAAGAAGCTAACGAAGCTATTATGTGTTGATTACATTAACTAGCGTTGCTAAACTACATTACAAACACTCTGTTATAACCCAAGTGTAACAACAGACACTTCGTCCAATTCCCACTCATTAAGATATCTCTCCATTAGCCGTCTGATACAGCTGTTTGTCGGTTGGGCTCGCTGGCTAACGGTGGAGGCAGCTGGCTTTCTTACCCCGGAGTCGCTGGGATCCTTTTTCCAGAACAATTGAGAGCAGTGGCCGAAGGATTCTGTCGATGTCACATAATTTACTCCGTTTCTGTCTTGAAAGTCTCCATGTGTGTTGCCGGTATTTGTCCTGGCATACATCGTCGGTTTTCTGATTCTTAGACTTTTTTCAGGCTGAAAAGAAACAGGGCCGCTTTGTAGGGATCTTCTTCCGAAAAGAAAAATATTTCTTCAGTGAAATGAGCATTTTGGCGGCGGACATATCAAAAATTACAGGGCGTTACTGCCGCCTGCTGGACTGGAGGACGTGAACCCATGAACCCATGTCATCAAAGTGGTGGAACATTACATTACAGCCCAAAATTTGCAGTCAGGACAAAATGATGATGTAAGCATAGTTAGATAATAATAATAATAATCATCATCATCATCATCATTTCAGATAGGCTACCACCTAAACAAATTCATGAGTGCTAGGTAACATTAATAACAAATAATAGGCTGCTTACATATTTTTACTCTGACAAAATGGGGCTTTCACTTGTAATTTCTGTGTTTTTATTTAGCAGTACCACTGACTTTAGTTTTGAAAAGCATCTGCACAGCCCTGAGCAGTAAAGACAGATTAGTGTTTGTGTGTCAGTGTTCTTTTGCCTGTAAATGCTCACTGTTGAAAAGCTGAGGAACAATTTTCAGGTATGACATGATGGGAACGCTTTCAGCAGGCAGAGAGAGCATCTGTGAAGTCAAGGAGAAGACCTAGTGTCTTGTTCACAGAATAAAGGACATCAGTGTCCTGTCATGTAAGCACCACGTGACTGGTCGACCTGTCACATGCAAAGACTTGCATGACGCCTTTTCTTGTTCAAGCAGCGATTGAATCAGCTTTCCCTTTGACTGATCCCTCTGTGTGGTAGATTCTATCAACAGTTTTTCCAGCTGTGGCAGAACGCATCGACAACCTTTTTTAGAAACTCCCACAGCTTTGTTAGTCCTAAAGTCTCTCACACTTCTCTCAGCAGAGGAACAATGAATGCAAGCTCAGTTAAATACCACTTGTATCTACATTGTAAATGCTCACAGAAATAATATTTGTGTCATGTGTCCGTAACAAGTTTGGTTAGTTCTCTCCTATGTCTGTTTATTTCGCCCCCACCTGTTTCCAGTCATCTGCGTTCTAGCCATCAGATGTCTCCATTGAATTCCCTTTCCCTGCAACCCCTTCACCTGCCTCTTGTCTCTCAGTTATCCAGTGCTCCCTCAGTCACCAGATTCTCCAAGCATTAATCAACTCTTCAGAATATTGTATACATACCCCAAAGTTTCTCTGCTGTCACACTACGGATTATTACATAGTGTAGGTGAACCAGAACCTGTTTTTGCCTACAGGTTTTGGATCATCTGCTTGGAATTATTATCTTCTACCCTTCCCAATGGGCTTTTGTTTTGGGCCTAGCATTTCTGACCTCCCAAACTTAAGTTAGATTTAGGTTATATTTTTGGTAAGCTAGGTTCAATATTTACACATCTACCTACATGCAAAAAATTAATCGCAATCAAAAGATGAAAATAATGAAATGCATTCTATGCTTCACTGTGTACTGAAATACTGTTTATCCCCATTATGTTGTCACCTTAAGCAGAGCAGGGCATCCAGCATAAAATCCTTGCCAAATGAACTATGCAGAATGATCCGAAAGGGAACAGCTGAAAGCAACTTATTTACAGCTAGATGTATTGAAAAACAGAGAGCATCTTTTCAAGTGAGGTACGGATTGTCCTGAAAAAGAAATCACTGAGCAAACCCCAAAACACTGACAGCATAGACTACCTCCACAGAAATACAATACTTTCCACCATTTGAAGAAAATTTAACGAGCAGAAATACAGATGCAAACACCTCATCAGCAGTAAGAATCAGACAGTCAGGTTGGAATTAGCAACATATACATATAGTGAAAAACTTTTATGGGCTAATGAGATCAAGATAAAACTCTGCCAATGTGATGTAAAGCAGGAGAGGAGCTTCAACTTAGTAAGACAAAAACACTCAACATGGTACTAAAGAGGACAAAAGTCGAAGTCAGTCACCAGACCTACACAAATTTCACCTGCTGAAGAGGAGACTGAAGTGAATGCTGCAGGAAAAGCCTGGAAAATCATCACAAAAGATTTAGTGAGCTCAGTGAGTCATAGGCTTGATGCAGTAACTGCAAACGAGGGATTTATGAGGCTGTAGCTGGATTTCATTTACTTTCAAATCATCTGATCCAGTACTTCTATTCAAAATGTGTGTTATCTGATGCAGCATGTTGTTTCATATATCTAGATTTAAATACCAAAAATAAAAGCTGCATTTTATTCTACGATATTCATCTTTAAGTGCATTTGTCAATCTAACTGTAGACACAATAAATAACCGGGGCCAACTCGGTCATGCCAAAGCAAATCGATTTTATTTACACAACTAATTTGTACAACATAGTCACCTATCAGTGTGAACACGTGACATATGAGAGTCCAAATAGTTTTTAAAATAATTTTTAATATCATTATTCCAGGTAAATACTATGGATGTGACACTAAGTGTGCTATATATTATGAATGCACAACACATAGTTTGATATTTTGTGTCAGATCTCTTAAAGAAACCTTGTAATATGTGGAATGACTTGTACATATATGGGAACTAGATTCTGTACATTTACAATGTTTGAAATCGCAAATATTCTTTCAAAATAAAATTGACAATATATAAAAGCTCACAATTGCAAGGATGGACAAAATCATAGCTGAACTGCTTAAATATTGTTTCATACCGTGTGCAAATGCACAAAACTTGTGAAAAAACAAATTAAAAAAATCACCAAATGAAACATTTGTGCAATAAAGCAAAACTAGTTTCACTAGTAACATAATCTCGTGCTCTCTTCTTAGTGTTTGCCTAGCTTCTCTAGGTCACATCAGGGGTGAATAACGTGTAAATATTAAATATTTAAAGTGACTTAGTTGAGGTGAGACTAATTTACTACACTAGTAGAATGTTGTTCCCTCAATTTTAAGGCCAGTTCAAAATCACTGACTGTTTTTTTCCTATTTCTATCTATCGAGCTGCTTACATTACGTATTGACTTTGCACAGGTGGATATAGATTTATGTTATGTTTCTCAAAAATATTTGGAAGTGATTTGAATTAATACGTCAGTAAAATGTGATTTCTCAGGTTTCAATGTTTTTAAAAGGCTACGAAACAGTGAATGAACAACTCAATGATGAACTGATTAGATTTTGGTGGTCATGGGTCAAGGTCACTGTGACCTCATGTATGTCCCATCCTCAACAATGCTATATCTCAGAAAGCCTGGAAGGAATTTCATTACATCTGGGACAAACATACACTTGGACTCATAAACTTATTAGAATAAGTCTGGACCGACAGACATGCAAGTAAACTTCAACGTCACTGGTCACTTGGTAAATTTCTGCCATCAACTGTCAATCAGTATGAAGCCAAGAGCAAGGTGTGAACTGTGACTCATGCACTGGGACTCACTCATAAAAACATTGCACTACTAGTGGTGAAAAACTCCACAGGGTACCTGGTGATTTGTGAACAGTGAAAAACTTCCTACAGAGCTTGAACATTTGCTGACATGTAAACAAGCACGTATATTCGTTGAATGTTGAATGATATGTAAGTAAGCCATCCAACTCTAACGATGACATTATCAACTACTGTCAATTTTTTCACTGCATGAAAACAGTGGAAAAGTATGATTTGGCACATAATCTTGGCTATTGGCACGTTTAAATAGCTGTATTATGAAGAGTCTTCAGAAACCTCTTCATGGTTTCTGACACTGAACTGAACGATCCCTTGAAGGCTCAATGATGTAATTATTGACAGTAACATTTCATGGTGTCATATGCAGCATGTACATTAATCATATAGAAATAAAGTTGTGTTGAGACAACCAAATTAAAGGGTTAGCAACACATCACAGCTAAAATGCAGAACCTGAGCGTGTTCTATAAGGCCCATCTCAGTGTTCATGTGTTATATCTATGTACTAGATATACTTTACATGCTACATGAGATGGTGCTCAGAAGCACTGGTCAGAGGGATCGACATATTCAACGAGAAGTAGTTTCTGAAACCACAAACTGTCACTTTACATTTCTTTGCATGTACAGATTAAACAAAGACATGTTAATTACAGAGCTTTACAGTTTGTTTGTTTTTATCTTTGGACAAAGCCAGGCTAGGTGGTACTACTACTTCTAGTCTTTATGCTAAGCTAAGCTAAGCACATCCTGATTCCATACTTAGCTTAAAGACATGTGATTGATGTTGAATGTTCTCATGTAACTCTTGTAAAGAAATCTAATCTCCAAATGTACAGCTTTCATTCAACTGTCCCTACTTTAATGCTTCTACTGGCTTACATTCATTCACACAGTTCATACAGTATGAAAGTTAAATTGCATTTAAGCTCAGCATTGCCACACAATATTATGACTGACAATGATAAAACAAACTGAATACAAATCTCAAGCAAATCTCTACAGGTTGATTTTCATACCACTGTGAAATGAAAGAAATTCATGGTCAACTGGAAGATAGCAACAAGAGATTCATATTCTAAAACATTATGGAGTGTTTTGGCAAATGGTTTGTAGTAAACATGCAAAAACACTGGTATCGTCCTTTAAACAATTCACTGTTGCATGTTCTATGCTCTATGCTCTGTTTCAGTCTGGATCCCTGATGAGTGACAGCCCAGTTAAGAGTATAATCAATAATTCTAGAGCTTTCTAGTGAACAAGTGCCTACAAGGAATAAAGTGAATAACAAAACATATTTTCTGTTTTCTCAAATGTTTTTAACCCCCCCGATATAAGCATTTTTAAATAATGATAAAACAGATATCATGGTGGCACAGACAGTTCTCCAGTGATTGATTTTTCTCATAAATGCGGTTCTAGTGGATATGAAGAACAACTGCTATCGTTATGCAGAAACACACATTTGTATATATGTGTATGTACACATCTTTCTACAGCGGTTTGGACAAACTTTAATTTAGTCTGAACAACTTCAAAGGGCTGTCTGACAGTTGATAGTTGGATTTAGGGTTCAGGTGAGAATTAGGGCTAGACATTGATTGTGATGGTTATATTTAGGGGAATGCATTTTGTCAATGGGTGTCCTCTCAACTATAAGAAGACAAATGTGATGTGTATGTGTGCAGATGCACGTCTTTATTTCCTTGTGTGGACTTATTTTGTTGAAACACTATTCTTGCGAGGACATTTTGGACTTGTCAGGACATTTTAGCTGGTCCTCACAAGTTCAAAGAACATTTTTTGGGCTGTTAAGACTAAAGTTTAAAGGTTTAAAGTTTAGGGTTAGGCATTTAGTTGTGATGGTTAGGGTTAGGAGTTAGGGAATGTATTGTGTTAATAAGTGTTGTCACAAGTATAGTGAGAATAATGCGTGTGTGTTTACATGTGCTGGTGTCTGTGTATACCTCTGTAACTACATTTCTGGGAAACAGTGAGTAGTAAGAAGATGTAGGACATCTATAATTTGGACTCCAGTCTAAAGTTATAATTCTCAAGATTTTCATGAAGACAAATCCTGTTTTTTCAAATCAAAGAGGACTGAAATCTTAAGGATTTGAAGCTATTAGGTAATAGAAGATCCCAAAACTACTGTGAAACACAGAAATACACAAACGTGTGTGTGTGTGCATGTGGAGTTTAATTCTTGATCTCCAGAATAGAGGGGTTATGGTCAAGAATGGCCAAAATGATTTTGTCCATGTACTGTCTCAGACGCAGGTTGATCTCCTCCTGCTCCTTCAAAGCATCTACGAGCTGAGAAAGAGAGATGGACAGAAAAGCATTAGAAAGGCAGTCGTATCAAAACATTGCATTACATGCACCCACCAGCAGCACACTAACCTCGTCTCTAGATGCGTTGTCAATCTCGGCGGCCAGGCACTGGGCCTTGGTATGACAGGAAAACAGGTTCTTGGCCTCGTACAAACTCAGACTTAGAATCTGTGCGTTCAAGTCATCGTTCTGATCCCGCAGCTTATGGTTCTCCTAAGGAAGCAAATGAAGGACATTTCCTTTGTGAGATGATTCTAGATGAAACACTACAGTACCAGAAGGTACTACATATAATCTAATTTGTAAGCAAGGAAACATGTGAGACATGAACCGCATGGCAAAATGATAGGGATTCTTCCCTAGTATTTTGATTAGGCTATTAAAGATAAATAGCCATACCAAATTTAGATTTAATGATATTAGATTGTGCTTTGTCATATCATAAAATTTTTGTGTTTTGTGTTATTTTTTATGTGTGTGTTATGTATGTGCTAGAATTAACTGAAAGTGTACTCTAGGACACATGTAATAAATACTAACACCAACTGATTCTCAATCTTTTAGTCAGTACTAATATGAATATTGCAGAAGTTAATAATACATCTACATCATTGTTACAACAAATATTTTGAAAATGATCCTTTCAATTTGCCAGTGCTCTTTAGTAACTACAGTATGTTACAATAACCCTATCTGAATATGAATTAATCTGTTTCTGCACTGAAACGTCTTGAAATGTACTGACTGACACATACCAGTGATACCAGTGTATCTTTGATAAGCCAGTACTAGCCGACATCATCATACATGCCAATAGAACAGAATAGGATAGAATAGGTTCTGTGCAACTCCTGTGTGTTTTTCACTGTGTTGACTTAAGTGTAAATGAACCAGTACATAAGGGCAACATAAATGTTTCAGGAACAAATGCAAAGACGTGAAAGCGTCATAGATAGATTGATGTGTGTGGCTGTGGATGTCAACCTGTTTCAGTCTCTTGACTTCATGTTCCATTTCAATCTCCCTGGTCTTGGCATTATACTCAGACAGACTCTTGCCCTTCCCAGGATGCTCCATCTCCAGCTTAAACAACTGCAGATACTCCAGCTCCCGGCGCAGATCATCGATCAGCTGCAGGGAGGAGAGCATTAGTTTGTTAGAAATGGAGTGGAAAATTATTGCTGACTTCACCAAGCAGCATTGGAAATAATACGATACAGGTACATGACAATACAGACGGTGTTGGACAAATATTTCACTTAAAAAAATTTGATCAAGACAATCATTTTACAATTAAATGCAAGTCCATACCTTTTAAATTAGCACATTATGTTAGATTAAACTGAACATTTCCCATGTATCTCTGCTAGCTAGAGCGCCTTACCTCCTGCATAGCATCTTTTTCCTTCTGGTACTCGTGGCGATTTTGCCACAGCTTGTCCAATATCTTCCTGTAGAGGTCCATCTCATCTTTCAGCCTCAGACTAGTGTCTTCCAGTTTGTCTGTCATCCTCTGTTTCTCCTGCAGAGGAAAGATGGCAGGGAACAACTGTTCAATGCTGACAAGTAATTTCATACTTCATCTGCTCTCATTGAAGCTGATGATCATTCCACTATCTGATCATCTCTGTTTAACCTCTTATAAGCAATGTCACTGCATTCTACAACTCAACAATTAACTTAGATTTCCCTACGTCCATTGTTACTGCCAGCAAACTGGAATTATTCTTTCAGTAAGTCACACTGACCTGGTCCAGTTTCTCAGTCTGAGACTTGAGTCTGCACACATTTAACTTCATCTCTCTGTTGTCGTCGTCTAACTGCTGAACCCTGTGTAGATACACACAAAGAGCTTCCAAATCATCTACTAGTTGAAATTAGAAAAAGCATCCAACACAGACTTTAACAGATCAATGTATGTCGTGCAGTACAAAGTGCTTTTCTGCAAACTGCATTTCCAGTGGTGGCTTGTAAAAATGCTGATCTTGGCTCGGCTTTACTCTACTAGCATGTTACATGGAGCTGCAGATGGTCATAATACAACAAAAGAGACATTATTAGTACGATAACATGCTGAAGATAAAACTTTACCTAACATAGGTTTGAGGGGAACAAACATGTCATGTGTCACAACCAACCATCGTTATGAGAAAGAAAGGAATTTGTGGCATGGCTCTATCAAGTCTACGCTGACAAGTCCTTTATTCAGCTTTTATTTTATCAGGATGATGCCCTTCCCTGTTTTAGATCTTGTTCCCTTGATTTGACTTATAGTATAGAGCGAGAACATAAATAAAAGCTGAGAGACAGGGGTGTCATGTACAACAAAATGTCCCCCTTCCAGGAATCTACCTATGGATACCGTGGTTATGTTGATGTGTATTGTTTTTCACCTAGAGTAAAAGTCAAAGCCAGCACCAGCATCTTTCAGGGTTTGGATTATGTGGGAAATTTCACTTGATGCTACAGTATATAGCTGATGAGGTTACGTCTTAGAGAGCAGGTCTATCTGTGTGTTTCTCTCCCTCTCCATCTTGGTGTAAGTCTCCCGGTGTCTCTTCATCTCGTCCTCCAGGCTCTGGTCTGCCCTCGCCTCTGCATCCTTCACCTGCTCTTCCAGCTCATGGACCCTGGGACACAGAGACAGACACACAGTGTGAAGAAAAAAAACACTTTACATGCAGCAAACACTGGGCCAGATGGAACTGTATTATTTCTAGATGATGTAGTCACATCATCTAGAAATGATTACACATACATCATATTCTATCTTTACACTATAAAAACTAAACATATGGAAGATATTTCACATGCTAACATGTAGAGCATCATTTCACATGTGCAATTCAGACATAACATCCAGTGTGTCCCCTACCATTATACAAGGGGGGCGCCCCGCCCCCCCAAGACGGTCAAGTTAATTTTAGTTAATTAGATTTTCTGTTCAGCGCCAGATCACATTAAAAGTCCTTTAAGGTTTCCTTTCCTATAGAACAGGTCTGTAACTTGTTCTTTTATTAAACTAACTAAACAGCCTCATATTATTTATCTTATTTACATGACGGCGTCATTTCTGTCTCTCTGTATCGCATGCGGCGGAGTTCTGCCGCGACGTGCACACACAGGGGAACACACAGAGAGCGAGCGTCAGGAAATATGACTTTTAAAGCATAAAGGCCAAAACACACACACACACACCGACCCCGGTGGCGCAATTTTTTCCAATCATATTTCCACTGTACAGCTGATATATAGTAAACGAAACCATCTATTTATATGACTTTAGTGCATTTTCCTTGTTATGTTGTTGTTATGTTTCTGGCATTAAATAACATATTTCTACAGTCTGGAACCTTCCAGCTGTATATAGAATTATTTCTTGTGCGTTTGGAGACATC
>JAUMHL010000029.1:1517128-1534844 GCA_032362345.1 Sandelia bainsii | reverse complement strand
TGATGTTATGAAATCTGCTTTTCTTTCACAAACATGGTCATTTCTATGTGTGTTCAAACTTTTGACTGGTAGTGTATATAAACTGAATATATGTAACATATTGATATTTAAGCTGTTTTACAATTGGATTAGACATGCATTTGTGAAAAACATAAATTACCCACAAACTATCAAATCATGTTTTTATTTGCAGATAATCAAACACATGTTAATGCTAATGCTAATGAACCAAAAAACCAACAAACAAACAAAAAAAACAAACCAGGGCCGGGGCAGGAGTTTAGAAGGGATAGTTTCCCTCACTTCCATGTTTTTCTTAAATCAAACATTCATTGTTAAGAGTGGCCAGGAGACAGTAACAGGACTGTACCTGGTAAATATAACCATTGTCAGTAACAGACGGCTGGTTGGATGTAGCACTGTGAGGACCTGTGGCCATTTTCAGTATCTCGTCACAACCTAGCAGCAGAAAGAATAAAGGAAAAAAGAACGTTCAGTATACTGTAACCCCTTTCTCCTGTTCAGGAGTTTGCAGTGGTGGCGTTTTTAAGTCCTGGTGTATGGTGAATTTCTAGGCACAGAGACTGACTGAGAAAGTAAACCAAGAACAATGTTAGCTTAACACAGTTATACCATGGACCAAAAGGTAGTGATTAGACAGTATGCATACACATACTATGTTAGTTAAAATGTGTATTCTTATAGGCATGTTTGCACCAACTGTGTCGTATAGATATGTAGATAAAGTAAAACCAGAAAGGTCAGATATAATATTCCTCCCCTGTTACTGTTAAGTTTCTTTCATTCATTCATTCTAGCTGGGCTCAGGGTGGTGTTATCAGGTCCAAGTTCAGTATTTAGGACACATCTACTTTAATCACCTTTGATAGCAAACACTCCATGGCAAAAGTCTTTGAAGTTGATTCTCCCATGAGCATTAGGATCCAGGTACTGGGTTAACTTCTTAACCTGTAAGAGACAAAAGTCAAGCCAAGTTCATTTTATTTAAAGTCAACTGTAATTTAAGGATTTGATCAAAAATACTATATGAACCACTTTGGAATTACAACTGTTTTCATATATAACTCTATTTTAGATGTGTGCATTATATACATATATCTTCACACCAGCAATAGCCAGGGCTGGAGGCATTCTATTTTCAGGTTGTCCATCCGTCTGTCCGGCCACCCAATTCTTGTGAACGCGATATCTAAGGAACGTTTGTCAGGAATTCCTGCACATTTGGCACAGAACTTAACTGAATGATGGACTGATTAGATTAACAAGGTCAAGGTTGAAAGGTCACACTGACTGCACGTTCATCCAGTTCTTGTGGCCCACTCTTGTTAATGTGATATGTGAAGAACACTTCGAGGGAATTTCTTCAAATTTGGCACAAACGTCAACTCAATGATGAACTGTTTTTTTTTTCAGGAGGCCAAAGGTCAAAGGTCATACTGGCCTCACCTTCATCTAATCTGTTAACTGATATGTCAGAAATGCTTGTCAGGGAATTTCTTCAAATTTGCCACAACTGTCCTCTTGGACTCTGTGATGAACTGTTTTGATTTTGGTGGGCAAAGGGCAAAGGTCAAGGCCACAGTCACATCATGATCATCCAATTCTTGTTTTTCCAATTCTCGTCAATGCAGTATCTCAGGAATGACTGGAGAGAATTTCATTACTTCTGACCCAATTGTCCACTTGGACTCACGGATGAACTAATTAGAATACAAATCTGGACAAACAAGCATGTAAACAGCAACTAGACTGGTTGGCGAAGGCATGCAACCGCAAGGCAGTAATTCTAGTTTTCTCATTAGTTTTCTAGTTAGTTGAAGCAGAGAAAAAGTTTGAGTGTAGCATTTGTATTTGGAATCTGTTGTTGTGAGGTCCAAAGAGTTGTCTCTGCCAGTGCCAATAAACCATCATTGGGTGAAAAGTCAAATAAACCCAACAGAGAGATAACAGAAACATTAAGTGTGGGCAAGTCAACTAGGCCCAAAAGACCACAAAAAACAACGGTGGTGCTTGACAGAAATATTCTTTCCCTGGTTAAAAAAATAGCTTCACAAACAACTGTCCAGATCTTGTGAATGCTGATGATATTCTGCAGTGGCCAAGTCAGTCACCTGATCTGAATCCAACTGAGCATGCATTTCACTTGCTGGAATCACTGAGGAAGAAACTCAGCATCTGGTGATGTCTGTGAACTCCAGACTGCAAATGGTCACTGACTGCAAAGGATTTACAACCAAGTATGAAAAGTGACTCTTTAATTTATGACTATATTAGATTGTCTTTTTGAGCCACAGAGCACCATTTCAAAAGCTGTTTTCAGCAGCTATGTGGATCATTTCATTACTTAATAACCAACCAATCCGGTCATATACTCCCTCTGAAGCTCTTGTCACCATAGTGACAAAGAACACAGGGAGGTGAGGAGAAGCATGAGGGGAGGAGGAAGCAGCTTCCTCTTCATATGGCAGAGTTATTTTTAGTGATGTGTTCTGGGTGCTTAGCCACCATGACGGCTTTAAGGAAAATCCACTCTCACTGGTGGATATCATTTATGTTCAATGATCAGGTCATCTAGAACCTGCCTCATCTACTGCTGATTCCCGATTCTTCACTGGGTTCAATTTGTGTCTCAACACAGCAGTCTTCTAGTGAGCTGGTGCAAACAAGCTGAATTATTCTAACAAGGTACCTGAGGATGGTAGAGATGGTAGAATGGTGGTGCATAAAACCAAGCTATTGGTTACCTCATATGAAACCAATTCTTTAGGCAAATAACATTATTTATTTGACTTAACAATCTCTGCTAATTGGACTTCACAGCATACTGAAAGTAATAAAATCCGCTGACATACCCATATTACATCCACAATTCCTGTACAACACACACAGAGAATCAGGCTTTGTACAAACAATCTTCAGTCACCCTTCACAATTTCTTCATATGTATCTGGATGTCATTAAAAAAAGAATGTCACTTCATTAAGTTAAATAGGCTGATGAATTGGACATCGTAGGTAGAGTAGCACACTGCAGAATCATGAACAGCTACTGTTAACACTCCTGCTGGCTCTAGGTTCAGTACCATGGAAAGTGCACAGGCACTACTGGTGCTGAACCTGGAACTGGCAGTGCCCTCTCCATGGTCCTGAACTTAAAGCAGACATAGTTTCCACCTTTACACAGGTACAACACTTAGGCTGGAGATATACTTGAACGCCTATGTGTAGACAGTGGGTCGGTCATCAGCGTCACTGTGGTCTTTGTGCATGTCCATAAGATTTAAAATGCTATCTACCAGGGTCAGACTCAGGCCTAATCGTCCGTGACAACTAAATGTTTTCCTTGTGAACTTCTGGCTTTGCACAATATGAATAGAAGCCATGGTGATACTTGAGGAGATTGATGTTGAGATCACGGCAGAGAAAATGGCAGGTACTGTATGTAGATGCGGCTAGATGTGAACAAGCTTATTAAGTTTTCTTCATCACTTTCTGCTATTCCTGTAGTGCTACAAAGCTGCTGCTGAGATGATGATACTACCTCCCCAGTCATATTACATCTCACAAAAGTGTGGTGTTAATTTTTGACTACCTGAACAACCGGCACTACAAGGCTTTTCATGGGGGCCATCTTACAAACACAAATGCACAGTTAAAAGCAAGTACTGCAGACTCCTCATCTATCCTCATCTGCAACCTCAACACCTTCTAGATACTCTTACCAACACTGAGTGCCTTGGATGTTTATTATCCACCTTATTCCATGTTTAGGTTGAAAAGCCTTAACTGCAGTCACCTCGGACTCAACACTGAGCATCAGTGTCAGACCTTTAAAAAAGTACTTCAAACATAGACTAGGCATCTTTTATTAATCACAGAACATTTCCTGCTCCTCTACTGGCTGCCCTCTAGCTGGTGGCACCCTAAGCAACTGCTTAGTTCACCTACGCCAACAACCCTGAGGGAGTTAGGTTTTACATGTGAAAATAAAAACAGTAGCTTTAATGGTAATAGCAGTGTTTTTGGTCCAGGTTCAATCCAAAAATATATCTACAGTTGTGAGCTTCTGTTAAAGGTAAGCTTGAACTCTTTAATCCTCTGGGGTTGTATCTAAAAATCAATTTATGCTTTAAAAACTTTCTTCCAGCACATGGTTACGCTGGAACAAGCCATAGTTTGCTGTTAATACACTTCTCAAAAAAGTTAAGAGGACATTGAATCATCACTGTATAACACCAAGTCAGCCAAACGTCACGGATATCAATCTGTACAGTTAGGAAGCACAAGTGATTGTGAATCAGTTTCACCTGCTTTGGTGCAAATAAAAATGACAACAGGTGCAATGGAGGGGCAAAAGCAAATCAACCACCAAAAAGGGAATGGTTCTGCTTGTGGAGGCCACAAACACATGCTCTCTCCTTATCCTTTATGAATGTTTTTTCCTCAATCTTTGTATTTTGTTAGTGTCCTTGTCACTACTGGTAGCATGAGGCAGTACATGCAGTCCAATAAGATCGCACAAGTAGTCCACTTACTCCAAGATGGCACATCCATACGTAAAGTCACCAGGTTTGCTCTGCCTCCCAACACAGTCTCAAGAGCATGGAGGAGATACCAGGAGACCAGCCGTTACACCAGGAGAGCTGGACAGGGTAGAAAGACGACAACCCAGCAGCAGGACCAGTATCTGCTCCTTTGTGCAAGGAGGAACAGGAGGAGCACTGTGAAATGACCTCCAGCATGGTGTACATTTTTCTGACCAAACTGTCAGAAACAGATTCCATGAGGGCCCAACGTCCTCTAGTACAACCTGTGCTCACAGCCCAGCACCATGCATCTCAACTGGCAATTTCCAGAGCAGACCAGAAATGGCAGGTCCACTGGTGCCCCATTCTCTTCCCAGATTATATATCAGGTTCACACTGAGACATGCGACAGTCGTGAAACAGTCTGGAGACATCGTGGTGAATGTTATGCTGCCTGTAACATCATTGAGTTACCTACTAGTGGTAGGACAGTGATGGTCTGAGGAGACTTATCTTTGGAGGGCTGCACAGACCTCGATGTCATATCCAACGGTGTGAGGTAAAGGGGTGAAATCCCCAGAGCAATTGTCAGACCTGATGCTGGAGCAGTGAGCCCTGTGCTCCTCCTGGTGCAGGACAATGCCTGGACTCATGTGGCCAGATGTAGGCAGTTCCCAGATGATGGAGGCATTGATAACACTGACTGGCCCTCACGTTCCCCTGACCTAAATCCAATTGAGCACCAAGTACCATCACAGGCTGTCCAGGAGCTCGCTGATGTCCTGATCCAGGACTGGGAGGAGATCCCCAGGAGAGGGGTGAGGAGCAGCCCAGATGTTGCTGGGAGTGCACATAAGCACACAGGGGCCATACACATTTCTGATTCACATTATGATTTGCTGATTTGAGGAAATTCATGCAACTTGAAAGAGCATGTGATTTCAAAATTTCACCTGATTTTCAGTGCAATTTTGAATGAGTAGATTATTTTGGTTTCTACTGACCGTTATGTTTAACAAATTACTTAACGTACATTAGTAAAGATTTTCAACTTGAATAATTCATTGATCAAGACAGATGCATGATTTAAGTCTAACAACATATTGTCATTTTGGTGAACAAGTTTGCTGGCAGCCATTTTGACTAATTTTTGTCTAATCATATGCTGTATTATTGTGTGTTTAGACCTTTAATTCTGTTAGCAAACTTTTTTTTACTAGACAGAATAATGGTCAGATGTGCACTGCTGAATGGTTGAGGTCGGCAAAAATGCCAGTCTCCAAATATTTCCACATTGTTGTTTGTTGTAAAAACCTACAAATAAATTAGTTTCCTGTGTAATAGAACCTTGTTGGGGGTCTTGTTTATTCCCTGGGGGTTTGGGCTAAACATTTGAAAACTATACACACTCGCACATATTTTGTTGAGGGAGATGGTTACAATTTTGAAAAATTATGTTTCACTTTTTCTTTTGATTCTTGGTCATCATTGCAGCAAATGCATTTAAATAACCCATGTTATGCTGGAAACACTGATATCAATCACTTGTTGGTACCTTACAGTCCTAAATTTATACGATTATTTACATACCAAGATAGTCTAGAGATCAGAGATCAAAGTGGCTAAAAAGTCCCCGGTGGGTTAAGTAATACTCATAACACACTCCATGGAGAGACAACCTGAATTTGGAGAAAGGAAACATGGCAGGTGTTTTGCAGGCGTCTTTTATATGTAGCATACGGCAACACGCCACTCCTGCCAATGTGCAGGTAGCTAACGTCAAGGAGCCACAAGATGCTAACACCTCTATCACACCTGTGACATTTCATACAAACACGACAGGTTGTCTGTTGCTATCAGAGCTTTGAAGGTTTATCGGTCGCCACTTAATCATTGTCAGTTGACCGACCACAGATTGTTAAATACATATAAAGCATGTAAACAAGCTTTCTAATGTTACAGTTTACCAGTCCTTTAGCTAGAGCCTCTCACCTCGTCTCCTTGACCGAACTGAAGACCGAGGTCCACCAAGTGCTCCACCCGGATGAAGCCGTCGGCATCCTCGTCACACACGTCGAAAACCTCTTTAAGCCTCCTCAGAAACTGCAAGAGCTGCTCTTGGTCGGGAAAAACATGTCCTTCCATTGTGGAGCAGGCTTCGTTGGCGGGAGTCTTATTTTTCCAAGTCAAATGGACTGTAGGAGAATCGGAATGACGGTCGCCATCATCGCTCATCTTCAACTCCGCCGGACCCGCTCGGTGCTGCTGTGACGTAAGCGGCATCACCCGCTGTAGATGCGAGGGAAGTTACGGAAATGAGCGATGATTTACGATTTGGACGCGAGGCATTGCGTCACAGGCCATCTGCTAATTAGTAATCCAGGTGCGTAACCTCTCGCATCCTTTCAAAATAAAATGATTATTATTATAAGCGCACACTTCCATAACATCACATACTCTCATATGATGTGTTCAGGCTCTTTCAACTCAGAAGAACAGAAATATTAGGAATGACTACAAAAGTATTTGTGGTAGGTCAAAATTATTATCACTATGGCGGGTTATAATTATGGAAATTTTGACAGAAGGAATAACATATGCCCGTTCTTACAAACATTAAAATAAATAACATCTTTTCGTTTTTACATATCAGAAGTTACATCCATAAGCAATAAAAAAAGCTTTAGTAAATTATACCATAAGATTATAAAATAAATAATTTTAATTACAAAATTCCAAATAAGTTGGGACGTCCTGTAAAATCCACATAAAAAGGAATCCAGTGATTTGTAAAACTCACCATATTTTATTCATAATAGAGCATAGAAATCATATCAAATGTTTAAACTGAGAAAATGTGCCAATGCAGCAACTAATGAGGTTATTTAGCAACAGGTCAGTAACATGACTGGGTATAAAAAGTCTCTCAGAAGTAAAGATGGGCAGAGGTTCATCAATCTGTGAAAAGATGTGTCTACAAATGGTCTGTTTCAGAATAATGTTCCTCAATGTAAAAAAAAAAAGTGCAAATACTTTGGACATATATAATCTACAGTACATAATATTATCAAAAGATTCAGAGAAATCTTTAAATGGTACATTTTCTCAGTTTAAAGATTTCATATGTTTTCCATGTTCTAATGTGAATAAAAGGCTTATGAGATTTGCAAATCATTTTATTCTCTTTTTATGTTAATTTAACAAAGCCTCACAACTTTAAGAATTGGGGTTGTCAAATGTAGTGACTGAGTAAAGACATTTTTATGCAACCAATTTGACAAATGTCCAACACTACACATAATAAATATAAATTGGAACTCTGTTAATTTTTTATTATAGTTAGTATTATATAACTTACATGTAGTAAGTCAAAATGTATATGTGACTAAAACTTGTGCCTTACTATCATAATATTGGCTTAAAATGTTAAAAATGTATATACCATCTCATTACTTTGACATATTTTCAATTTACTGTACTTTTCACTTTACTATGCCTGTTTCCTCTATTTAGCTTTCTACCTTTTCAGCCTTTTCTTTCTTTTTCTGGCACAGACAGGCTTCCATAAAACAGAAACATTTCACATTGGAATAATACAATAAGAGTCAAAGCACACGATACAGTGTTTTATTACAAAACAATTTATACAAGACTGGAATCCAGTCACACCTCTGTACAAAACATACTGTAAAACCATTATGTCCTAGCCCTGGAAACAGTCACTAATCCCACCTACATTTATAATTTTATTACAGAAAAATAAAAGCTTTCCACATCTGACCCATATTTAAAAGCAACTAATTTAAAAATGTTCAATAGTTAAACTTGTACTTTACTATGTAGTAGCTCTTCAGTGTATGTGTGGACTTGCTGAGAACTAAGTGGATGTGCAGATTTAGATGATTAGTCTTGGCTCCAGTAGGGAGTCCCACCGTTCTGTCACCTGCGGGAGGAGAGTAAAGACTTTCACGATTAAGATTAAAACAAAATCAGTGTGAGTATTACAGCAAACAACAACTGAAACCTTATGCATATGCAGCAGTTTGTGTTGGGACTGCTTCTGTTTGGATGAGTAATTGATAAGAGTTGAGTTGAGCTCTCAAAGTAGAAGAATGGGATGGACGTCAGTGACATTTCTCTTTCCTGGTTTTAAAACTTAAAGGATAGGTTCAGGATTTTTCAAGTCGGTCTCGACATGTACATGAGAATAGCTCTCCTCCGTGTCTTTGGGCTTATTAAAATTGTAATAATTTTTTAAAGAAGCCTCAGTAATAAAGTAGTAGCTAGACTTTAAGGCTTACCCAAACACCTCTGGACACAGCATACTCCACTCTCTCTGAGCCATCCGGGTTCTGATAGACCAGGTCAAACTTCCCAGGTTCTGTAGGAGCTGAGGAAGAAGCAGAAAGTTAAGAAGCACGTAGAAGAAACCTGCAAATCCACCGTGTTGTGTGTGGATTTCCTCTAAAAAGTCATGATACTGTAGGAACTCCTTTAATAATCAAACACTGTACACTGATGGTGATTCTTTGACTGTTTAAAGTAATTTCCTCTGCACAGTTTTGCTTTCAAATTGACATAGAAATGAGGAACATTATGACATATGATCAACAGTGCATGTATTAGTGATGAAGTGATTCCTACCTTCAGAGACATTAAGTAATTCCAGCTCAATCTGTCTGGTAGTTGGGTCAAAGTTTACAATCTTTCCCTCCTAAAACACACAGCAACATACATGGAGTGATGGTTCCATTATGAATGAACAGTAGAGACGTCCTTAACATGAATCTCTAAGTCAAGTCTCTTTAGTCAACAGTCACTTTATATTACTGAAGCAATGATTACACACACACCTTATACTCTGATACCTCTGGCGTATAGTTCTCCGTTAACTCCAGCAGCTGTGAACAAACACAGGAATTGTGTCAAGACATTAAGCTCACAACTAGACACAAAGTTCAGTTCTTTATTTTCACAATGTCACATTATGTTCATTAGTTTAATTAATCGCTAGTTCTGTTTTTGCTTTACTGATGGTAGATCTGTGGGAATGAAGACACATCATGAACATGGTTCATTATTGCTATTAACATATTGTTAGATGGCAAAATGAACAATTCATTTTAAAACAACCGGTACTTAGATGCTGCCCTTTAATCCCCGCACTCTTTGTCCTATTTATAGTCATGTGTCTATGTCTCACTGTGTGGAGTTCTTCATCTAGCGCTCCCTGGAAGTTGAGTCATTGTAACTGGACCTGGACAGGAGACTAAACCTCGAACCCTTTTTATATAAATGACTATTCAAGTCTAAATCTGAGTTTGTCTGTATGTTCTGAGCATCAACATCTTGTGCCTGAGAGCTTAAGAGGAGATAAGCGAGATAAGTGTTTTTTTGTGACTAAGAGGTCAGAGTTGTGTACCTCATGAAGGCAATGGCTGTAGGCTTACATATGAGAGTGGACTTACCTTGAAGGCAATCTTCTGCCCCACTTGTGGAGGTGCAGCTAGCAGGGGCATAGAGCTGTAGTCCTGTTTGGGGGCACATTCTGCTCCATTCTACAAACAGAGATATACACAGGAGAAATGATTAATCCTGATCCCTTGTCATATGCAGTATATTATCCCAAAACATCTCAGTGGTCTTATTGGAGAGTAGCTGCTTCCTCCTTCCTCCATGAACACCACTGTTCTTCAATGTTTTCCTGATGGTGGACTCATTAATCAATTATCATTAGATTTTGTTCATACCTAAGAACAAATCCCAAATAAGAAACCTTGGTAAACGTCAGAATCTTTGTGAAAACTGAGTAAGTGGGTTTTATGAAGAATTATCTTTTGAAGAACGTTTCATGAATAAGGCTCAGTGATATTAGCCATTGCAGGGGAGGCCTTTAGTTTCCTAGACGTCACCCTGAGGTTACACGCCTTGCTTCTGGTGTGATCTTTGTTGATTGGCCACTCCTGGGGAGGGTGACAGTGGTGTTGAATACTTCAAATGAACTGATCATTGTAGAGTTTCACAATTTGAATTTAATTTAACTCCATCCATCCATCACATTTGTCCTCTGGGAGAACTTTGACCTTGAGGATACAGTCAAAGTGTCTTACAGTGGCTATACTCCTTTCTAGTCACTGGATGTGTCTGAAATCACTCCCTATTTACTGTACAGTACACTGTATAGCATGTTCATCATTTTGTAGTGCTGTCCAAATGTCGAGTGTGTAAATCTGACCACTATACAGTGCACTCAAAGAAAAAAACGACAAAGCACAGCTCCCTGTTTTAGAGATAACAAATTACAATCGTGCAGCTCAAACCATTACTGCATATAGATATGTCTGTGTTTTGGATGGCATTAGATTGTACAGGTGTACCTGTAAAGTGGCCTGTGTGTGTGTGTGTGTGTGTGTGTCTGGGTGCAGACAGACCTGGAGGACCACTGACGTGTTGCTCAGGGAATCAGTCAGGTAGGACGGTTCCTTGGCTTCATTATTGCTGAAGTCGAAGCTGCCGCTATGTCCTCCGCCAACTCCTCTCCCTCTACCCCTTCCTCTCTCTCCAGGACCACCATGCCTGGTTTTCCCCCTGCAGTAGCCTCTCCCAGACCACTGAGTACCCACACCAAATCCTGTCTGCTCTGTCGGTGGCTGGTGAACTGGTCCAACCTCCTCTTCAGTGTCTGAGTTAGAAGGCTCCACGACTTTGTCATGAGGGGGCACGGCTGGGGCAGCTGCCTGTTTCTGTGAGCGGTTCGTGGACTGTAGGACTGAGGGCGTCTCCCAAGATTCTGAGTTGTCTTTGGTTCTGCCTTTGGGAGATAGGGAAGTTAAAGGTTTGCTTTTTGGTGGGATTTTTAAGGTGCTACAGGAACCTGGAGAAGACACGTTCTGTGTTGTTGCTTGTGTTGCTGTGGGTTTATTACTGCTTTTAACTGGCTGTTCCACACTAGTCTGGATCTTTATGGTAGAAGCAGCTGGTTTGGGTACGTCAGCATTTCCCTCTGTCGTCTTCTTCCTCTTCTTCTTCTTCTTGTTCCTCTCCACCTCCTCCTCCTTCTCTACGTGCTTTCCTTGTGACTTCCTCTCATCATCTGAAGCCTGTTTTGCACCCCCCCCCAGGACTGCTCTTTTCTCGCTCCTTTTCTTCCTCTTTTTCTTCTTCCTTTCTACACTCACTCCATCTTCTTCTGGCTCATCCTCGTCTGCGGGTCTCTGCCGCTTTCTGCAGTTTTCCCTTGACGTATCGGGATGGCTGCTGTGCCCATTCACCTGCGCCAGACACTGCACCTTCACCCTGTCAAACAGGAGCACATTGTTAATGTCTGATTAAGTCTAACATTTTTAGCAAAGCACACTGGTACCTACACACTGTTTTGTTGGTTTTATTCAATCTAATGGGTGTAAATGGACCATGAAACATTTCATTCTTAAGTATATCTGAGCACAGAATAATGGTCAAATCAAGTGTCAATGTTAAACTTTACTTTTATCAAAAAACATCCTCTGCATCAATAACTGCCTGACAAATCTGTAGCACTCTACTGATCCGTTTCTGCAGATATTTAAGTGTGATTTAATTTTATTATTAATTAATTGCAATTTAAGAACATCCACACTTGAATTTGTGGGGGACAAAAAACAGATGCAGTAGTTGCCAACGCTTCAAGTTTAACACTGACTGAGTAGCAAATGGTAGCTGTTCTCTAAAGGCTCAGTGTAAAAATGCTAAATTATCTGAGGGTTTGTCGCCTTGCTCAGAGGCAGATGCAAATGTGTCAGTGTCCGTGTTTAGTGTCAAAGTTCACGTTTGACCATGAATTATTCATGAAGACCATTAACAGTAAGGGAAACCTATGGACAAACTATAAGGAAAGCAATATGTATTTCTTTTTTCTATGTAACGTGTGGACGTACGATGAGCAGTGAAGAAGGCGCACCTGATGCTGTCGTTGTCCCTCACCACATGGATGCTCTCAGTGTGCGGCAGGTAGCAGTCGTCTATGAACAGGTTCAGGATGCTGCCGCGGCTGAACTCAAACTTCTCTCTGATGATGCTCTCCAGGTCCGCCACCACGCGACACGCGGTCAGGTCCACGAGCAGCCAGCACATGCGACTATCAATGACGGCAGGCGGCGGGTAGTCAAAGTATAAGCGCACGCGGATATTGCCGTTGTTGCAGTTGTTACCGTAGGCAGCCATGACAGATGAGACGCCGCACAGAACTTCACGCCAAATCTCACCGACACCGCTCGAGTTCCGCCGCGAAACGAACAAAAAAAAAAGGTTTCCGGTTGGGTATTTCAAAATAAGAGTATCAGTTCTGCTCTTCAAGCTATTTAACACTCATTTCATCATCACTTCAAACTTTTCATATTAGAACTTATATTAAAAATGTATAAAGCCATTTGTTACAGTTTTTGTCAAAGCTGAATGAATCACACATTCTGTAGAGTCCAGCTTGCACAGCTGCTATAATATTTGTTTACTACAGTGACATAAGGTTAGATCCCAGTCTTGGTAGAAAAATAATGATGGGCTCTCTATATTTCAGACATATTAGACAGGGTCTTTCTACCGATGTAACTAAGATATTTATACATGCATGCACTGCCCACTTGTCTTAACTAATGCTGGAAAAATTGATTTAATTTGAGGACTGATTTTTAGGAAGAATTTTGACTTTTGATTTGATTAACTTTTAGGAACAATGGGACAATACAGCATAATCAATCAATCAGTTATATTTGGTTCCCTAAAACCTATGGAAACAGTAAAGTAAATACTTGAATATATTTGATATGGCTGTTAGTCAGCCCAATATATTTTTTAAAATAAAATTACTGATCTTAATCACTGATGATTGGGTCGACTTTACATAAGTTAAAACATTTTAAAACGTTGATTATTCGAGCTTTTATTTTAAAGGTCAACAGCTTCACCTGACCAGTTTCCTCTACGAAGTCAACTGAATCACACTGCCCTCTGATGGGGTGGAGGTAAAACTTCCAGTTAGTTTATTTAAAAATGTATCTTAGTATATTCCACACAAAAAAGCAAAGACTGATTCATACAATCAGATGAATTTCGACTAAGATGTTACTGTTTGCTCCATAATAACTTTGACTAAGCTTACTTTTCCCTCACTTTTAATATAAGTTTGCTGAGCTGAGTGGAAATCACTATTAATAATGAATTAGTTAGTATATTTAAAAAAAATACTCACACCTGGCTGTACGTGTAGCAAACTGGAAATTTTTATTCCACCTGGATCCACTGTATGTTCTGCTGAATCACCAGCCAGGCAACATGGGCAACTGCATCGAGGTCGCAGACAAGTTATATTGTTCATAAGACAAGTCATTTTTTGAAGACATACAGTTGAGGTCAGAATTATTAGCCCCCCTGATGAAATCACACAAAACCCTTAATATTTCCACGGAAATGACCATAAAAAAACTGTTCATACTTTTATTGCTTCCAAAAGAACAAAGACAAAATCTCCACAAAGTTTGATCAGTATATTTTATTGTTGTGCTGAATTTTAACAAGAAAACTGAAAAATGACATAAAATAAAAAAATGTATGGTCATTTCCATGGAAATATTAAGGGTTTTGTGTGATTTCATCAGGGGGGCTAATAATTCTGACCTCAACTGTAGGTGTTGCACCACTAAAGCACAGTATTGGCTCACTGTAAGGCTCTTGTGGCTCCTGCTTTACCTGAACTTGAGGGACTGGGGCCCCAGCTCACTGGTGCTTTGGTGATCGCAGCCACTGAACAGTTCAACCCCAGATATTACTGAAGTAAAATAGCCTGAGGCTCATTAAACCAGGGAATTCCTAATCCTGCATTAAATACACACCGTATTCTTTATTATGTATGTCATCAGGCACTGTGCACTTTATCCAGTGATTCTTACATTTTTCTATTTTTTTAATTACTATTTATTCTATACCTCTTTTTTCTGTTGTCTCTGTATACAAAGGTGAGCAAGCAAAGTAAGAATTTCATTACATGGTTCTAACATGTGTATATGTTTTTACTGTGTATATCATAATAAACGTCTTGATCTTGATCTTATGACACACCTTATTCTTTATTATACACTTTATAATGTATTTGTTTAAATGGACTTTTCTGTGTTTTGCGCTGTCTGATTTGTCTGATTTGAATTAGTTACTTTTTCCAGAGCAGAAAGAGGAAGTAAACACGAGGTGTGTCAGCTGACTCCGGGTGTGGTCACGTGATTTGTTCCAGCGACAAAGCGGAGCGGCAGAGATGCAGAGCAGAGCGTCCACGATGAGTCTGAGAGGAGCAGCCCACACTTTGTTGCTTTTATTCTCCATCGTCGTCAGTAAAGGTAGGACTGATTATCTCTCTGTGTGTGTGTTGCACCGTTAGTGGTGATTAAATGTATCAAAGACACACGTAAGAAGATTCGTGTTACTTCACGGCTTGACTCAGCTGCTACCGAAACTAAAACTAAACTGTTGGTTTACATCGATGTGTTACTTTAATAGAATTATGTCAGTAACAGTGTAACTGTGTAACCAAGTGAAACCATGTCAATGAATCCCCCGCAGGTCTCTCCAGTCCCCTGCAAGGCAAAGAAGCCTGGAACTATGTGGAAGTGAGAGACGGGGCCCACATGTTCTGGTGGCTGTATTATGCTGACAGCCAGTCTGCCGGATACAAGGACCTGCCTCTGGTCATGTGGCTGCAGGTAGGACACGATCAGGTCCACCGACTGCTACCACACATGCACGCCATCGTTTCCGTGCATGTTGTACGTTGCGTGTCTTTCTCGGTGTGTTTTTCCAGTCGAGATTGTGTTAGTTAGCTAATTGTTTGTAGTGAACTATGTGTCTGCTTGTGTTTATGTCCCACTTACATCTGCTTTAAGATGCTACTCAACTCAGTTATAAGCATCAAGATCAGGCAGGGATGTATCATCTGGAAGAAGTAATCAGTTACTTATTTACTTAAGTAAAAATATTTATACCAAAGAGTAAATATGCTCATACAGGTAAAAGTCCTGCATTCAAAATGTTACATAAGTACTAAAAGTTTAGCTCAAAAATACTTAATATGCAGTTGTAATTAAAATATGTTTGACTCTAATGATAATAATAAAGTTAAATTACTTATTACTTATAGCTTGTAAAATGACAGAGGGATCAATAAAGTCTTAGTAACTAGTAACCAAGGTTATCAATTAAATGTAGAGGAGTAAAAGTACAAGATTGACCTCTCAAATTTAGTGAAGTAGAAGGATAAAGGGGTAGAAAATGAAAATACTCAAGTAAAGTAATAATACCTCAATATTGTGCTTAAGTAAATGTACTTAGTTACTTCCACCATTGGTAATGTGTGTCTCTGGAGGAACCCTGGCAGCACGGTTTGGGCTAGAAGACTATGATGATACTACAATGAAGCTCGTGTTACAGATTTAGATCCTGCTTTGACAGACTCTACAGTGAGTTCAATAAAAGATGCTCCGCAGCAGGTTTTCACTCATGTCTAAGGTTGTGCTGTCTCAGTTTTGGTCACTATTCTTTGTAGTCAATTGAAACCATTTGGCAAAATAATAACTGAAGCAGGTTGTTCTTTTCTGCAAGTGTATTTGCATATTACGCTGCATGATTCACATCTCCAAATAACAGTGGGGGGCAGACTGGGTGCTGTGACACAATGAGTAACAGCACTGTTGCTTCTTTTTTTTTTTTTTACTGCAGAAGTGAAATTAACTAATGAAGTCAAAAGTATCAAAATCAACTAGTGTGAAAAAATAGAGTTTTGCTGAAGCTGTGGCTTTGAATTAATGTTAGTGTTAAATTCATGAGCAACCAAAGTGCAGCCTGCAGCGACAGTCTCTGTGACTGCATGATCCCATGGCTACAGTCATAACCACAGCAACAGCCAGGTATGACCTAACAACACAACGAGCAGCGCAAAGTTAACCAGCATTCCCTCTGTCGCAGAGGAAGTGCATATTTACTGCACGATCATTCAACATGTATTGTTTTATTTGGTCACAACTTAACAATATAAACCGTGGGCCTGAATTGACTCGTCAGGAGTTTTAATGCAGGTCACATGAAAGCTAAATGATGCATAGAAGGTGGGTGTGATTATAAAAAGATTTAAAATTCCACTGTCTGAAATGTCATCAAGAAGTCCCATTTAAGGGGACCTGTGGAAGTCAGTGCAAGGTCTGGAAGACCATTTGTTTGGCAGAAAGGCAAAGAAAATCCCCTTATGACAGCAGAGCTGGTGGGGCTTCACTGCATACAAGGTAAAGCTTTTGGAACTCCCCTCACAGTCCTGTGGAAACACCGCTAATCTCTCTGGGAGTTCTGTGAAGTTCATGAGCCTGAGCTCATATCAGATGGACTGAAAGACAGCGGTTATGGGTTCTGTGGTCAGACAAGACCACGTTTCAGCTTTTTCTAGATCAATCAAGGTGTGAATTTGTTGGATATTTCAGTTTGCTTGAGTGGCCAGCCTTTATAGTTTGTATTTACTGTGGTAAAACCTTTATTAAATGAAGTATTAAATAAAATATCTGCTCTTAATATCTGTCCATGATGATCAGGTGTGTCTGTGTGTCTCTAGGGTGGACCAGGAGGATCAGGAACTGGCTTTGGGAACTTTGAGGAGATTGGACCTCTGAACAGGGACCTAAAGCCCAGAAAGACAAGCTGGGTAAGACCATGGTGTTTAAGGTTCTGTCCTATTGTCCAAATACGTGTTTTTGGAGCACTGCAGAGCTCACTGCAAACATGTCTTGTGACAAAAAGAAAGTGTTGAAATAATGGAAATGCTTATTAACATGCTGATACATTTATGCGCATGTTGGCTCCTGTAGGTTCAGGCAGCCAGCCTGTTGTTTGTGGACAACCCTGTGGGAACTGGCTTTAGCTACACCGACAGGCCCGATGCCTACGCTACCAACGTGGCAACGGTGGCCTCACACATGCTGGTGCTGCTCAAACACTTCTTTACAGAGAGAGCTGAGTTCCAGGTATGTCAACTGGAGAGAGAGTATACAGTTGAGGTCAGAATTAGATTAGATGATTAGATTCAACTTTGTCATTACACATGTACAAGTACAAGGCAACGAAATGCAGTTTAGGTCTAACCAGGAGTGCAATAAGCAGCAAGTG
>JAUMHL010000029.1:1476006-1496693 GCA_032362345.1 Sandelia bainsii | reverse complement strand
CCCCCCCCCCCCCCCCCCCCCCAAGAAGATAAGCAGGGGGCTACATTCCCCAGAAAAATCTGTCCAGACAAATCACATTCCTGGGAAGAAAGCAAGCAGGCACCATACTGAAATGTGTTGCTCACACTGTGGAGAGCCCTCGCACATATTTTCCCTGTTGTTGCTGAATGATTGACTGAGTGAGTGATTGATTTACTGGCTAAACACAAACTCGAACATCAAGTATTGTATGAGTTAGAAACATCTTTGGTAGTGTTTCTAAGTGATGTACCGAAACTACAATAGAGCAGCGTAGCGGTTGTTTACCTGTCAGTCACGAGCACTGTAAAGTTTGGTAAGTCAATGAGCAAACAGAGTACGTGGGCAGCACGGCTGTTTGCACTGTTAATTAATCCATCAGTTGTTTGTTAAAAAATTCAGATTACAAAATTATAATAGAGGTGACACCAGAGCCAAATGTATCTTTTTAAAGCTTAATGTACTAACTTTTGGTTAATTAAATCTCCCTGTCGCAAATTATAAACCGTATCCCAAAAATGTGATGTTTAGTCTGTCCTTGTCGTAAGAGCACCTAACGCAGTGTCTACACAGAAAGTGTAGCATGAGCTGGACATCAGCAGAGCAACGGCTTTGATCCTGCGTGTGTTTGCGCAGGAGACATTTGCATATGAGGCATTCAGGGACAGTACAGAGTGTAGTTTCGGAGTACAATTCTCCCATCCTCCTCCAGGGTAGCGATTGTTTATTACTCTCTTCAGGGTGGCCTGTCTGTTGCTGAGCTCTTATGTTAATAGTGTAACATAACAAATTGGTCATTTCACAACTAACAAATGTAAATCATGAAATTATCTTTCTGTTTAAAGCTTTACTTTTTTAATAAATAAAAAGTCCCTACTCCAGTGAAGGCCAATGGAATTTAGTTGTTTGAGTGTAGTGACCCATGGAATATGGATGTGGACAGCCAGCCAGAGGTAGATCAATGCCGTTTAATTTAGTTGGATCAGTTGAAATGCATCCTGCCAGCCTGAGCCTTTGTTTTCCTGCACCATTAGAAAACTACAAAGACATACATGTTTCTTCGGCTTTTGTCTATAGAAAAAGAAGTATACAGCTTTAAATGTCCCAGGTGCAGCTCAGTCCACCCAGATGACATCATGTGGAGAAATCAATGATGCTCCACTGGTGCTAGAATTCAGCTGCTGATGAGGCTGTGTGTGTAATGGGATTATGTACCCTGGTGTCCAGTTACTGTGGAAGAAACTGGATCCTGTAACCATATTTAGGAAGAAACCAACTGAAATGCTGATTTGTCAAATCAGACGTGGTCTCATAGGGACAATTCCCCCAAAGCCACTTGGTGTGGCAAAATGTGGTGATAACGGTGAGGAATTTGGGCTGCACATGCAAATAGACACATGAAAGAAGAGGACGGTACGTGCTGTGCAGTCCACAGTGTTGGTGTCTGTCCATCTTGGCTAGCGTTGCGGTGTTAACCACTGATATTTCCTTGTGTACAAAGCATATAACTATAATCACCACCTCAGCCATTTTTCAGCTTTTGACAAGGCTGTCTGTTGGTGTATCTGTCTCTCTTATTACATTTCTGTCTAATTTGATTGGCAGAATTGATGGGCTTGGATCAGTATGATACAAAGACATGATATCACCTGGACCCAACAGAAATCCTTCTGACTTGTCCATACACCTGTAAAACATTTGGAAGGTTGTCTAAGTATGTTGCACAGTTACAATCGTGTGTGATGTGTTACCCTGCAGCTAACATCTCTGTCTGTCTCTGTCTAGGCACTGATATTTCAGCTGGAGAGGAAGTGGCCATCAAATTGGAATGTGTGAAGACCAAACACCCACAGCTCCACATAGAGAGCAAAATCTACAAGATGATGCAGGGTGGAGGTATTGTATACTGGCACACACACACATCCCAACACAACTCTTACATTGTTGAACTAAGTACTCCACATTAATATTTACAAGCACTTCAAAAAGCGTGCATCCATTTGTTGTAAATCAGAGGAGGAGGATTGCTGTTTGGTGAGTTCAGTGAATAACTAACTGGAGGTAGATATTGGTAAGAGGTGTGCGTTCAACCTGAATGTCATTCAAGTAGCTTCTTCAGTGATCCAGTCCAAAGTCCAAACAAGCTATGTGTGATAACGCCTTTTTGACCTGATTATCGCGTTAACTGGAGGGAACATGAAATATATCAAACAGGTTTTACAATTTATTCTGAGTCAGCAGAGCTCATTCACTGGATATTAATGTCATAATGTCACGCAGTCCGTTATAGTAGTTTATAATTGTTGGATCCAAAGTACTTCAGTCTGGACCAAAGTGGTCGATCAGCCAGCAGACTGACAGTGCCATGCCTGCTATTACACCACCAGCAAGGCTGAGAACAAAAATTGGAACATGATGTCATGGATGAGTGTAGAGGTGCCTCCCCATTCTGAGCTACATACAATTTTTACCCAGCTCGAAACATGCCCGCAAACTCAGGTGTGAGAGAGGCAAGAAAGAACCTGTCTCTGGAAGTTTTCAGACTTTAGTGTTACTTCGCTGGCTCGTGAGTTCATGATGGTCTAAGTGTTTTTTTCCTTCTTTATAACTTGAAAGAGCTCCTACAGTAGAAGAGACAGTTTGTCTCTATGAGCAACTGTGCACACACATGCATTTGTATTTATGTTCCAGCATGTTGGGATTTATTTTTTACGTGGAAGCTGACCTAGACTGTAGGATACATATAAATAGCTGATGTAGGATACGTGTGTGAGTACAGTGCTGAGCAGCAGCATTTTGTTGCTGTCTGTCTGTGGAAAGAAATGCCAGATGGCAGATCAGCCAGTTACCAGCTACTACTAAACCAGCCAGCCTGTGTGGGCGGCATGGACAGTGTGCGCATGATCAAGCCTTTGACTTTTAGCCATTTGTACTCTCAACAGTTGCCTTACTCTGTACTGTTACTGTTAGACCTTTCATATGTATAATGTATAATAATATATGATTATATGTTGATAAAAGATACAAAGTTTGAATATAAAAGATAAAATGATATGACGTGGCTTCAGCAATAACTGACTGACTATTTACTATGTAATGTTAGTGTGTGGACTAGAGCATTTTACTCTTCACTCCTAATTACAGTAAGTCCACAAAGCCCTCCTTCAAACAGTGAAGAAGATTTTATATGAATGCAAGCATTAGAAATGATGCTTATTGTAACATATTTGTATCAGTCATAACGTGTGCAGCAAATATTTGTTTGCTTTGGCTGTGAAATATATGAATTTCTGCAACTGAGGGGTTGGGCCAAACATTTATTTCTTTATTGAAGTCATCATTTAGTCCACAAAGTAGTAAAATATACCCTATACCCAGGATCAGATCCACACAAAAGAGAATGTTAGCTTGTTATTTCTTGAAAATGACATGAAATAATTTTTGGAAACCTGCTCTTGGCTGACTTAGTGATTTAATCAGTTACTTTTAGTATCTTACTAGACATTTAGAAGCGTTCTGAAAAGTTTCTTTCAAGTTTAATTCACACCCACCCAGATAGAGTAGCCTTTATTTTTTATTGTCAATAGAAAGCCAACTTTGCCATGTGTACTACCTGCAAAATCTACAAAATCTGTTATTTGTAAGGTGACTCCCAAAACATGCTTCAGTTCTCCTTGGCATACGTATTTTTTTGTTTGTTTGGTTGGAAGCCAAGGAGCCGTTCTATTGGACCCATCAGATAATTGGCAATTTGTTATGTCAGTTTGACCTGTAGTAACTTGTTTCCTTTGTCACATGAACAAAAACATTATGTTCACCTCTCTCGTCATTCAACGGGCACACAAAAACACAGAACACAGAAAACCCATTAGTTGAAAACAAAAGGGCTTATAAATGAGTTAACATATGTAACTGTGTGCCTGTGTTTTCTTCTCCCTCCTCTCCTCCAGTGGGTATTCCGACAATAAAGTGGTGCGGGGCAGAGGGTGACTACAATGTGATGGTGATGGAGCTGTTGGGGCCCAGTTTGGAGGATCTGTTCAACTTCTGCTCTCGGAAATTCAGCCTCAAGACAGTCCTGCTGCTGGCAGACCAGATGGTGAGAGCCAGAGAGGAGCAGCTATAAGGCTGGAGTTGTGTTGTTTAAACTTCAGAGTACTGTTTTGTATTGTGAAAATGGTTATGTGAGTCTGTCTTTTAGCTGACGTGACAAATTAGAAAGTTGTAAACATGACCATTACTGAATCAACTGTAAACCGCTGCATTTAATTTTCAGAACCTTGCAGCATGGTACTAAATCTGACATCAAATGACTAGTTTATGGAACATTCACTCTACTTTCTTGCTTATCTTAATCAGTCTCAGCAACACAGTGAGCGCTTCCCAAAATGTTACACTATTCCCTTTAGCTGTACACCAAAGATGTTATTTAACATTGCAGTTACACAGAGGAGTCCTGAGCTCATCTCAACATGATCCAAAATCCCATATTGATTTCAAATTCTAAAAACCTGAAGTGATTGAGTATTCTGGGACTTGCACTCCATTGTGTTTGCCTTTTGATGCTGACATAATTCTCTCCTGCCCGTTTGTTCAGATCAGCCGCATTGAATACATCCACTCCAAGAACTTCATCCACAGAGACGTGAAGCCAGACAACTTCTTGATGGGGCTGGGCAAGAAGGGCAACCTAGTCTACATCATCGACTTCGGCCTGGCCAAGAAATACCGTGACGCCCGCACACACCAGCACATCCCCTACCGCGAGAACAAGAACCTGACCGGCACAGCCCGCTACGCCTCCATAAACACCCATCTGGGCATTGGTAAGACCAAAAAATGGAATAGTGCCATGAATAGATCACATCGCTGCAGGCTGCTGATACAACTTTCTCTGTTTTTGTCTACAGAACAGTCTAGACGGGACGATTTGGAGTCACTGGGATACGTCCTCATGTACTTCAACCTGGGTTCTCTTCCCTGGCAGGGCCTCAAAGCTGCAACCAAGAGGCAGAAATATGAACGCATCAGTGAAAAGAAAATGTCCACGCCCATCGAGGTCCTCTGCAAAGGCTACCCATGTATGTTTGACTGTCACCTAACATGTTTCATTAATGTTGAGCCAAATCAAATGCTGCTGTGTTAATGCTCCTCCTCAGAGGCCTTCAGTGCTTCAGGCTAAGCAGAGCTTTTATGTCAGAGGTGGAGGTGAACGGGAGATAGTTTCTGTTTGTGAACGTTGTCATCTTCTTGGTCTCCATAGCGGAGTTTGCCACCTACTTGAACTTCTGCCGCTCTCTGCGATTCGACGACAAACCCGACTACTCGTATCTCCGCCAGCTCTTCAGGAACCTCTTCCACAGACAGGGTTTCTCGTACGACTACGTCTTTGACTGGAACATGCTCAAATTTGTAAGTTTGTATCAAACGGAGGATTAATTTCACACTTTCACTTTGCTCTGACAGTCAGTGCATGACTTTTGCTTTATTAGTTGATTGAGGGCCCTTTGTAACACAGACTGCATTCTGTCAGTCTATTCTACTTACTGTACTAGTTTTTATTGATATACAGTACCTACTGACTTTACTGTTTCTAATATTATGCACCACACAGCCTCTTTCATTTTTATTGAAATCATCTGTACATATAAAGAGGCCAAAGTACACTGAAGCACTTTGTGTACAAGGTTAACGGCCCAATAAAAACAGGAAGTTTGCTTTCAGCCAAACCAGTTTGACCAGCAATAAAGAGGAAAACAAATATTAGGTAATATCTGCCCTAAGGTCACACCAGTCAGCAGCCTGCATAAAACGTGTAGCACAGTGTTTAGTCCATACTAGGCAACATGTTGACTCTGAATTGAAGCAGTGTTTGTGTCATGACTGATTTGTTTGGCAGTTTCACGAGAACACAAGCAAACCCTAAACCTTGGTGTGTGTGTGTGTGTGTGTGTGTGTGTGTGTGTGTGTGTCTCAGGGTGCCAACAGGGCCGTGGAGGACGCAGAGAGGGAGCGTCGGGAGCGGGAGGAGAGGCTGAGGCACAGTAGGAACCCCGGGGCCAGGGGCATGGCCTCAGCCTCAGGAAGAGCCAGGGCAGCTCAGGACGTCGCAGCCCCCTCCCCACTCAACCCCGCCCCACACACAGGTGAGCATACACACACACACACACACACAGGTTACTTTTTCAATCACTTCTCTTCAACTGGATGCTAAAACACAGGAGTAAAGGTGCAGTGATTAGGATGTTCTAGTGTGTGTGTGTGTGTGTGTGTCTGTCACCAGACTTAATACATACTTGTTTTTAAAATAACATTGATCTGTTATTTTCCAGTTTGATTTCCATATTCTTAAGGAACTGTTATATTTCAGTCAACTTGTCACTATTTTAATCTTTAGTTACTTTACTACAGCTACATCTCAGTGTCCTCTGTCAGCTGCTTCTCTCTTTATCGTCTAGAATGATGATGATTTTTATTTTAGTTATAAAGGCAAAGATACTAGGCGGCTGCAGTTTTGGCTTCTTCGTCTGCTTCCTGTACTAACAGGACTCTTTGTATGTTTTTAAATGTGTTTTTCAGGTTTGGAGAAGGAGAGGAAAGTGAGCATGCGTCTTCATCGTGGAGCACCTGTGAACATCTCCTCCTCAGATCTGACAGGGCGCCAGGACACATCCCGCATGTCGACCTCACAGGTAAACACACACACAGATTAAAAACTGTGCCACTTTAGGCAACGTAGGACATCTGACGTAGCGAGCTATACAGCTCTCATTTGGTGGGAGAACACAGAGACAACATGGATGGAATAACTTGTGCCAAACAATCTTCATAACAGGAAGCATATTTTACATAAAAAACGTACTGTGTATCAGTGAGAACAACCTCTTTCACACAGTGTAGGTCATAGAACTTCCCTATTCACTCGTCCAAATGTTTTGTTTGTTCCCCTTTTTTACTTTCAGAGCCAGTCAGCACTAAAAAAAATTTAGCCTCTTAAGTCTTTAGATGAAGTCTACTGATGTTGTTGAGCCCAGACTGAAGTCGTCTTTTGTTAGGTCTGTATGATACTGAGATTAAAGCCCAGCTCATGAATAACCCAAAACCCGCTGAATAATTTACATCATTAGCATTTATTAATATGCAGCTATTTGAGTGTCTTGTGTATAAATGTAAACCCAGCAGCTAGTTGTATTGTTACTGAGGGGCCTGTCCGTTCATGTACAGCACTGTGTTAATTTCATTTTTAACGCCTCATTTCACCCAGCTTACAAAAAAATACACTAGGGATATCGTAGAACCAACAATCAACTATTTTGTGGCGACATAGCATTTCTGCTGCAGTCCCCAGCTGCCTGAAGTATGGGGGGAAAAAGAATGCAAATAATCCATAGCCCAAGTGTAAACCTGACACTGTGAAAAGACAATTAGATCTCAATCATCAGGTACATTTTAAAGAAAACTACAGGGGCTGCTATATGTTGATGGCAGTAACCTATCAATGCTATGAGCAGCACTCAGTTCAGGATATTGGCTATCATCTCACCAATCTAAACAAGCTATCGTTAGCCTTTGTGCACATTGCCTGTGTGTGTGTGTGTGTGCGTGCTGCATCACAGTTCACAAACGCTAACAATAACATTTCAGGATATGAACATGTTGTCAATATTACATTAGTAACTGAAGCTCTCTGACCTTGAATTCTTTACACAGCTCTCCATATCTGTCTTTGACATGTTTAGCTAAGTTTGAGGTATTTCTGTCTTTCCCTCCACAAGTTCCAAAACCAGCTTTTGGTAGTCGATAACTTGTTCTTAGTCATCCAACTCAAACACACATATACAAGACTTGGTTTGCTGAACATGCGCCATCCTTTTTGTCGTTACATTAAAAAAATAAAATTTTTCAGGACCTATGATGCCTCTGGTACCATACAGAACAAGTGCTTCCATGTTTTAGAATTTCAGTATGGACTGGTACCAAGTATCAGTTCTCGTGACACCCCTAGTCTACACAATGATAATGCTGCCACACAAATGCTGTGGATAATATGACACCACGTTTAAGTTGTTAATGCTGTCATTCAGGTTACTCAGGAGAATCTACAGACCTCACTTTGAGTAGAAACTGGTCCAAATCGACTCAACAGCAGTAGAAAATACCAAGAGTGTGTGTTGTTAATAAAGTCAGGGAATGACTAAGTTAGTGTAGTCACCACTGTGTGGCAGCATAAGCCAAAAATGAGTCCCACACATGGTTCTTTCTTCATATCAGTGTTGTTCAGACCATAATGATGCATCAGATTCAGCTTATTTTAAAGGAATCGTGCAGTTGCTTTGATATTTGGTTTGTGTTGAACTGTTGCTTTATGTTCTCTGTAGACACCATTATAAAAACAATATTTTTCCTCTGTCCTCTTAAGGCTCTGTCCCGGGTCACACCCAGCGGCCTCCAGTCTGCAGCTCCGCGGTGAAAACCCTCCCTTCCACCCATGCACCATGGAGGCCTCAATATGCACCATCTACAGTTCACATTCACACACACACACACACACACACACACACACACACACAAATACACCTTTAAAATATACACTGGACTCTTAAATGACACAACAAACTACCAACCAATGTACAAGAGTCTGGCTGCACTCTTGTTCTCTTGACCCAGGAAGAGTTGCACAACCCTGAGTGTGTATGTGTGTGCGTATGTGTGTGTGTGTGTGTGTGTGTGTGTGTTAGAGAAAGGTGGGTGGGTGGAGTGCAGTGTGGTTCAGCAAAGGAGCAGCCACAGCCTCACTTCTTCTCCTCCTCCCCCCATGGAAGATGTGGAAACACTCTCCCTCCTCCTCTTTACTGTTTAAGAAGCCATGGATTCACTTTTCTCTGACATGTTTTTTTTTTTTAACTTTGCTTTTACTTTTTATTCTTTAGCATTAAAACATCTCCAACACCAGCTCCACTGGTCAGACTTTACAAGGGTTTGAATATGGAGAATGACGAGTCTCTTATAGTTATTGAAAATAGTGTGTGGAACTTTTGTAATAATGAAATCAAGCAGAAACGTGATCCATCGCTGCAGTGTTCAAGGGACAGTGCCTAAATTCTCTTTTGTGTCCTGAAAGACTCCTTAAATCCCACAAGTCAACATTTTTCTCCTTTTTTAGGTGTTTGATGTTTAAATTTAAAGCTAGGATAAACACCCACTCTCTTCAAAATGGGACAAAAGGTCTTTTGATATTCTGTTTTGTTTCTATGGTGATCCCATAGTTGAGTGTTTTGTTTTTTTTGTCCTGCTCAGGTGCGTAGGAACGATGGGTGTTGTAGTAAGTCCAACAACATTAGCACATTGCTCTCTGTCTTGATGCGATGGCTGCAGTGTGCTGCTCGGGAAAGCTGCGACTAGACCTGTGGAACAGTTGGGAGCGGCCCCACACTGAATGGATGAGATGTGTTAACCCGTTGACTTAGTGATGTGGATTTAGTGTTTGTGTGTTTCTGTCTTAGGGGTTGTACAAGGGATAGGGACAAACAAGTTACTTAGTGACTTTGTGACTCCTTTGTCTCCTAGACCTCACTCTAGACCATCTGTCCATTATGAGTCCATTTTGACATAAAATGCTGTTTGCTGTGACCTAGACCCTCATGGTGAAACACTCTTCATTGACTTGGACCAATTGTTTTCAACTTGTTAGTCTGCATGTGTCTCTCTGATACTAGCCCAGCAGACACTACAAAAATAAGGTCTTTTCACATTTAATGATTGGTTTCACCATTTACATTGCACTACTCTACAGTACTCAGGAGTTGCCAAGTCTGTCACCAAGACAACGTCAACTGTTCGGCTGATTGTTGACAATGTGCACGATGAATCGGGAGAAGATGCTTTGCTCCTTAGTGTGTTTCTTTAAGAATCGGGCATCGTCCAGATCCATTACTTTGGGCCTTAACCCAGTTCAACTCATTTAATACTGATGTGCCATTACCCAATATTTTACTACACCTAAACAATTCAGCTATTAGAACTTTAGTAAAGACACTTGACAACTGGCAAAATGAAACATACACTCCTCCAGGTTTCCACAGTACTGCTCTTATCTTCATGTTGGTTGTCTTAACTTTGTTCTGTTTCCCCACAGCTTTATGAAAGTATAAAACTAAATTGATCAGATGTTCCTTAACAAGATACACTCCCAGACTTTAGTACTGTTCTACCAGATTTCCCTCAGAGCAGAAGCCATGAGCTGGGATTAAATGTAGGAGGTGTCCTGTAATGGGCTCAACTGTTTCTCAATAAACTGTAAAAACATCATAAAAACCTCAAACTATTTAAGATTTTTTATAAAGAAACAGGCCATCACAGCAACTTCAGTTTTTAAAAAGAATCAGGCCAAATGTAACCAAATAATCAGATGATAGAAATAAGGACCACGTGTGATATTTACCCAGAGGTCCAGTGAGTGATGCAGGAATCCAGGTAGAGGATGGACCTGGTGCTTTAACAACGAGCTGAAACAAAAGGAGGAGATTTTGGAGAGCTATGGACTGAGTGTTGTCTTAATAAAGGAGCTGGAGCTACAGCTTGTCCTTTGAGGAACTGGCCGACCTGACCACTTTTTGACCTGATGTGCAGATTTTGAAGTAGAAAATTCTTAATGTTGTAGGCTGGTTGCAAACTATTGTAGGCCGTTTTCTCTAGTTGAGTGGGGAAGAGGTTGTAGTGGTAATTTGTACATTTGTTCTATTGTCGTGTATTGGATGTGCCTGCTCTGTCCACCACATCCGTGCAAGCCGCTGTCCGGTTTCGGGTGATGACAGTGTACGGAGGAACTGGAAATTCTTCACTCCGTTCAAGTTCCTGCTGAAGGCAGTTTTTAAAAACATATAAATACATATATATATTTCACCTGTGGGTTTGGAAAAACAAAAAAGTGGTTGAACCTGTTTGTCACACTAACGATGGCTATGATACATGCAAGTACACTTAAATGGGAGAAGTTTTCCGTCTGTTATGTCTGCTTTACTCAGTCCTTGTTTCTTGTCATCTGTTCAGTTTGCTTTGAACAGAGCAGTGGAGATGGCCGCTCATGTCCCGCAACACATCTCATCACTGTGGATTCATGGGAACTCTTTCTGTCCACTCCCACCGGACTTTTTCTTATTTGTAATGCCACTGTATTTGTGTATTTTAAAATTGTGTAAATAAATTAATAAGTACTTAAATTTGTTTTTATTGACTTGCCTGGTTAGATCATTTTTGTGTGCGCTTAAGGTGAACCAACATTTTACATTTTCATACGCGTGGCTGTTAAAGAAAAATAATATGAGAACCTGAGCATCTAAGTGGTTTCTTGAGTCAACAGGTCTGGTAGTAATCTGGCCTGGGTGCGGCTAGGCTTGCATTACTTTTTTAAAATGGCACCAAGCAGGTTTGCACAGCTTTTTTTCACTTAAAAAATGAAATTATTGCTTGAAAGTTGATGAAGCTCTTTCTTCTTTATTTCTGCATAAATATGACCTAAAACATGATCAGATTTTCACACGAGTCTTAAAACTGCACGAAGGGCATCTCATTAAAACAAATGCAGAGTTGTGCAGTGCTCATAAACAGTTAATTTATTATAATATTATTATCACAGCAGTTACTGAAGGTACAGGTTCACGCACATATTTAGAACTACCTCATTTTCCACAACAAATAAATACATTGTATTTTTTTGTGTTTATCCATCTGATCTCATCTTAAGTCATCAAACAGCAGCAGCAAGGCGCTGGTTTATATTAATATGAGCGATGGAGCAGATTAAGCTCACCATGTTTACTTGTGCCAGTGATTAACTTGTGAGCGTCAGCACAGCCGTTGCGTTCACTGTTGCTGGTTAATTTGAAAACCTGTGCACCCCCCACCCCACCCCCACTGTTCATCCCATGTAAACAGCGTCAACATGGGATCTTCAGACGCACCAGTAAAGTTCCTTGATAAGATTTTTGTGTGACTTGGCACTGAAAATAAATTGAACTCTAGGAAACAGGTTTCATCGCCCAGGGGTTAGTGTACTGCACATTTTATGATCTACACCCATTAAAGACAAATTACTATACATCTTTACCATCTACTATTACTGTTCTCTGTACTGAAGGCTTATAAACTTATGTACATACATAGTATGTTATAGTCTCTCTGTGAGGTTAGCTCAGTGCATCATCAGGTGTCCCCTGTGGTCTTGGGTAAGCTGCAGGAAAAAGTAAAGCCCCACCACCACCTCTGGGCACATGGTCTGAGCCATGTGACTATGTTGGGAAACAGGGCTCCAGGAGAGTGGGGGGCACGGCCAGGCTAACGCAGAACAGCAGAATGATGTGGGGAGCAGCCATCTTGTTTCTCCGGCTCATTGGCAGCAACAAGAAGGAAGCAGAGAAGAGCTGCAAGAAAGTGCAGTAGCTGCAGAGTCTGCAGTGGAGTTACCTTGAGAAGCAGTCTTTAGAATCCCAGTGGACATGAAGCTGAAGCACACAACACATCATAACTCCATCATTCCTCCACAAACCACTTATGTGTCCATAATGAAGGTTCAGCATAGAACGAGCTGGGAGGTGTGTGTATGAGCGGTGCACACGTCTCGGTGATCGTGTGTAGTCCAACCATCAACATATAACATCAATAAAACTGAAGGGTGAGTCACCAGGTCTCAGAGTCAGAACAGCAGACGTGTAACCTGATTTTTGATTCCTGAGAGGTAAAGGTCAGAGCAGTTTTTGTGATCAACTAAACTGTGTCAGTCATATTCAGCTTTCATCTTCCAAGTGGAGCATCAGAAAACTCATGTCTATAGAGCCTACAGTGAGCAACCAGGTCCACAAATGTGTTGGTGCTTGATAATAAGTTCTGCATGTTTCTGAAAAGTATTAAACCAGCTAATAAACTCCTCCACGTGACATCACCTGGAGTAGATTTTTAGTTCAGATGGAGGAACAGGTGAAGCAGGACTGTGACCTCCAGTGTACGAGCAGCCAGAGAGAATATCTGAATGTAGTGAGGCTCAACAGCTCCTGTCCACAACGTTTCTGAAACGTCTTACTAGCAATAATAAAAAAAATAAAAAAACATACAATTTCTTAGTTTCAACTTCAAATGTATTGACTTCCTTCTGTAACAATCAAATACGGTTTTGGAAGCAGGGTTGTCACAAGAAGTATTATTACTGAAGCTCTGACAGCTTTGTGTGATTAAACCCAGTGATGTCATCAGGGTTATCTACACATTTATTATTTACTATTTTTGCATCTATTTAGATTTCTGATCAGTCCCCAGACTTAATGAAGCACGGGACTAAATTGGTGTAGTATGCCTTTAAGGAAAAAAGAATCAATTTTTCAGCTGTTCTCATGTAAAGGAGCATTGAAGAGTAAAGGGACATTTCTACTGATTTTGCTAGAAACACGCCACTGGAGGAGTGATAATGACGGTGGTATTAAATAAAAGGACAATAAAAGAATCCCCATTAGTCATTGCAGTGTGAACCTGGGGCATTAGGACCCAGCGTCAGAAGGCCCCTCTCTCTCTCTGTGATGGTCTGCAGGAAGACGTGCGGGGAGAAACGCGGCTCCGGTGCTGAGGCAGGAGGCAGCAGGAGGCAGCAGGAGGAGCAGCATCACCCGGCAAAGACTCAACAGTTTGTCCTCACATCTCTGCTGGTAACGCGCACATGCGGCTCTGCGGCGGGGGCCTGAGGTGAGTCCCACTTTACAATGACCGTTTACAGCCACGGTCGTGTTGTAGCTGAGCTGCGTCGCAGGGTTTGTGGTGTGGATGTGGATGCTCGTCGTTCATGTCGTGACAGAGCTGTGACGTGCGGCGGCATCATGATGTAAACACCGAGCAGGGACGTGGACTCACCTTAGTCCACCTACAGCCGGTCTGAAAACCCCAAACCTTTCATTTCACATCAAACCGACTTTAATGCATCTTAATACATCATTTAAGTCATTTAAACTAGTTAAAGTAATTCATTAAATGACTGTATTTTTGTATAGTTTGTTGTTTCTACCCTGAACATAAAGGTCACAATGCTTCACTGATTACAGCAGCTTTAAAGATAATACTAAAGTAATCTGATTACTGCCTTTCTGATACTGTACTTGACGTGTGCTTTTGTTACAAACCAGTTCATATTTTCACATTCATACTGTCCATTTGTGTTTAGACGTTATTAAAGAATCAAAACGTCACAGAGCAGACAGTGTTTCGAACACGGATCTATTTTCAGAGCTGCTCATGAGTGTTTAAAAATGCAGCATATTTCCCCAGAGGCCTGACTCACACGCTCAGGCTCAGGTGGCCCATAGTTGGTCACGTCCGTTCTGTGATGCTGTGAGGTCCAGAGTTACCCACAGACACTCGTCTGTTTTCACCACCTGCATTTCTGCCAAACATCTTTTTTCCTTCGTCTCCTTCAAGAGACTGTAGATTAGCAGACGGAGCCACTTCCACACACAAAAAGACAGATGAAAATGTACCAAAAAAAAAAAAAAAAATCACTGGGGCCAGCAACAGTGTAAGCTCGTTAGAAAGCATAGATTGGATTGGACGGAGAGTATCCGTAAATCAGACTTGTTGTTCTCATTACTGCTGCACTGACTGACTGCTGCTGACCTGATTTGTTTTTCAAATCTCAGCGTGTAATGAGAATGAACTGAAAATGATGATTTGCTTCCAGACTCACTCCTGTTTATTTTGGCCACTCTGTCCCCTGTCACTCTCACTCCGCTCACCAGATGTCACCTGACATCCCACGCTTACCTCCTGTCTCTGATCACCCGGTCCCGAGGCTGCAGTCAGATCAAAATCCGTGTAGTGAAATGTACTCACATTGTGTGGTCAGTAGGAGAGGACAGAAGAATAGCAAAAACCGCAGGAGCTAGCAAAGCCAGTGGGCTAATGACAGAAGCTCAGTCCCTCGATCAGAGGTCACCCACACCCCCCCTCTGAATCAGACTGGACACTGGAGGACCTTTCCGTTTCATGGGACAGAGATCAAATAGGCTGAATTCTGGAGCAAAGCAACAGAATCACATCAGTTTGTGACTGGAAGCGAATGTGTTTCATTTCGCTTCACATAGACTTTAATGGGAGGTTTGGTGTGACTGCACCTTCACTCTCACACTCACCTCATCTACTGTATTTCCTATTCCCTATCAATATCAATATCAATCAGGCCTGGATACCAGTCCTTTACCACGTCATCATGTTACAATGTGTACTTCTATACAGTATCAAATGCATCATCTGTTACTTGTTGGGTTTGTGGTGTCCTGTTTCATGCCAAGCTCCACCTGACTATCTGCACGTCTGCTCAAGCAGACAACTTCAGCAGCTTAAGGTCTTGACATCCTTCCTTTTTACCAACAGCTGCATCACTGGTGTCATTGCTCGCATACATGCTTGTGTATTTTGTGTGTATCTGGGGAATTTAAAAATGGATCCAATATTGACCAGTTTGGGCCTAATCATCTCTGGCCAAACAGGAATCTCTTGTTATGGGAGGGGCCGGGTGTAGTGGACTAGCTTGATTCCCAGAGGCTGCATATTGTAGCTTTAAATGCTGCACATATCTACTTCTGGTAAATATGTCCAGTCTTGGAGCAGTCGTATTCCAGTATTCCTGATGCAGAAGTGAAAAATGGAATAATGGATAAAGTGGAAACTCTGTCCAACTGCGTATTGTCATTTATTTTATTTGTATTTTTTCTAGCTTCTCTGTCAACCTCCATTAAGACACAGCAATAAAACATCATGGGAGGTGTGGTGGTGGACGTGGACACAGGGGGAGTGAAGGCTCCAGATGGCGGGTGGGGCTGGGCGGTGCTGGCCGGCTGTTTTGTCATCACAGGCTTCTCTTACGCTTTCCCAAAAGCAGTCAGCGTCTTTTTCAAAGAGCTGATCAGGGAGTTTGGGGTGGGATACAGCGACACTGCCTGGATCTCCTCCATACTGCTGGCCATGCTGTACGGCACAGGTAGGCTGCTGCTTGTACAATACAACACACACATAGAGCAGGTGGAGTTTTGCAACCCTGAAATTAACTCGTCCTTGTTAATCTCACCTTTTGTTGAGACTTCACCAAAATATGCACCAATACACACACGACTTCATTACACTTTGTCCAGGTCCCCTGTGCAGTGTGCTGGTAAACCGCTTTGGCTGTCGTCCAGTCATGATGGTGGGCGGCCTCTTCACCTCTCTGGGGATGATCCTGGCCTCTTTCTCCACTGGAATCATCCACATCTACCTCTCCACTGGGGTTATCACAGGTCTGACTGTGTGCTGAAAGCTTCCCACCCTCCACTAACGTGTAGCAACTTTTGATGACCTGCTCTGATGTGACCACTTGTTATTAGTTATGTCGGCTGATGTTAGCAAATGTTATATGTGATCTAAACACAGTCATACAGAATAAAAATGAAGGGCATACAATAAACATGACACTTAAAATATTACTCTAAATCAAACCATAGCTTTTGAATCCCTGAAAGCATGGCCTTATTATCAAACTTGTACATCTTTGTTTCTGATACAGTCATTGTGATAAAACGTTTGTTTTGCCTAACACTAACATAGTAAGATACATTAAAGTTTTTGTACTTTTTTCTTATTTGCTATATACTAGCTTTATACAAACCTTTCATTCAAACTAGTTTGGCAGCTAAACTATGTAAATCTTTTTATGGCCTATTTGAGTGTCTCCTAATTTTGAGGCAAATCATTATTCTTGACAATGACAAACATAAGCTTTGTTTCCCCTAAATTTCTAAATAATATCAACACAGTATTTACTGTTTTATACGGATAAATGTATCAGAAAGATACAACAGAAGATCATCTGCAAACAAATTGAATTTATACAGTATTCTTTTCCTCTAACTAACTGTGTTCTTTTGAATGAATTTCTGCCAGTGGTGCAATAGAAAGGACAAACAGAAGGAAGGAAAGTTTATAACATACTGTCTGTTTATCCCATTAATTTGCCTGTAAAATGAAGGACATAAAGGAAAAACATTTGAAGATAAATGTTTGAAATGGTCTAATACTTTATATTTTGTTAACCATCATGCAAACCATTAATATTCCATGTTCGAAACAGACTTAAATATTTGTCTAACTTCTTAAACTGATTTATTTTTTCCATTTCTGAGAGGGTTACAACAGAATGACCCAAAGTTTGTGCTGTTATATTCGTAATTGATCATATTTTCCCCTTTCTATGATGACTTGTTTCCAAGCTCATGAAACGTCCTCAAATGGAACAACAAGGACAGTCTGTCTTTCCTCTTGAATCTTTCCCGGTAATTGTAGTACTGTAAGCATAGTATTCAAAGCACATACACTGGTGTATATGAACATCTTCTGGATAATTTACAAATCTCTGTTTGCACCGAACAGCGGAACTAGTGGTGTTTAAGGGTTAGAAGTTTAAATGTAAGTTAAATAAATGGATAAATTAAATTAAGTAAAAGAATTTCAAACTTGCTGTTCTTTCTGCAGGTCTGGGGTTAGCCCTGAACTTCCAACCATCTCTGATTATGCTTAACCGCTACTTCAGTGAGAAGCGTCCTTTGGCCAACGGGCTGGCAGCTGCAGGAAGCCCTGTGGCACTCTGCTGCCTTTCACCACTCGGCCAGGTCCTCCAGTACCAGTACGGATGGAGGGGGGGCTTCCTCATCTTGGGTGGCATTCTGCTCAACTGCTGTGTGTGTGCAGCCCTAATGAAGCCTTTAGTCGCCCCCAAGACTGTCAAGGCCAAGGAGCTGGAACAGGACAAAGAAGAGAGAACAGAGGGAACAGAAAAGAAGAAGAAGCCCAAAGCCAAACTGCTGGACTTCTCTGTTTTTAAAGATCCTGGTTTTGTCATCTATACTGTGGCAGCATCCATCATGGTGCTGGGGCTGTTTGTGCCTCCAGTCTTTGTTGTGAGTTACGCTAAGGAGCTGGGGAATGAGGATACCAAGTCAGCTCTGCTGCTCACTATCCTGGGATTCATTGACATTTTTGCACGGCCCGTGTGCGGTGTGATTGCAGGACTGAAATGGGTGCGGCCTCGTTGTGTTTACCTTTTCAGCTTTGCTATGATCTTCAATGGAGTCACAGACCTGATCGGGTCACAGGCGAGTGAATACTTGCTCAGTAGGAACTGGAAAGAAAATGTTTATAATGTTAATGTTTCTCATATAAATTGTTCTTTGCTCTCCCTTCACCATTTCATTTCTGCTCATAGGCCAATGACTATGCAACTCTGGTGGTTTTCTGCATCTTCTTTGGCGTTTCCTATGGCATGGTGGGAGCGCTGCAGTTTGAGGTTCTCATGACAATAGTTGGAACTGAGAAGTTCTCCAGTGCAATTGGTCTGGTCCTGCTTATGGAGGCCATTGCTGTGCTCGTGGGGCCACCTGGTGCAGGTCAGTACGCACCAAAACTACAACTTGCACACAAGACCTTAGGTGCTCCCAATGTACTGTATCAGCTATACAAGTTTGTGATGCACGGTTGACCTGATTCAGCATGTTACTCAGAAAATACGTCATACACAGTTGTAATATGAGCTAAATTATGAAGCACGTTTTAACTAGAAACTACTAGTGGATGCCAGTGTGTTTTACCTTTACTGGTATTGAGGCATTACAGGATCTAAGAAGTAATCTTGGCTGTATCTCTCCGTGTGGTTCTGCTATTTTATCCTCGTCTTGTTTCCTTGTGTCTCTCTCCTGTGTCTCAGGACGGCTTCTGGATGCCACCAAGAACTACATGTATGTCTTCCTGTTGGCAGGAAGCGAGGTGGTCCTCTCAGCTGTGGTCCTGGCTACGTGTAACTTCTTGTTTATCAGAAAGAAGTCTTCAGCTCTAGAGGACAAGCTTGAGAACATCACTGTGACGGACGACTCCAAAACGGAAGTGTGCAGCAAACTTGCAGAGAATGACAACGAAGAGGAGAAAGGAGAAAGTGAGGAGCAAGAGAAGGAGACAAATAAGGAGATGTTAAACGAGGAGGAGCAGAAAGACAGAGATAAAGTAGAGGAGGTCAGGCCAGGGAGTGTAACAGTGGAATCACAGGAAGCGGAAAAGTTGTTAAAACGACCACGACCAAATGGTGACATAGCCGTCAGCCCTGAAACATGCCTGTGAGCAGGAATGGATGATTTTGGACTAGAGGTACTGCTAGGTTATACACTGCCATAGGAAATAGTAAGAATTATTATTTGTCTGCAATATATATATGTATAAACTATATGTCAGCAATATTTGATCATTTTTTTAAAGTCTTAATTCTAGAAATAAAACAACTCAGTTACAGCGCTGCCTTGTGTAGACAGTGGATATCACATTTTGATGTAGCCACCTGCAAACAAAGGTTGAGGATATTCTAAATTCTCATTGTCTTCAAATCCCATGAAAAGACAGAACTACAGATGGAATCATGTGTTGTCCCTGTTGATAAGAGGGACATTAAAAAAAGAATAAACCAGCAAACAATTGCTCTTACTGGTCACATCAGAAGGGCCACAGTTAAGATCATCCTTGCTAAAAAGCCAAGCTGACTCTTTGTTTGGATTTGTTGACAATTAGAAAAACATAGAATCATGTTCCACTTATCCTTTAAAATGAAAAGAATGTTTCAATCCAATCGCTTATGAAGAGTAAGAACAGCGTTGTCGTGTATGTAGGAACACATGCTTAAAACGTTTCGTGTTTGCCGTGAAAAGCTTGAAAGACTTGTAATCCCTTCACTACCTCGTGTAATCAAGGGAAAATGATCTTCCCATATGGTCTATGTTTTCACAGTCGAGGCTGATTGGATGTTTTTAGAGCGCGGTGGGTTCTGTCAAGTCAGTATTAAAACGCTGATATTATCACCTCTTTGGGCTCCTTTTTGTGAGTGTACCTTAAACATATTGTATCTGTGACAGTTTATTCACCAGATGTTGTTCAGATTTCCCTGAATCCAGCCCAGATTCCTCTCTGTCCCCCAACTGCTGTTCTTATTATTGCAAAATTTACATTACTCACGGTGATAAAAACCAACCAAACCAGCTGCTCATCTGGAGGAAGCTGGAGCCTTGCTGAAAGACTCAACATGTGAACAGGAGGAGCTGGCGGTCAAATTCCATCCCTACAATAAATGGCCAACCTGCTGTTCCAACCTTGCACAGCTCTCAGGTTAATTAACAAAGCAATACAAAATGAACTAATTATGACAAACTGTGTGTGGCAATGTGAAAATATTTACTTACCCATTTTCTTCACAAAATTGTGGCTGATGAGCCATCAGCCATTTTTGGAACATAATCATAAGTGACATCCCCACATTTTTAGTACTACCTCCTGAGGGGTGCTGACATTTAGCTTCCAGAACAGAACTCTCCAAAGCAGGACAGTGGAAGCAAAAGCAGAACCTGAATCATCGGGGTTCACCAAGTTCCCGTGGTGGAAATAACCACCAAGACTGACTTTGCTTTTGAAAAGCACTTAACCATATGTGTGAGATTGCATTTACTATAAATATCAAGCTTTAATTTCATTTCAAGCTTTCATTAGAAACATATCTGAAGATTCTCAGTCATCCAGGTCATGGTTATCTCAAAAAACGGTTTTCAATGGCAACTGGACTTGTTTTAGTTCCT
>JAUMHL010000029.1:1454625-1470758 GCA_032362345.1 Sandelia bainsii | reverse complement strand
CCCCCCCCCCCCCCCGCCCCGCCCCCCCCCCCCCCCCCCCCCCCCCCCCCCCCCCCCCAACCACCTTTTAATATAATAAATACCAGTATGACTCCTCCACCCACTGTGACCTCAGTAATAAAGACACAGTAGAATAATCACCTTTCTGACAGTTTCTGCATGAAATCTGAGATACTATAACCTTGATAAAGTAGATTGACCTGTTTTGCATAAAAGTAGCAAACAGGTAATGCTTATGGTGAGATTTGGGTTTTTTGAGCATCATGTCCATGCAGTAAGTCAGCTACTTTTTGGTAGCCTCATCAGTCCATTAAGCTACCAGTGCACTCCGGGAAACCAGTTTTCTTGCAGGCTCTGTACTGAATTCTTGTGGTCTTTTGTGTTGTGAAGTCAACAGTGATGGCCAAACTCCAGGGCTTTGAGTTCTGGAGGAAGACCCTGAAGGAGGCACGCTTTGTGGTGGCGCCCATGGTGGACCAGAGTGAGCTGGCTTGGCGCCTGCTGAGCCGTCGACACGGCGCTCAGCTCTGCTACACCCCCATGCTGCACGCTCAGGTGTTTGTCCGTGACGTCAACTACCGGAAAGAAAACCTTTACAATGATGTCTGTGAGGAGGACAGGCCTCTCATTACACAGGTGAGGATCTACACGCACAAGATTTCCTGTTAGCAATAACGCAGCAAGTAGTGTTTGTGTGAAATTACACACATTAGTATTATTGATCATGTCATGTCAGCTGTAAGTAACACTGAATCCCTGTGTGTCAGTTTTGTGCCAATGATCCAGAGGTGTTCCTTCAGGCGGCTCTGCTGGCCCAGGACTACTGTGACGCCATCGACCTCAACCTGGGCTGTCCTCAGATGATAGCAAAGAGAGGTCTGCACAGCTCCTACAGAAATGAATCTCACATTTCTGACATAGTGAAAGGAAAATTAACCTGTTGTCATCCTTGTTTCAAAGGCCACTATGGAGTTTTCCTGCAGGATGAATGGGAACTGTTAGACAAAATGGGTACGTCTTGTCTTCTTTGGGTTCACTAAACACATGAGCCCAGACATTTTAGCAGTTTAGTAATCGAAAACCTTTTGAAATTGAGAAAAATGAGTTCTTTACCAATTTTACTGTCTCTTATCTTCTTATCTATCAGTCAGGTTAGCCAATGAAAAGCTGTCAGTGCCCATCACATGTAAGATCCGTGTGTTCAAGGAGATTGAGAAGACGGTTCTCTACGCCCAGATGTTGGAGAAAGCTGGATGTCAGGTATGAGCATTTATTTATATTCGTGTTCATGTTCTGCGTTGCCAGACCATGCTTCTTGTGGACGTGGGGGCCACGCAAGCTCCTCTGCAGGGGGAGGGCACTGTCTGCAACAATCAGAGTCATGCTAGTGTGACAGAGTTTTAAAAATCAATTGAGACACACAGTTATTTTTGCCTTTTTTATTTTTCTGTTTACCTCGGGTTTCTAGAAACTCCTTTTTATTGTTATAGTTAACTCCACATGCTTCATGTTATACAAATATACAAATCCAGTATTGGTTCACTGCCGTTTATATGACAAAATCTGCCTTCAAGCAGATGTCTCACTGTTTCAGTCAGGTGATCACATGAACACTGACACTAGTTTTACTTGCTGTAACCAATCCTCATGTTCACACAGGTTTCTAACAGAGTGTGTAAGTGATGGGGGGAAAATCCACAATCCTCCAAAGAAGTCACATTTAATGGATCACTTCCATCTGTGGAGTGTAGATATCCTCCTTTTTGTTACTTTTTTCTACTGTAACTCAACAGAGAAACACACAGAGGGAATTTCACACGGGAAAAAATCTCCTCTTGATTTAATAAACTCAGACTGCTTAAGGCTCATATTAGCTGTAGCTACACATGTGAGTACATGTCATGTGAATAATTGTGAATCTTTACGTGCAGTTTTTAGAAAGATATTAAAAAGTCTTAAAGGTTTTTCTCTTCTTTCTTTTCTTAGCTGCTGACAGTACATGGCAGAACCAAAGACCAGAAAGGAGCCATGACAGGCATCGCTAGCTGGGAACACATCAAGGCAGTACGGTGAGCTGCCACTTCTCATTCTTCACTGTATTTACTCTGAACATCCGTCCATCAATTACCCATGATCCCTTTATCACATACAACATGTGTTCTTTTAATCTCTGGTGGATTTTTGCTACAGGAAGGCAGTGAATATTCCAGTGTTTGCTAATGGCAACATTCAGCATCTCAGTGATGTGGAGCGCTGCATTCAGGAGACAGGCGTGCAGGGAGTGATGAGCGCAGGTTAGACATACACATCTACTATCTTAATCACACACATTTTTCGTAAGAGACTGCTGTTAATAGATGATAAAGAGTACAATGTGCATTACTGCATGGTTTTGAAAGGAATTTCTTTGTACCCTTTTGTTTGGTTTTTAGAAGGGAACCTCCATAACCCAGCTGTGTTTGAGGGCCGGAGCCCCCCCGTGTGGGAGATGGCTGAGGAGTACCTAGAGTTGGTGAAGCAGTATCCTCCCTGCAGTCTGTCCTACGTACGAGCCCACCTCTTCAAGCTCTGGCACCACACGTATGTCTGCCTGTGTACTTACACATACACCCCGACCATAGAAACAACCCATAATGCACCAGACTTAATGTAATTGACTCATTTTGTAGAAGGGGAGCTGTATTCATCTAATATAAAGATTTGTGAATGCACAAATGTACAGCCCTCAAATATCATATAACATCCATTAACATTCTAAAATATGGAATATTTTATAGTTTTTGGAGCCAGTAATAATCATTTAGGCCCTACAGTCAACTCGTCTATGGTAAGACTGCAGAAAGTGCTAATGTGTCTTAAATATACAGTAGTTAGTATAAATCCTTTTCTGACATAATAAGAGGTTTGTTTTTGTTGCTCAGCACTGTGTTGAGTATTTCAATAAGACAATGTCCAATGTGTAGTGTATTATACAGTGCATAGTAAACACAGGTGTCATAATAACTGATGTATACAGAGAAATAGCTAAAGCATTTGACCTTGTCTGGTTTGTATATACTCAGTTGTGTGTGTCTGTGCGTGTGTAGGCTACAGATCCACCAGGACCTGAGAGAAGAGTTGGCCAAGGTGAAGAACCTCGAGAGTTTGGCTGATGTCAGCAAACAGCTGAGGCTGCGCTGTCAGGTATATTCCAGCCTTATACTGTGTGTGTGTGTGTGTGTGTGTGTAAATCTTTCTACCTTTGCTTTGCCCTGTTGTGAGCAGTGAGGGTAAGGTGACAGATGGAGGTGGAGCCTTGCTAACATAGTTTTTATGAACAGGAGGAGATAGCCAATATAAAGGATGTGGAGGAGAAAGATGGTAGCCTGCCCTTCGCCCACTGGATCTGCCAGCCGTATGTCAGACCACTGTGAGTTACAACCCCTGCTTTTTATTATTCTCTACATGATTTATTCATTAAGTGTAGGGATGCAGGGATCTGACGTTTTTCACTTCCGATATTGACACCGATACCTGGACTTTGTATCAGCCGATACCGATCCAATCCAATTAATAAACTGTAAACCTCGTCTTGTAGACGAGAATGAAGGCATCATCCTGAACTGAAACACTGCTTTCCTGACTTACTAAAACAAACGGTAACAAATGAAGACATAGATAAATGTACTGAACTGCTATTTATTATTAAAATAATAAATAATTGTTGGAACAGTGTTCAGAATAAACAGGAATCAAACTTCTTTCTAAACATTTAGTGTAAACAGGAATTTATAATCCAATATAATCAGACATGCACTAGAACCCTGAACACATCTAGACATCACCCAGGTGAGCTGCATGTGAGATGTGTGTTGGCTCAGAGTTTACCTGGACTTTATCGAGTGAGCTTTCTAAGTCCAGTTAATGTTGCAGTGTCGTCCCCGCTGTGTTTTGCAACACCTGCCACACGCTCTGCACACCTCTTCCCGTGTGAGAACGGGAGACAAAGCACAAATCTGCACAGTGTGCGGGACTTGATTCTCCCGACGTCGTGGGTTTATGTGAAAGTGGTTTAAAATATAGCAGCTGAAACTGAACGTCTTTGCAGTGTTAACTGCTTAGTTTTACTGTCTCCTTCTGTTTTGTTTAGCTGCAGGAACGTGGTGTGCTCTTTAGCTTGATGCTTGATTAACTTTGTTGTGTAGTATTGTGTAAGTAGCTGTCAAACTTGTCGGTGTAGCAAGCGTGAAATAACGTACGTCCATGCAGCTGCGTCTTTGGCTCTCTCTATGTTGTTGTTGTGAGTCGGGTCTGCCGGCATACTGCATGTGCTGCTGATACATGCAAATATAGAATTAAAGTGAATAGATTGGCCCATGTGGATCAGCCCAGTAATCCAGTACTCTACTATACTGTACTGTAGCTCTTTAGGCAATATCGGGACTCATATCAGATATTAATATTGGATTGGTGCATCCCTAACTAAGTCATCACACAGCAGCACAGCTCCTGTAAGAGAATGTTCTGTATGGACAGATGGTAAAAGTAATGCCAACCCCACCTCGCAGGCCAAAGGAGACAGTTGCCAACGGTAACTGCCAGGGTTCAGAGGTGAAGAAGACGGTGCGTCAGAAGAGAGCATTAGAAGACTCTGACGGTCCTGCTGACACACTCTCCAAAAACAAGCAGAAGAAGAGATCTCGCAACCCCAACAAGAACTTCAGCCCCCAGCAGAAACGTGAGTGTTACCCCCCAACACACGCTGTGCTCCAACAGCTGAATGTGAAATATGTGACGATGTCCTTTTCTTTCCTCTCACAGCCAAGTACATCAAATGTGAGCAGTGTGGGAACCCAAAGGTGAGCAGTCAGTTAAGCACCGTGTGTGTGTATTATTAATCATATTCATGGTGAGAGAAGAGCTTAAATAGAGTTTAGTTGATCCGTTTGTCACTTTACCAAAGACCGAGTTAGAGATTTCCTCTGTATTTGTTTCATCATCAACCTTTTGCTCTGCAGGGAAATAAATGTGTCTTCAACCTGTGTCGGGGCTGCTGTAAGAAGAAGGCCTTCAAGGAGGTGGCAGACTGTCCAAGTCAGTACACACACACACTCACACACGTATGCACATACAGAGATCAGTGTCAAGCAGGGTGTGAGTGTTTCTGATCACGTGCTAATGATCTTAACTGTCTGTAATGTGGATGTGAACATTACTGCTTCAGTCTCTGTTTCAGAATGTGTCTGATCATGCAGCTCACACTGATTTAATTGGCTTAATTATGACAGACAGTTAATTTATTTTAGTTTGGTTTATTTGGGCCTGGGGTGGGGTGAAGATATTTCGGTGCTCAAGCCCCTCAGGAGCCACAGCTGGTGCCTGCCACTAACTTTCAGTGGCAGTAGAGCATCTGTTTGTGTAGTAGCTGTTGTGTAAAGATACAGAGTTTCTGGAATATTTGGTAAAAAGGAAGCGTTTACTGTTTGCTATGAGTTTTGAAAAAAATCATTTCACTTTCAATTGATGGCGCACACTGAATTATATTCAACTGGATCACATACTTTCCTCTTTTAGTTATTTAAAGGATCATGTCACACCTTTTCTGTATTTGTACTATTTACAGCAATTCCCATACAGACACTGAAACCTGAGCTGAATTACCGTGATGTCTTCTTCATTTCTTTTGGCATTTTTGCCTTTATTAACAGTGCTTTGCAGAGGAATATGGGATTTAAGGGAGAGGGGATATCACAGAGGTCCCCTGCCAGAGCTGAAACGGAGATGCTGTGTTTATGTGACATGCACTGATGTTGTGGTTCTGTAAACATTTGGCTATCAGGGAGCTCCACTGACGTGTTTTTAATAGCTTTTCAATGTTTGGAACAGACATTAACCATAAACAATGACTGGCCTTATCCTTTAAATTTTACCAGATTACGTTTTTTATATTTCTGAGATATTAGGAGGCTGGTTTTTACATTAGGAGACAAGCTTTTTTTTTAAGGTTTCTTTTAGTCCTCCCCATCTCCATCCAAATAGTTTCATACAATCCTTTACCACCAGATGAATGGAAAATTTATCACCAATCAATGCACCAAGTTTATCAAGTAAAAGTAGCAAACATTGGCTGGTTCCAGCTTGATGAATGCAACAAGCTGTTTATCTATGTTTGGGTAATTTCTAATTAATTTCTAGACATTATCTGTTTTATTACTCATATTTGAGGAATTCATCTTCTTCTATACGTCTGTTGTATTTGCACAATCATCCTAACCAACAACTGAAAATAATGTTGTCCACTGACAGGTCACGGGCTGAGGTTCAAGACCAAGGCAGAGAAACGGAAAGCTGAGGAGGACGAGAGGAATGAGGGCACAGGGACAGAGAAAAGCAGCAGCTGCCCCCAGGTCATCCCTGATCCGAGCACAGAGCTGCAGGAGCGGTCACAGGCACAGCTGCCGCTATGAGCAGCACTGTGTTCACGTGCACAAACCAGTTCTGTGCTGTCACACGTAAAAGTTGGACTAAGCCATGTTTATGGCAATAGAGGTAGAAATTTCAGGTGAGCAGGTTCAAGTGATTAGTCATTCTACAGGACAGAGTGCATGCTGCTAAGTAAACTCAGTGACGAGCGTTCTCCAAAACTCCAAGACTTCTGCACTGGACTCATGATGAAATACACACATCCATCATCAGACCTAACCCATAAACTAACGCAGATTTCAAAGACAACAGTTAGCTTGAGATTTCTGTCTGCAAGAATGTGCATATTTCCACATGAAAATGAATTGTATTCTAATTCTGTCTCTTCTTGTCAAAGAAAAAAGATTTTATGACAAGATTTTTCAGACATCGTTTGGGCCAAAGATGTTACTGAGCCACCAAAGTTTAGAGATGGAGAAAACACCTTATCGTGTCAGATTAAATTTCTTTCAGTTAATGTCATGAATGCAGGTGTGTTTACTTTAAGTAAGCGTTGCACTGACTTATGTATGTGCCTTGTGAGGAGAATCACTACTGCCTGAAAAGGGAAAGAACATCAAAGTGGTGCTCCATCTGCTGTGTTTAAGACATGCTCAATCAGCCACAGCACAGCAACACCACCTGGTGGTGTTAGTTAGGGTGGTGTTAATGTTGTGTCTGATCATAGTATGTAAAGGTTTTACCTACCTACATACACTTTACACTGCTGTTCAAAAGTTGGGAGTCACTTAGAAATGTCCTTGTTGTCCATGACAATGTACAGGAAAATGAACAGAAAATATTATTTTGTCCTTAAATCTGTAGTTTTGCAAGCCTTGGATATTCTAGTAGAGGGAATCTGAAGAGATTTCACTGATGAGAAGTGATGAGAACGTGTGTGTTACTGTGTGTACCATACAGTCAGGCTGCTCCCACAACAGCGTAATAGGGTTGAGATCCAGTGACCCTGCTGGTCCCTCCATCATAGACAGACTCAAACTGTTGCTCAAACTACACACTCTATTGTGTTTGTCCTCATGTTCCGTTAAATTGATAAACTTGCATTATCAAATACAAGGTGCCATTGTAACACAGGACTGTTTGTTGATGATGGGCCGCTGTATATCTGTGTAGATATTCCATTAAAAACAGCACTTTCAATGGAGATGGTCATTTACGTTTAAATGCTGACAAAGTCCTGACAAGGACACCTCGACATGTAGCTTGCTGGGACTGAGAATCGAACCGCTAACCCTTGGGTTGGGAGACGACTGCTCTACCCACTGAGCTATCATGCCGCCCAAAAGGTGTAGCTTAGCACAAAGAAACAGCTAGCATAACTGTTGCCCACAGTTTCCAGTCTTTATGCTAAGCTAAGGAGATGCTGGCTTTAGCTACACATTTACAGTGATGTGGATCTTTCCAGCTAACTCTCAGCAGGAAAGATACAAAGCAGTATGTTGAACTACTCATTTAGAAGTCCTGAAAACCAAATTCACTGAATATTCATGAGAAAATCAACATTTAAAGTAACATCCTTTAAAAAGAATTGTAGGTATTGACCATGGATGTGTTAAGGAGAAATGAATCACCTGGTATATGGACTGAAAACCTTGTGTGCTAGTGATTCATAATACAAAGAGTGATTATTAACCTGGTTTGCATTTGGAGGTGTTGTGTCAGTAGTCTTACAGATTACAGTCTCTTTTACCATTGCTGTTTTTTGGGGAATTTATTGGGAAAATTGTTTTTCTGGCTTTTTTGTTTTATTTTTGAAACATTGAAAATAGTTGGCAGCAAGACTGAATGGCATCATCATATCCAGCTCTCTTAATACATAAATGGTATTAACACAAACTACTGTGGTCAGATTCTAAATCAGATGTTTCCAAACCCTGTTTGGTGCAAAGAATTGCCAGAGCTGTTCTAAGTAAGGACCGATTCTATTCACCAAAAATCCTGTAAGGCTTGTGAACACTGCAGCATTAGTAAAGATCGCTGTCAGTTACGACCCTGGCAATATTTTCCAGCAGGAAACCCAACTGAACTCATTTTCAAGTTTTCAAACTCCTTCACTTTTTTCCCCCAGTTTGTGTTATTTTATTGTGTGCTGTGCTGACTTTATTTTAACTGAAGAAAACAGCTTTTTTAATATTTTGAAGTGTTTTTATTGATATAAAGAGAATGACCGATAAAAGTATTGTATACAAGAAATGCAGGCCAACAGCCACGCCCACCATCAACACACAGGAACATATAATAATGATAATTATTATTATTAGATTACAACATCTGCAAACATACGCATGGATGAAGAAAGTTCAGTGTAGGTTTAGTGCAGCTTGGCCAAAGTGAGACGGTAGACACTGATCATACCTGATCTTGGACCATTTGTGACATTTAACCATCAAAATCAAATTAGTTTGTCCTTGTAAGCTTGTGCCAAATTTGAAGAAATTCATCAAGGCGTTTTTGTACAGTGGCTATTTGTTCTCGTGTTTTCTCTTTTGTTGTATTCTTTATACCTTCACAAGAATGGGACAGAGGAATGGACAACCCGAAAACATAATGCCCCCAAATGTCGGATATAGAGTGTGTTTTCTTTGGACTGATTATTGAATTATGACAAGCACTAAGGTCAACATAAGTGAATGTATCTGGGAGAAGGATTTGAATCAGCATGTAGACCTCAATGAATGAATGAGTTTATTTTACAAGGCCATAATTCTCTAATAATTCCTGTGTTATGAGTAACAGTATTATATATTATATATTATATTATATTACAGTCAACATATTTGAGCCTGCTGGTGGTTTGGATGAAGGGGAGCTTAAGTTCATCTGGGGTATTTGGGGAGGCAGTCGCTCAGTTGGTAAAACAGTCCTCAGTGAACCAGGGTCAGTGTTTTGACTCTTGTCCATGTGTCTACTGTCCAGACAACAATTTTTTCCAAGGGGATCAATAAAGTATGTCATTCAAGATTCTTAGATACAAATACAAGTGATGTCAGCCGTTAAACATAAAATATTTAAGTCATGTGACCTGTAGCTGTGTGTGACTGGTTTTCCTCATGTTCTTCCTCTGTTTGACTTACTGACTGTGATTTTATCAGCACCAAGTGTTCCAAGCAATCTGCACGAACATCAGCAGCATATCTGGTGTCGAGCTGCTTATCTTACATGTAGCAGGGCCGTCAAAAGGCGACAATGTACCATCAGTATTTGCTGTTTCTACATAAGGTAAACTAAATAAATCTTCCCGCTTCTTTGCAATTGTTGTGATCTCCCACAGCATTATTTTGCTACACTGTTCAGAGTCCACTGAACCATTTCTGGCCATATATTAAATTACCTTAATCTTTATACATTTAGCACAGTGGGCAAATGCTACAGTTCTGTTTGTCAAGATGTGGTTGTTGTGTGCCAGGTGTCATATGAAACAAAATGAAAATAAAATAAAAGAGACAAAACAGCAACAGTCAACAGAGCATCAGTATTGAGAGGCACATGGCAGGTCAGGCAATGTTGATATCTAGATGTAAAACACAAGATGGAGATGACCTCATTCAGTTCCTGGTCAGGTCTCCCTTTAATAATAATGACATACTTTCTATATCTTCTTGGGGAAATAGTTGTTTGGACAGTTGCAGTAGATGACAGTGCTACTGTGGGGTTTCAGTGTCTTGTCCAAGGACACCTCAACATGTAGCCTGGAGAAACCAGGATTGAACCACTCACCCTGGGGTTCATAGACAACTGCTCTGCTCTCTGAGCTACGTGCCACTCTAAATGAAACTTTGTCATGAACAGGACTCTAACCTGTAAGGAGAAACCCCTTTGGATTTCGAGCCTTAACCTCTCTGCAACTGTGACAATGCAAAAAGAGGTTGTTGTTTGGATCTACCTAATAAAAAAAAAAAGATATCAATAAAACAAAAATGTAGCTGTAACAAACATGCACAGCGGCGTTCACTCACAGGGAGTGATTCTCCCCCCCTGCCTCCAGCCATTTTTCTAGATCCGCCACTGCACAACAGTCAACTCAAAACTCGTTCATCCCCCAAATCCTAAAATACAGCAGAAGGTACCAGAGCATCAGGTAAAATACATATGGAGTATTGGAGTACAAAATATAGTAATACATGTATTTAGTTGAGGAAAATGTGGTTTTGGAAGTGGGGTGTATTCTGTGAGTGGTTTATAAGTTCTCCAAAAAACATATCGAGACACTGAAATGAATGCTTTAAAGCTTTAATGCAAAGGGTTCAGTTGATCAGAGGACTACATGAAGTAGCAGTACAATACAGGAAGGAAGTTAGAAAGGTATGTTTTCAGGGGAGCAGATGGGGCAGCTTCTTCTCTTTGGACATTTAGACGTCAGCAGAGGCATCGTTGCCATGATAGATTTGACGATTGATGAAGTCCAGATACTTGGACACCCGGGTGTAGACACCAGGCGCCACACCACAGCCATCAGGGCTCCCGTAACTCATGATGCCGACTTGTACGAAGCTGCCGGCTGTACGACACACCAGCGGGCCACCATAATCCCCCTGTGGAGCATGACAAACACACATGTACACACTCACTGTGTTATTCTGAACACAGCAAATAGTTATGGCGGCTTTGGGGGCACAGGTCAATTGTTAGGATGTGATCAAACTTTTATAAGACTTATATGTTCAATGGTGGCTAAAACATTTTTAAATGCAATTACCAATACAATAAGCAAACATAGTGCATTTAAAGTAAAATGTAACATTTACTCTGTTCTGTGTTGTAACAGTCCCAGCATCCAGCCCCTACTTTAATGCATACAGTTGTTTTATTGTATTGTGAAAAAATGTTCAATTCACATTCCAACTGACTTATAAATAGTAAAACTCACTTTGCAGGCATCCTTCCTGGTCCCCCCTGCACACAGCATGTTAGAGTTCAGATTAGGATACTGCCTTTTACACTCAGTCTGAGAGACAATGTTGATCTTCAGCTGCTGAAGGGGTTCTGGGTCGCGCAGGGGAACTGCATGGACACACACAAGTGAAGAGCAGGAGGTGATATTTTTATTTCTGTATATATAACAAAGCCTGAGACAACAGAACTGATTGTTTTAGATTAGCGCTAAAAACTACTCTTACTACTATTACCTCCAAATTGTCATAAACAGTTGGGTTTAGTTTAAATGATTTATAATGGAAATGATTCAGAGTTCAAGCCCATTTATTAACAGTGTGTGACACAGGTTTGCAGGTTCATGTGTGTGTGTTCTGTCTTATAGGATACTTCTATATATAGAACTTACCATTAGTACCAGTGTTCCCCCAGCCAATGATCCAGCACTCAGATGATGAGCTGAAGGTGTCGTCAACGCTGGCCAGTTTCACCGCCTTAACATCATTTGACAGTTTCAAAGGTTTCTTCAACCAGACCAGGGCGATGTCATTGATGTAGCCGTTGCTCAGTTTTTTATACTCTTTGTGGTTGTACACAGAATTTATAGCCACGTAGCGGGCAGCTCCCTTCTGCAGTTCATGTGAGCCGACCCAAACCATTGATCGAAGGTAGTAAGGTTTGTCAGGTCTGACAACAGAGACACACATATTAGTTCTTCTGCACTTCTGACTGGATGAGTATTCTAACATGAGTGTAGTTCAGCAGATGAGTCACATCAGCTGAATTGGGAAACAGTTTTATTCCCCAAGCAGTATCTTGTATAGTGTTGTGCAGTGTAAGATTAGCATTGCATAAAATCATAGTAAGAATTCTGAAAACAGACACTTACGGGTCAAAGCAGTGTGCTGCAGTTAGCAACCACTGATTGTTGAGGATGGTGCCCCCGCAGCGCCACTTTGTTTGCCCGTCACTGATGTTTAGGTGGACCATCCACGGCCACTGGCCCTTTTCAGCAGTATCTCCTCCAACGATGTCACTCCTCAACTCAGCCCCAAGCAAATCTAAAACAGAAATAATGAACGTTTATCACGGTTATTAAAGCATTGAGAACGTTAAAGTCTGCAGTGGTATCAATCTAACTTTTACATATAAAGAAACTACCAGCATCATAAATATGATTTATTAAAACGAAGCAATTTTGCCGGGAAATAGTTCTGATTCTGACACCAAATCTTAAGAAGAAGATTAACTTCTATGAACTGACTACAGAGAAATCAACACAGGATAAGTTCTCCAGATGCTGTTTGTCTCTCACCTCCAGCGTTGTGGATCAGAACCAGCACAGAGAAGAGTTTGCAGAAAGCCATGGCTGTGATAGAGTGAAGCAGTGGTTTTGCAGGGTGCAAGGAAGCAGCAGCAGCTTTATATACACATCTGAAGGGATGAAATTCTTATCAGGCTTCCTTTTCCTCTCAAACACACACATACGGGCATGTGCAAAAGTGAGTTCCTCCTCTTTTAATTATAGGCCTATGTGTTTTTTATGTCTTAAAAGTCTTCTGATCGCAGCAGGTCATAGTATTAGTCAAATACAACCTCAGAAAAACAGCAATATATAACTTTTTACTGTGCCATTATTTATTTAACAAAAACAAAGCCAAAAAGAAAAAACACATGAACAATACTAAGCCATTTAGATTTTTTCATGCCAGAAAATATTAATTTAGGATGGGGACATGCAAGGTATTTATTAAAGAAGGATTAACATTTAGGCAGAAGAATAAAAGTGCCCAAAAATGTATTCCATTACTAGTAGAGGTACTATTTCATATTCTTTACCCAAGCTCAAGTATACGCTTTTCTCTGAGAAGGTGATTTCATGAGTTACAGGTAAAAAAACAAGTTCAACAATGTTTAAAAAGTATCTTAACTACTGTTAAACTTGATGCTGTTAATAACATAACAAGAATGTTCGAGTCAAGTCCAGATTTGTTCCTCATGTGCCTCATAAATCAGGTTTCTGCAGAAATCAAACATGTTCAGTTTAATTCAAGGAGAGAACAACTTAAAAAACCTGATTTCTGATTCTTTACTGTGACAATGTTCGTTTTATTTCTTCTCCTCACAAACTGAGTCTTTAACTAATAGCAATAAAAAGGCAAATGCAAGAGTTACGCAACAGTGATAAAAAGAGAAAACATTTATTGTCAACTCATCTGACTTATTTGCTGAGTGATTAATTATAAAAAAGGATCTGTGCTACTATAGAGAGTTAGTGTGGAACAAAAGCAGCAGCTGGTAAAGGTGGAACTAATTTGAACTTTTTCTCTGGGAACAGCTGCTTTGCATCTATCACTCCTTTAGCTTCTGCATTAAGAATGTGCAAAACAACAAAAACTGTTGAATACATGTAATGGAGTAAAAATACTATATTTCAGTGGTACAATATTACAACTAACATAAAACGACAAAGGAAAACTGTCTCAAAATTGTACTTAGGTTACTCTAAGTACAGTACCTGTAAATCAACATTGTTATTTAGACTTCTGCATTTAGGAAATTAACTACTCCAAAATACATACATATATATATATATATATATATATTTACTTTTTCTTTTTTTAAATTAATAAAATACTTTTTTAATATACATATAAGTTATTCTCTTTCGAACATTTGTAGAGCTGCCAACCAAATATTGCTTCACTGCATAATACATGTATATGACAAATAAAGATATTCTATTCTATTCTATTCTACATATGAATATGAAACTGCTAGGGCAAAAGGCAATATTTAGTTGGTAAATATTTTATAATTCATGTCAACCACTGACTCTTGAAATATTCTTTGAAATAGCAAGTTTCAAAAGCAGCTAAACAGATACAAATGGACAGGTGGTTGGGAAACTAACAGATAGTAACTTAGTGTTGTGCTTTAATGCTGCCTTGAGTCTACACTCTCCGATACAGTAAGTGGCGGTATGAACATTTCCGCGGTTTGAATGTCCGCTAAGAAACGATAAGACGAAGAAGACGCAGTTGCAGTCGCAGCATCAGCAGCAGCAGAAGAAGAAGAAGAAAAAGAAGAAGTCAAAGTTTACAACATTGCAGCACATTAGCATCCTACAGTTGTTAAAAATGAATTTGCGGTGTGTGTTTGTGAAAGCTTTATGAGCTTTTTCGCATGTAACGTATTTCATAGAGTGTTTTAGCAGTTTAAAGTGGGTGTAGGCGGCAGTTGTTGTGAACGTAACATTAGTTAACATGGAGCGGACAGCCAGCCTCAACGCAGATCCCGGTCAGCGCACACACGTCCACGGTGGGTCTGTTGTCTTGTCACCAGCTCGTCCAGTAATATTACATTCAATTATTAAATACAATATCACGATAAATGTTTATTATTTATAGGTCGTTTCGCACAATGGCGCAGCTGGAGTGGATTTTGGTGAGTGTCCATTGCTCACTGACTTTTCTTTACAAGTAGCTAGCTAACTAACTAACTAACTAACTGTGTTCTATAAGAAGTGACAAACGTCTCTGCAGGTTGAAACTAACGGAGCCCACAGCTTCCTCACAGTGTTTCCTTGCTGTTAGCAGTTCAGTGTGACGTGTTGTCAGGGTTTAGGAAATGAAACGTGACAAGTCTCCTGACATCTTTTTTAATAAAAGAAAAAGTCAATTTACACAAAGCGACATTGTTAGGAAAGTTACATGAGGAGAAATGTTTCAGTTTCGTCACTGCCAGCACATAGAGAAGAAGAGAGAAGATCGTCCTATGGTTGGAGGAAGTGTCAAAAGATTTCTGTTATCTGTTGTTTGAAGATTTATTTAACAAACGTCAACACTTTCAGTTCATGTTCAACTTGAATAGGAAGGAAATATTCAGAAGACAATGAATTAACGGTGAGGTTATTTATCGTCAATCTGTGCTACATAGGCAAAGTAAAACAGAGAGGAACTAGCTGTGAATGGAGGTTAATGCTTGAAGGATTAAACTAACAATAAGTTATGAAGTACCAGCTGAAACACATCAGTAGAATCTAGTGCAGTCACATATTGAAAGTTAGCATTGAATTCTTTCCTACACCAAGGTCCATACGTGTTTGAACAGTTTTCATGATTCAGGCTCTTTAAGCCTCTACATTGTTTGAAATGAATCAACCAACATGTACTTTGGTGTGGACTGCCGGCTTTAATGTAAGGGCTTGGTCAAAGATGTTAGATTAAATAAATTGTAGCCGTTTTTGTACAGACTCCTAATTTTGGTGACTCAAAAATATTTGAACAAACATAATTAAATTGTCAGTAGTGGTTGCAGTTCCTTTGTAATCAGCAACTGCCTGCAGTCTGGAACTCATGGATATCTCAAGATGCTCAGCCAGGCCTTTACTGCAGCTGTCTTCACTTCCTGCTTGTTTTCGGTGTGTTTTGCCTTTGTCATGGGAAATACAAGTTTAACTGGATTCAGGTCAAATGACAGACTCGGCCATTGCAGAACATTAAACAGTTTTTGCCTTAAAACAGTCTTTCACAGTATGCTTCAGGCTGTTGTCCATGTACACTTAGAAGCACTGTCAAATCAGTCTTGATACTGGTCTCATCTGTCCATAGGATGTTCTCTACAGAGATTCAAGGAAAGAACCACAATTCCATGTTTCTCACTAACTCTAATCTGGTCTTTCTGTTTTTGAGATTTACCAGTGGTTTATATGTTGTCTAAATATACACTACCAGTCAAAAGTTTGGACACACATAGAAATGAGCATGTTTGTGAAAGAAAAGCAGATTTCATAACAT
>JAUMHL010000029.1:1433513-1448166 GCA_032362345.1 Sandelia bainsii | reverse complement strand
TGTGAACTTTTTACGTTTTCCATAAATTTCACCCGAAAGCCAAATATCCCTAACTTTTTGTGAGTAGTGTAAGTATAGATCTTACTGTATTTCCACTTCATCAAGTACAGACTTTTGCCGAGTATTCAGACCGAAAGTCTGAGGACAGACTGTTGACCAAAAATCTAAGAGTAGTCCCTCTCAATTAAGTGTTCAAGTGCCACTAGCCTTGTTAAAGTGGGTCAGTTAAAAAAAGTTAAGTGCTAGTTGATTGCTCAGATGTTGTTTGAAAGATGATTGTGTTTTAAAAGCAAAAAAAAACACATGGGTGGCTCATCATTTAGCCCTAGTCATCAGTAAAAAATCTTAATTAAACTTGTCTTTTTTTGTTTCTTTTGGAAGCGGTTAAACTCTAAACACTTTTGGTTTTGGTGATTTCCATGGAAAAGTTAGAGGTTTTGTTTGATTTTGTAAAAGGAGCTTATGATTCTGGCTTTAACTGTACATTTAGTCACCTCACTTTTCCTGATTCTTATTTCTTCTCTTATACTAACATGTTGCCCACCTCCTCTGCTTTGCCACCACCAGCTATTTCATTGTGCTGAAGCACCCAGCATCATTGCCCCAGTGGAGATGCAGGGAGACGGAGTATGCAGTGGTGGGCTCAGAGGAGAGACGACAGCTGATGGATGCATCAGAAGAAGAAGAGCCGGAGAGATCAGCTCCAGGTACATGTCGCACATTTGAATTATACATAATAAGTTAGTGTGTTTCTATCTATAAATCAAACAAAATGTTTGTGAAAATGAGTCATTTCACTAATCACTTAAGAAAACATACTAACAGAATTAGATTCGAGGTCAGATAACATCAGTGGCCTCAACTGTTTTATCTTCGTTCGGTTCGAGGATGCTGCGAGACTTATATCAGCATTACAACAGATAAACTGTGTATTAGTTCAAATATGATATTTACAATTGAAGTTCATATCTAAGTTTTTTTTTTTTCTATTTATGATAGCACTTTCCCTGCCCCCATTCTTTTTCCTATCTTAACTAAATGAAATGCTCCATCATCACCATTTAATCTATACGGTGAATTTATTATACTGAGAATATTATAACGCTTCAGCTGTTAAAGGCTCAACTGTGTTCACTAGCTAGCTGCCATTTTCACTGAAAACTACTCTCTCCTGTGGCCAAAGAACAGCTCAGTGACAGTGGTGAGAGTGAACCACAACAGTAAAGTTATGGGCCGTACAGCTACACAATGATCTGAAAGACACTAAAATACTCTTTGTTCTCAGCAGCAAAGTATGTTGACTATGTGTAGTGTCTTGAAGTCTTTGGTGGTACCACAAGACTCAAACGTGTTTGAGTAATAGTAGTCGGTGTGTTATAGATGTCTGTGAAGACATAAAGTACTGTTGTTTGTTATTATATAACTGCACAGGCCATGCTCTCTTTAACAGTTAACAGGAGCACAGGACGTCTCAGCTTCACAGAAAAACTGCACATCATCAAAGTAAGTTCTCTCTTCACTGTCCTTCAGACTTGTTATTTGTGTGATTGTATATTTATCTCTTTTGATTCCTGTGAGCAGAGCTTGCTGAAGTTTGTGTTGCCTCTGGGTTTGGTTTACTTTGCTGAGTACTTCATCAACCAAGGTTTGGTAAGTTCTCTGGTGCCTTCGAGCATCACATTCACCTTATTATACATTAGGACCATTTGGTTTAGAGTGACTGGAGGAATGAGATATAATCTTTATGTATGTGGAGCCCGTTTAAATGCAGATGTTGCAGGTGACAATACTGAGCCTTGAGTAATGCAGATGTTTCTTTTTCCAGATGGAACTCCTGTATTTCCCAAACTTTTTCCTGTCCCATGCTGAGCAGTATCGCTGGTCAGTTGATCTTACTTGTTGTCTGAAGGAATTGTTTCATTTAAACTGCCAAAGGACTTAGATTTCAGTGTGGTTCATATTTGTGTGTGTACTCAGGTACCAGACGCTGTACCAGATTGGAGTGTTGGTGTCTCGCTCCTCCCTGTGCTGCCTGAAGATCAGGAAACTGTGGGCTCTTTCTTTGCTACAGGTGAGAAAAAGAGAACACGAGGGCTGTGGTACTCCAGACTGGTCTCAACACAACACGCTGGCTTGATTTACTGCAGCTTAGTGGGACTCTTCAAGTTTTATGACTCTTGGCTGAGCATTTTTGAATTGAATGAGTCCTCTACATCTTGTACTCGTGTTCAAGGTGAAATTTGTAGTCCTGTGTTTAATAAAAAAGAGGCATCTGTAGTGACCAAGGTATGTAAAGGATATAAAAGGACATCACTATTGTAAATGAACAGTAAATGCTTGTACTTGTTTTTCTGAAAAAAATGGCAGCAGTGCATCCTGAGATACAGTGATAAACCACAGAGAGGAACAAATCTGCTTGATGTAGTTACATGTGCATTACAAAGATGAGCTCAGAGCCTGGTTACTTCACATTGTCACATTCGTGTTTAGGTTCAGCTTCTGACCCTTGACCCCTCTGCTCAGTGCAGTTAGCTTGTGTCATGTATCCAACAGTCTCTCTGTTTTACCACCTGCCTCTCTCTCCACAGGTGTTGAATGCAGTGCTGCTTCTGTTTGCCGTGCGTTACCAGTTTCTGCCCAGTGCCTGGTTGGTATTTTTTATCATCGTCTATGAAGGTCTGTTGGGTGGAGCCGCGTATGTCAACACCTTCTACTTCATCAGCAAGGAGGTCAGATCAACTTTCTGTCAACTGGTTTTAGGTATTCATGTGTCATTAAAAGCAGATGGACTGAATTTTAATCCCCTTTCATCATCAAAATTGCAGCTTTATTTGGTCCAGTATTTTGGTTTATTAGCAAAACTACTGATCAGTCATCAGCCTCAGGTGTAACTTGCATTTAGTACATTCTAGCCAACTGTAAAGAAAGATAGTATATGTTAATTTCTAATCATTGTCATTGTGAGCGTACTAGCAGGATGATGTTTGCTTTCCTGATCAAAACACCCCTGTGCCAAAGTACAGTCTACATAGCTGTAGACTAGGAATGTCTGGAGCAAGTTGTTTTGGCCCCAATCCAGATCTGAGTCATTTAATACTGAGTATCTGGTGATATTGAACCCAATTCTTAAAGTTACCTGGATAGTGCCCTCTAGCGTTTCACCTTGTTGTCTGCACATACACAATGCTCCAGAGATATGTGGACAGGAGGAGCTGGTCAGTCACAAAAATCTCAGAGAATTCAGTTAATTTTTATAAACAGCTAATTAGAGGTGAATAGACTCAGCTTACTGTGTTAGGGTTTGTAAATAGACACTGTTTCTGGCATGAAACGGTGAACTTCAGTGAGTTTAGTGCAGGGAAGCTCATTAAATAGCTGTTCATACCACTGAGATTACTGGAGGACTTTCTGTCAGGCATGCAGTGGCAACAATAAGTAAGTGAAATATTTGGTTTTCTGCATAAAGTATTCATGAAATGTGATCTGATCTTCATCAAAGTCACAAATATCAACAAACACAATATTTCTGTATGACTGTTGTGTTTTATAGCTGATACAACACAGCAGTCATAATCTTTCATGTCTTTATTGAAAACACACATCAAACATACAGTGATGGTGTATAAAAGTAAGAGAAACATTAGGCTTCTAATGTCACTATATGCCAAGTTCAGGTGTCAGCAAATCTGGAGTCCAACCAATGAAACGAGAATGGAGGTGTGGTTTACAGTTGTTTCGACTTACACTCACTGGTCACTTTATTAGGTACACCTGTACAATCTAATGCAATCCAAAACAATTCAGTTTTGTTGAAACTGTCAGAAAATGTTTATCATTGAGGTCATTGGTGTTTCTAATGTTGTGGCCCTCTAAAACATTAGAAACACTTCTTAATATAATGGCTTATCAGTGATTACAGAAATACTCAACAGTATTTCTACTAAAAGGATAAATTCAGAATACTGTCCATGACAATAATCTGTAAAGAATTTTATTGTCATGATTTGAAACTGATTTTGAAACTATGCCACAATGTATTTCAGTCATCTGCTTTGTATAACATTTAATTCTGCGTACACTTTAATTTAAAAAAAAAAAAGGCCTAACTTCCTGTTTAGGGTCAAAAAGAGTTTCTATGTGTTAATGTGGCCACTGATATCTTAAATAAGCTGCAATCTGCTGAGTTGTAGTTTCTCAGCCTACACTAAGTTTCTACTGTTTGTCCATCCTGACTCCTCTCTTTCCTCCCACAGATGGAGGACAGACACAGAGAGTTTGCCATGGCTGCTGCCAGTGTAGGAGACAGTCTGGGCATAGCTCTGGCTGGGCTCATTGCCTTCCCTGTCCACAGATACTTCTGTAACCTGTGACCCAGCCCACACTCCAACCACCAGGATGAATGATGACGTGGGTGTGTTCCCTTTAGGGAGTTTTCATTTGAAATGAAAAAGCAGACTTTACTTCTACAAAAAAAAACTGTGTTCACTGCAGATTCCTAGTCCACATGAATGAGCCAAACAGAGACACATGGTGGTCACTTATCTTTGTTATCCTTCCTTATCACAACCATCCAGGGATCAGCTAATGGCACTTTTTGGAACACAGCTGAGCAGCTGCGGTCAGAGCCCATGATGCAAGTGGTTTTCCATAAAACAGGAAGACATTGTAAAAGTTTATTCAATAATAATTAGATTGTTTTATTACCTGTATGTTTTATTTTAATAGTGTTTTATTGAAGAACAAAGTTTCTCTCAGTGACGGGACAGACCAGAGCCCCTCATTTTTTAAAACTGCACATACTGTGGAAACTGGCCACTTTATTAGGTACACCTGTTCAGTCTATTGTGATCCAATTCAGCAGCTCTGCCATTAATTTTTTTTAAATAATTTCTCATTTTTTGTTGAAACTGTCAGAAAAGTGATGATTCTACTATATGTTTATTATTGAGCTCACAGTGAGTAGTGGAGTCCTGAAGTGCGTTACATTAAGAAGTGTTTCTAATGTTTTGACCCCCCCTCTCGAAAATGAATTTCTACAACATCCAAGATGTCTCTCTAGAAGAGTGCTGTCTCAGGAACAGCTAAGAGGCTGCGCAGGAACTTCAAGCTCCCGGGCTTCTGGTAGAGGACCTGACCTTGAAGGAAAAAGACGGGGAAGTTAGAAGCTCCCCATTAGAGGAAAATCTTTTATGTGTCCTTCTGTGTTCTTATGACAATCGAGTTGAATCAGGCTGTTGGTCAACCAGCTGACGTGTTGTTGCCTTTGTTTTGCCTGGTAGTATTAAATAATAACCAGAGGGAAAATGTTTTTTATTTGGCTTAACATGTATGTTATACTGCAAGAGGACAGACCTTAATGCCAATTCAAAAGATTATGCTCAAAGATTTTTTTCTGTAATAATTATCAAGTTGTATTTGATGTCCTAATATACTGTGTCCATGTACACATCCTGTTTTCCCCTAAATACACACCGATTTTCACATTCCTGCTGACATTTGACCGTATGCTGCTACAGTGTGTTGTTACTGTGAAGCCTGTACCTGTCTGAACCGGTTTTTACACACTTAATATATTTATAACTTGTTGATTTAATGAAAGAGATAATTGCAAGATTGATTCCTCGTGGTGTCAAAGCATGGACAGAAAGCAGAGTGAATAATTGTCATGTCAAATACAACATGTAAATTGATTTTTGTACATTTTATGACGAGGTATTTATTATAAAGGAATCAACTACTTTGATTGTACTGCAGTTTTTGTTTGTGATCATTTGAAATTACATGGCATGGACAGTGTGTTTGCCCATGAGTCACCTAATGTTGGTGTTAGTGAGTCACTCAGTCCAACACACAGTATCTGTCTGACACTTAAATACCATTTTACTGTCAGATAAAACAAAGGATTGCTGTTTTGCAATAATAGTTATTTGCATTCACAGGCAGACTGCTAATTATTATTTCAGTCTGGTCTATCAAACAGGAAATATGACCTTTACAGCCTCTGATGTTCAAGGTGATCTCATCACATTGGCTGCTTTGTTTAACCAGCAGCTCAAAAACCAACAGTATTCTGTTTTATTATCACTCAAAACATTAAGATTGAAAGGTTTCTAATAGAGAAACACAGGAACTGCAACTATTATTTTGTTATATACATTTCTGAATCATTTAGGTTTAATCTTTGTGTTTTGCAAACTAATATTTGAGTTTGATTGTAGTGAATTCTGTAGTTGTTCACCTGAAGATACATTTGTATTTTGTTTTAGATTCCAACTTACACATAAAAACATGTTTCTGTTTTGAATTATAATTCAAGTCTATATCATTTATTTATATCCTTTGTTTTTCCACGTAAAAGGTCAAATTTAGGTGATTAAAAAAAAATCTTATGATCATTGAAGGATGTAGTATTTATCTAACTTTATGTATGTTTCTCCATTTTGATGTGGGTGAAATATTTTTCCTTGACCAGCTTGTTTGATAGCAGGTCTCTGTGTGAACATCAAGGTAATGCAGCCTTCTAAAAACTAAGATAAAAAAAAAAATTTAATGTTACATTACAATTCATGTTTAGTTACCTTTAATAATGTAATTCTCTTCATTCATGCTCCAAAAGCTTGTCCCGTCACCACTGGTCAGACTGAGCAGTGCGCGCTCCCTACACCGGAAGTCACAGTGGAGTCATTACGTTAATGTTCATGAGCACGACTGGTTTGCGAACCGGCAAACGCTACACTGGGGGAAGAAGAGGAGCCGGTGGACGGCGAAAGAACACAAGAACCACGGAATGAAACATACTGATGTCTGTTTCTTCAAGTTCCATCATCACACATTTTACGGTAATTACTTGCACTGTAGTTTCGTCGATTCAACGGCGGTTTGTGAATCGTTTCGAAATAGCTTGCTAACATTAGCTAGCTCGCTCACGAAATTAGCCGAGAAGCGCCGTCTGTTAGCCTGCTAACGTAACGTTATATCATTCCATCAAATAACCACATACATTTCTTCATTTATTTAGTACACTATGAATGTACAGTAGTTCGGCACCAGCTGGTAGACATTAGCGTTCACCTTCAGGACAAACAACAAAATGGTTGGCCAAGTTAACTTATCAAAGAATCAGTTGTTCGCTGACGTCGTTAGCAGTGATGAGAGCTAAAGTGCTAATGGTTAGCTTACTGTTCAACTACGCCCATAGGCCTCACATTCCTTGACGAATAATGCCAATCTCTCTGGAGTACTTCATTTTCCCTTTTTTGAAAATAAACCAGTGAGTTCTCAGTTGTTGTCATTAAGTAGTCCCATCAGCTGAAGCGCAGTTTTTGATAACTAAAATCTAAGTCCTTAAACAACGAATGAGAACTCAACATGTTTCTTGGGCTACGTCAATGTTGTGGCGTTGTTTTGCTTTTTCAGGTTCGTCGATGAATCACATGACTGTTTTTTTTTCCCTTTACAGTTGCTTATTCTGAACATCCTTATACCAAGAACCTAACGTGCAGGAGTTGATAACCCAGTCTATTTTTGTTGTGACTGACTGCTCCAGTGCCCTGTGAAGAAAGAGCCTGTTATTCTAGTGACCTCGGTGTGTGAGAAGAGGAACTTGTGACCATAGTGTGTGTAACAGCTCTCCCTATGTGTGTGACAATGGGGGACATCAGTGACCTGGACCGACAGATAGAGCAGCTCAGACGCTGTGAGCTCATTAAAGAAAACGAAGTCAAAGCACTATGTGCCAAAGCCAGGTAATGGATCAAATTGATCTCTAATACAGACATGGAAAATCTGATGTTTGTTATTCCCCCTTATCTGTGTATATGGATTGTAACAAAACAGTAGAAACACCTCCTTAATATAATACACTCCAGTATGACCTCAATAATAAACGCAGTAGAACTATCACCTTTTTGACAGTTTGAACTAAATTAAAGAAATTATAACCTTGTAAATGTAGAATTAACAGCAGAGCTGCTGTATTGGGTTACATTAGATTGTACAGATATACCTAATAACTTCCCCAAGAGGATCAATAAAGTATTAAATTATTATTGCCAGCACTCAGATCTTGTACTAGTAGAACTTGTAGGACTTGCATGTTTTACCTTTACTAGCAGCTGACAAGAGATGGCAGGAAATGAGGGAAAGACGAGTATACACGCCGACATCAGCCTGTGTCTTTGTTGGGTTTCAGAAAGGAAATTCACAAACATGCAGTACATTTAATCTCACCACAGCGTGTGCAGTTTTAGTTACATTTTCATGTCAAGACATGCGTTAAGTGTGCAATGTTGCGTTGGCTATTTTGCTTTAATAGCTCTTTTTTAATACTGTACCTTTTTGTTTTTTAACCACAAACAGGAAACAGGAAGTTAACAAAAGCTAAACATTAATTCAGCAGTTCTTCTTATGTACTGTTTTCAGACAAACAGTAAAATTGTGAGACCAAATTAGCTACAGTCGGCTAAAATGCAGAGGTAGTGATTTGTTTGACTGATTTCAATTGTTACATTAGTGTTTAGGAAATATCTGGTCAGAGTTGTTGGCCATCATATCATATTGAACAATGAGATTGTTTACTGTTATCAGCTGTGCTTCCCTTAAGTCCAGCTCTCTTGAATGCATCAACAGAGACTCTAATAGAACATGAAGTCATGTTTTAATGTGTGTGTGTGTATTTCCAGAGAGATTCTGGTTGAAGAAAGCAATGTCCAGAGAGTAGACTCTCCTGTCACAGTAAGTAACATTGTCTTAGGATAGAATGTATAATATAGTGAAATGAATGTTGTAATAATGTTTCTCTTATTTGCCTCATAGGTGTGTGGTGATATACATGGTCAGTTCTATGACTTGAAAGAGCTGTTTAGAGTAAGTTTCTCTTTGTTGTTACACACTGCTCACTACAAACCTAGTATTAGGTATTAGTATTAGTATTTTTTATTTGGTGTCTGTTGGTTGTGGTGGACAGATAATGTAAATATTCTGAACTTGTGCTGAATGTATAGTGCTGGACACTTTCCTAAAGGGTCATTGTTGTTTAGTTTCCATTTTCCTTGGATTTTCTTCCACTGTAGTAATATTTTCCCCACACGTGTTTATGCAGATATGCAGTTTGTGGTGGCTGAGAGTGGCTTTTGTTGCTGTTCAGTGTAATGTTTTTTGTTCAGGCGTGCTTTAGTAATGGCAAAAATAAAATAATTAAAGAGTTAGCTGTTCGAAAAGCCCAGATTTAAAATGTGTTTGGTGATTTTGTGAAAATGATACTGTTTACTTAGTTTCATTGGACCGAAGTGCAAACTGAAGAGTTTTGGTATCATCCACCCATATCTTTATCATAACTGTTATAGCTGTAGTTAATTTTAATAACCCATAGATACTTAGTATCTTTCCCCTTGGTTGCTGGATTTCTTCTGAATCCAAATCATATTGCTCAAATGTTGTTTTATTTTCTCTTCCTACTTGACTTTTTTGAATATGATGTACAGTAGGTTTTGTAGATTATTTGCGGATGCACGGGGGGGGGGCTTGTAGGACTGTAGCTTTTGATGAGTGCGAGCACTCCCAGTAAACTCATGCTTGGTCAATTTTTATAGAAGTCCAGTCCACTGGTAATGGTAGTGATTTTCTTTAATATCTGACACTTAAACTGTTGGTTAATCATTTTTCCATCTTGTAGGTTGGTGGAGATGTGCCAGAGACAAACTATCTCTTTATGGGGGACTTTGTTGACAGAGGCTTCTACAGTGTTGAGACTTTCCTTCTTCTCTTAGCTCTTAAGGTAAGCAAGACTTTTACTATCTGTCCCCCACTGAAGTGCACCAATCATCTGTGTGTTGGGATACATTTTTCTTTTGCTTTGTTCCTAAGGTGCGTTACCCAGACAGGATAACCTTGATCCGAGGAAATCATGAGTCCCGGCAAATCACCCAGGTCTACGGCTTTTACGATGAGTGCCTCCGCAAGTATGGCTCAGTCACCGTCTGGAGATACTGCACTGAGATCTTCGACTACCTGTCCCTTTCTGCCATTATTGATGGAAAGGTGAGATGCATTGTCCAGGATTCTGTTTTATTTAGTGTGATAATAAACACTAAATTTACTGAATTAACTGACATGCCATCTTGTGTCTTGTCTGTATTGCTGCACTAATATCTGTTTTGAGTCCTTCTTAGTGTCTGATGTACTTTTATACAGTTGAGCATTTGATTTGATACTCTTTTTTTCTGTCCTTCAGATCTTCTGTGTGCATGGTGGCTTGTCTCCCTCAATCCAGACACTGGATCAGATCCGAACCATTGACAGAAAACAGGAAGTTCCCCATGATGGGCCCATGTGTGACCTCCTATGGTCGGACCCTGAAGGTATAAACGAATCTCCAACCCATTTAAACACTGCCATGTTAATCTACATACTGAATGTTTAAAGAGACTGTATCTGGCAAGATGAAGGACTAGTTGCAGTGGGTTTGTATGGTCATGAAAAACATGACATGTAACTTCTTTTCATAAATATACAAACACAGTTCAGTGAGTATTAGTTTTAATTAAGGTCTATGCTAGGACACCAAATGAACAAAGCTACTTTGTCTAGTTGGGATGGGTACAGCATGGGAATGGTGTGCATTTATGTTTACACAAATGGGTCTGATGTCTGTTGAAGTGATTTCAACGCTGTGTTTTCTTTCCCTGCTCTCAGACACCACAGGGTGGGGGGTGAGTCCCAGAGGTGCTGGATACTTGTTTGGAAGCGATGTGGTGGCACAGTTCAATGCCGCTAATGACATCCACATGATCTGTCGAGCGCACCAGCTGGTCATGGAGGGCTACAAGTGGCACTTCAACGAGACAGTGCTCACTGTGTGGTCAGCGCCCAACTACTGCTACAGGTATAATAATAACAATAATTGATACTTTATTGATCCCCTTGGGGAAGTTCTTTTTTGGACAGGCTGCCCCATTAGGCGCCAAGGGTTCAGGGTATCTGTTTCTTGTCCAAGGATACCTGCCGGTAGGCGTAAACAGCATATAGTCCCTGTTTGAATGCAGGCACTATTTGAAAATGTTTGTTATGCTTTGGAGGAGATATCAAATTCATATGTGCATATCTGCTCACCAGCAGGGATCACAGCCTGACTCATTGTGTGAATTATCTTTACAAATGCCCTCTTTACCACTCTACATTACTCTTGTTGCTATAAATATGTGAATGTCCTAACCAGTTGTTTGTCTCTCTCAATAATCAGATGTGGCAATGTGGCGGCCATCTTGGAGCTGGACGAGCATCTACAGCGGGAGTTCATCATATTCGAGGCAGCACCGCAAGAGACCAGAGGCATCCCTTCCAAGAAGCCAGTAGCTGACTATTTTCTGTGAAGTCTTCGAAGCAGACTGCCATGATGTGTTGAAATCCTGGGTACCATTTAATAACAACTGCCCTCCATCCTGCTGCTGGACCGTTCTGTCAGTCTGAACTCGCGGCAGTTAGACAGAAAACCTGCCGAACCCTGTGAAGCTCTGCACAGCTTCACCTCGAAGAGCTGGATTTTTGCCATACTGCCTAAACCTGACAGAGCAGTCACTGTGATAGGTGTGGGGTGAGGTGGAAACTGGGCCCATGACTGTTGTCAGTTTTCTTAATCTACCGAAGATGGCCGTTTTCTTTCTGCCCTCAGTCTTCTTCCATTTCCATCTGTTGTCCTCCTCTCTCACATTCTGTAGATATGACACCTTCCCTCCTTGACTTAACCTCCACCACCCTTGTAGTATTTTTTCATGATGGACATTATCATTTAGTTTTAGTAGTATTTGGGAGGAGTTAGTCTTTTTTCCCAAAAATATGCAGATGTTGGAAGTTTCACAATTTTATGATTTAATGAGTTCCTTCAATGCATATGTTCTTTGTCTTTTTTTGTTGTATAATTGTTGCTGCCAGGATTAAATGTTAAATGACCCCCACCCCCTTTTTGCTCTTATTTTTCTGTTTAACTGTCATTTGTCCTGTGCATTGCTATTTAACATACATAGTGCTGCTGCCCAACACCATCACAAATACAAGCAGTGGGTGGTTTCTTAGGTATACCCAGCTAAAACTAACCCAACAGAACCTTACGTCTTTGTACGATCATGCTGGAGGCTGTAATTAGTGTGGTTGTGAGGTGAGGTGATTCTGCAGCACCAATGACAATATCTTCCAAACAGTTCAACACGTCTCTGAAATAGCTTGAACAAAAACTGAACTTGATCAGCTTTATGAAAGAGGATTTAGGACTGCTGAGAATGAGTAGTTTTAGCTAGGTGTACCTAATGAACAGACAACTGAGTGTGAATACAAGAAATGTAGTGACCTCCAAAAAGAGTCACTTTATAGACCATTGTTTCCACTCGCTATTCCTTTTAATCTACAAATCTCTGTAGGTCTGTCAATTTTGATATTGTGAGAATAAAGTTTTTGTATCAATGCTGATTTATTTTCAGGTGTGATTTAATGACACTTGCTAATAATCACAGTTAATGAGAGTTGTTTGGTATCACTTGTTGTCTATAACTGAATTTATCTACTGCAACACAAAACATCAAAAGCCACACTGATGCTGTACTGTAAGATACCTGATGCTGATGTCAGTTATCTAACATTGTGTTATAACGTGAGTCTAAAAGACTTTAAGTGATATTTCGTTAAACTTTGAGTGTCAGCACAGAAGTCCCTAGAGAGGAGACAAGTGAGCGTTTGAGCAGATGGTTGCTGGTTTCATCCCACCACCAGCAGGAAAAATTTGACTGGGGAAAGAGAAATAGCAGTGCTTGTCTTTCCCTCATTATGACTGCTGACTGAGCAAAGCATGTAATCCCAATTTTAATAATACATTTAATTTAAAGGCGCCTTTCTTGACGCTCAAGGACACCGTACAATAAACAACAGAGAAGGAGAAAAAAATATATATATAAATAACAAGAAATGGAGAGATAAGCATAAATAAATAAATGAAAAGTGGGATATAATCAAGGAGAGAACGCAGACTTAAACAGGTGGGTTTTCAGTTTGGATTTGAAGAGTGGGAGTGTGTCGATATTTCTGAGGTCGGATGGTAGTGAGTTCCAGAGCTGGGGAGCAGAGCGGCTGAATGCTCTGCTCCCCATGGTGGCAAGACGTGCGGAGGGGACAGTCAGGCAAATGGAGGAGGAGGATCTAAGGATGCGGGAAGGAGTGGCAACATGGAGGAGGTCAGACAAATATGGAGGAGCAAGGTTGTGGATGGCCTTGAATGTTAACAGCAGAATTTTGAATATGATGCGGAACTTAACTGGAAGCCAATGAAGCTCCTGCAAGACGGGAGTGATGTGGTGAGTGGAGGGGGTTCTAGTGATGATACGGGAAGCTGAGTTCTGGACCAGTTGAAGCTTATGGAGGGATTTATGATTTATTTCCAATGGAGCTGCTCTCATTGGCCAGCAGATGACACTGATTGTTTTCAGTACAGTTGCTTCAGAAAAAATTAAAACCCCCTTTGCCCATGTTGCTGTTCATCAATCAATAGCCTATAATGAAAAAGTGAAGATATTTATACAAATGTTCTGCAAGTTTATTAGAAATCAACTGAAATTTCTTTTGCAAAAGTGATCCTACCCTTAATTCAGATTGGATTGGATTGTGCTCTTTGGGTCTCTCCACAGGTCCTCTGGTACATCTCACCCCAGTCTACATTCCCATTGTTCAACAGCATACAGTGACCACCAGAACTGTTAGAAAATGGTCTCAGGAAGCTATTGAGACTCTTCAGGGGGGCACTGACTGGGACGTTCTCTGTGAACAAAGCGGAGGAGACATCTGACTCTGACTGGGTACAGAGGTTTGGTAGACCGCTTTGTGAAGTCTTGTGGTAACAACGACCTGATCACCTTAAATGTGACCAAGACCAAGGAGATGGTTGTGGACTTAAGGAGGAATAGAGCCAGCTTCAACATTGTTTCTATTTTGGGAGAGGAAGTGAAGGTGGTGGAGGGGTACAAATACCTGCGAGTTCACCTTGACCACAGACAACTGGAATTGCAACACAGACTCTTATCTACAGGAAGGGACAGAGCAGACTTTACTTGTGGAGGAAGCTTAAGCCCTTTAATGTGAACAACATGTTGCAAATCTTTTACCAGTCTGTTGTTGCCAGTGGAATATTCTTTGCTGCTGTCTGCTGGGGCAGCAGCATCAGAGCCAGTGACACCAACAAACTAAATAAGCTGATCAGGAAGGAACAGCTCACACCCTCTCCACAGCCTGCTGGTCAAACAGTGAAGCAGCTTTAGTCCTAGACTAGAGAGCTCTGGGATTAATAAATTGCCTATCTATATATCTAAAGTGGGGGCTTTGACTGGGTTTATTGATAAATTATTAAAAGTAGCTAACACTCTATATGTTTAATAGTCATAGAACTCCATTAAAAGACAAAATATTTCCAAGGAGATGCACAATCCCCAAAAGAAAAAAAGCTATAAAGAGATGCCCAAGGACCATTAAAAGGCTGCAAAGTGATTTAAAACAATGACAAAGACTCAAAATGACACAGAATGTCTACAAAGATGCTTAACACAACTACAAAGAGACACGGAATGTCTACAAAGATGCTTAACACAACTACAAAGAGACACGGAATGTCTACAAAGAT
>JAUMHL010000029.1:1408702-1432814 GCA_032362345.1 Sandelia bainsii | reverse complement strand
TCTGGAATGGAAGGGCGAAACGTAGTCAAGGAACTAAAACAAGTCCAGTTGCCATTGAAAACCGTTTTTTGAGATAAGTTAGTCAGTTAAAGTTTCAATACTGAATTTGAAAGAGGAAATAAAAACAGTAGTGACAAAAATGAATCCCATGAAAATTCAGAAACAGTAGAGGAAGTAGTTACTAAATGTTCAGGCTGTCCTGGGACAGAGGTGTTGCTGGTCAATGGACCGTCTTCATGTCTGCTGTACCTGCACATCATGTTCAGTTCAATCATAGTTTTTACTCTTGTTTTCCAGATGTGGATGTTTGTAATGCGGTGACTCAGATTCAAGAAGGAGACTGTTCTTTCAAATCTGACGGTGGTTCTGTCCACAGATCTATATTATGTAAACCTGTAAATCAACACTGCTCAGTTTGTCTCTCACCTGTTTAGAGCAGTAACAGTCCACCAGCAGGTGCTGCAGCATCCTTGGCATAATCTGTCGTTGGACCCTTCTTCAGTAAATGGTTTTTAAATAGTTTTAAGAGAACTTGAGCTTTCTCCCTTTTGCCCTGACCTTACACAAGGTTCTGACATTATTTGTGCTAATCATTTGAACAGGACTGTCTGGTCTTATTTCAGAGTGTTGAATCCAGTGTGACACAGCAGTTACACACTTTATTGGCACAGTTAACTGCTGTCACGTCATGATGTTCAGACAGAAGTATTTGACATGTTTACTTGCTGTGTGAAACGCTACACTGAATGAATTGTAGAAATCGCAGCTCAGCACAGACTGAAAGAACTCCAAATGAAGACTGACAAGAGGCAACTACTATTTATTTTCATTGATAAAGGACATGTGATTTTGCAACAGAGCTGAGATTTTTTTCCAGGTGAAAGGATGGAAACCCAGAGCCAGGTCGTGGAACGGCTGCGGTCAACGCATCGATCAGGCGTCACAGTGCCAGAGCGGTTTCGACGAACACAGCTGACCAACCTCATGTCCATGATCAAAGAGAACGAGGAACAGATTTTAAATGCACTGCACAAAGACCTCGCCAAGGTACTGCGCTCATGTTGATTTCTCCGATACAATTACTCAGCCTGTTCTGCCCACAGCTATCCTGATTCAGTTTTTTTTTTTTTTTTTTGTAAAGCTTGTAACGGAACTACCTGAAAGTAAAGGCTGCTAAACATTTCCCCTGACGACTACATTTAGGCTCGTTCTGATACGATGCTTTAATTCTTTAAGAAAAGAACACATTTGTGAAGCTTGGCATATAATTTGTGTGCTACAATTCAATAAACACTAACTTCCTTTTCTTATTAGCCTAAATTTGAAGCCATCCTGTCTGAGGTTGACATCGTGATCAATGAGCTGCACCATGCCTTGGCTAACCTCAAAAGCTGGATGCAGATGGAATATGTCAGCAAGACCCTGGTATGTCCAGCAGTGATTAATTTGCTATACAACTCTCCATAATACCTGGGACTAATTTATCATTTAACCTCTGTGTGCCACACTTTAACAATAAAACTAAAATTAAAATCATGTGGTGGGTATCTTCTCTGCTAATGCTCTGTCAGGTCTGTATTGCAGCCTGCTTTGACTCATGCTTGTTTTGAGTACTTGTCCCCTTCAGTCCTGTTTCAGTTTGAAAAGCTCCTCCAGAACAACAGAAGACAGTTTTCACAGTCTGGCTGCCGCTTGTCATGACAAGTCAACTGAACTTAACATGTAGACTTGGTGACGAGCCCCTTCAAGTCTCTTAAGTTTTGAATAAAAGCCAACTAAACTTTGTGTTTAACACTTAAAAAAAAAAAAAAAAAAAAAAAAAAAAAAGTTTGGTGTTTTTTACCTTGTCAGTTTTTCTTTTCTTTCCTTTTTTTTTTTTTTTTTTTTTTTTTTTTAAAATAACGTTAATCTCCTGTATTTCCAAATGATTTGTATTGCTGTATGTTTGTCCATTTTCAGGCCACGAAGCTTGATGACTGTTTTGTACGCAGGGAACCTTTAGGAGTCGTGTTGATCATTGGAGCCTGGAACTACCCTCTGCAGCTCCTCATCTTACCCATGATTGGAGCCATTGCTGCAGGTGTCACTCGCATCAATATCACTATAATATCTAAATCTACACTAGTCTTACAACCTAGACTGACCTCAGCAGATCCTTACAGGATAGACGCTGTTTTGTATCAGACTTTTAGTGAGTTAATGATGATAATTTCTGACTTTATAGGTAAACATGCCTGGTTTTGACTAACCCTTTTCAGTGAATGTTTCCTTTAGTGAGGTTAGAAGGTTTTGCAGCTGCTACACTTGATCTCAGAACAGGATTAAAGAAGCCTTAAACATGTGAATAGAACTGTGGGCTCAGTCACTGTGTTGTCTCCACTAGGAAACTGTGTGGTCCTCAAGCCTTCAGAGGTCAGTGCTGCCACAGATGCTGTGATAGCAGAACTCATCCCCAAGTATCTGTCTCAGGTGAAGTTTCTGTTTTGTTCCTTTTAGTTAAGTTCAGTGTTCCCCTCCCCTGAGGCTGGTTCCCCTAGAGGTCATATGCATAATTGTGGGTTTTTGTTTTTGAGTAGCTTGAATGAAAATGTTTTGGAAGAACTGCTTAATTTTAGTTTATTCATTGCTACCTCCTCAGCTCTTAATGAAACTGTTGTTGGCTCCTTCAGTCTCTAACTCCTCCTCACCTCGAGTGTCATCTGAGCAGTGAGCCATGGATGTAATATGACAGGGTCACTGCAGGTGCTTAAAGACAAAACATTTTAGGACTTGAAGTCTAAAAACCTCTTAAACTCTTGAAATCCTAATATTGCATTATGGCAACTGGTCTTGGTTGGAGACTTCAGATTTATCCTGCAGGTGGTTTTACAAGGTGGTAAATTTAAGTCACGACACAAACACCCCCGCCTACCACTACTGAAGTGGGTCATTAACTGGTGTTCCTGGTGGGTATGTAAAGTGATTTACGTGGATGGAGTCTGAATACTATAACTAATAATATAACTTCTCTGGATTGGTACGCAACAGAGTTGACAGAAGCACAAGCCCCCATCATCACCACTTGAAGTTACAACAAAGAATACAAAGCATAATTTGTCCTCTAAAATGGTGTACTGTTGAATTTTGATAGAACATACCTCAGTATTGACCAACTAGAATCAGCTGTGTCTGTACTGGTCCTGTTGCTGTGCAGTCATTGGCACGGTGACCCTGATACTAAAGATGGGACTCTTAATTTGACAGGACTGCTACGCAGTTGTTCGTGGTGGAGCAGAGGAGACCAAGGAACTTCTGCAGAATCGCTTTGACCACATCTTCTACACAGGTACATGCCTCAAGATGGTTCACACTGCTACACGTTGAAGTGGTTTTACTCTGCTTCCAAGACCAGAACAAAACAGCAGAGATGTGTCTTGGACTAGAACCCAACAAATAAGATCTAATGTCACATTTTAAGTTGCTTTTAACAACTTGAACATTTGACATGTGAAAATGTAACAGCATCACAGTCTTAATAGTGATGAAGTCTGTTCTTTGTTTTTATTTTAACTCATTGCTTAATTCAGTTCTGTTTATTTATATACAAGTCATCTTTAGCAAACTTTACAATGTAAGGTTTATACATTTATAACCGTACAACTATAAATTATACAGAAAATCAAACAGTCCCACTCGAGCAGAGCTAGGTGTCTTTGGAGAAGGAAAAATCCTTTTAACCTCAGGGTGGGCGGCCATCTGCTTTGAATGGTGGTGGGGGGGGGGGGAATCTTTCTCATAGACCTAAACTCATCTTATATATTTAACTCAATTTACAATGACAAATGAACAGTGTCATAATAAAACAATAAGCAGCGTCTTTCAATTTTCAAACACAACTTAAGGATGCTGATGTTGGTCAGTGTGCGTCTGACCCTTTGGTTCAGTAAGGTTAGATAGGTTTTGGTCCCTGACTTTCCAGGTCCTTTTCAGGTTCTCAGACTGTGGCCCGCAGCATTCTGCAGGCAGCTTCGGTTTACTTGACCCCTGTGACCTTGGAGCTGGGTGGCAAGTGTCCATGCTTCATATATGGTCGGGTGAATGTTGAGGCTGCTGCTCGCCGTTTGGCGTGGTCAAAGTTTTTCAATGCCGGTCAGAGCTGTGTGGCGCCAGACTACGTGCTGTGCTTGCCAGCCACGCGGGACGCTCTGCTGCATGAACTGCGCAATACCCTGGAGGTGTTCTATGGCAAGGAGCCTCAAACCTGTCCTGACCTGCCCCGCATCGTGTCTGCTCGACACTGGACGCGTCTGGTGGAACTGCTCGGGAAGACCAGGGGAAAGGTTGTTGTAGGAGGAGAGAGCAACCAGGAGGACAAGTACATAGGTGGGTGTCGAGAGAAAAAGCGTGAGAGGTAACTTTTTATTTCTTTAGTCTTAGTGTTCATTCAGCAGTAGCAGCTAAACAAAACATTTGGGGACATTATGACTTGTGTCACCGTCCTCTCCTCAGCTCCCACAGTGGTGGTGGATGTACCTGAAGATGATGCACTCATGGCAGAGGAGATTTTTGGCCCCATCCTGCCCATCATCACGGTGGACTCTCTGGAGCAAGGAATTGACTTCATCAACCGCAGAGAGAAGCCACTGGCTCTCTACATCTTCTCTGATGAATCCTATGTAAGAAACCTTATCTCTGCAGCCTCACAGTCGTGGAGAACATGTCATGTTAAATAAAACAATATTTTCCTTTTTTAAAGGCGATCAACACAGTGCTGGAAAAGACGAGCAGCGGAGGATTCTGCTCGAATGACGGGATTGTCCACATGACCCTGCCGGGTCTGCCCTTTGGAGGTGTAGGTAGGTGTGACCCTGCCCCTGTCATTACCCCTCATAAGTGTTCCCTCAGCTCCCTGTGGAGCTCAACTGTAGTGAGTTCATATTTGGGGATAAGAGGTGCTGCTGTTAAATGGTTACAGTGCCTTTAGAAAGTATTCAGTCCTCTTCACTACTTGCGTCATTTATTGTTGTAGATGAAAATAGCCTTTTTTTTTTTTTTTTTGGAATTGGAAGTGCATTCCATATGTGTCCGACTTGAATAGCAAAAGCACCATCTGTTTGTGACAAGATGGCACCTAGGAGTAGACATGGCTCAAGTCAGAGGACTGTAGGAACGCTGCGGCACCAGCAAGTCTCTAATATAATCTGCTGCAAGACCATGTAGGATTTTAAAAGTGAATACAATTTTTACTTGAATCAAGTAAAGAACAGGCTTCAGAGTCAGCTGTTTAAGTCATGTTAATCATGTCAAAGAATTTTCTTGAAGTGGTTTTCAGATGTTTTCTCAGTCCTTTGTAGCTTGATTTCAGTGTATAACATACTGACACTCTGCATCTACCTGTATTCAGGGGCCAGTGGTTGGGGCAGTTATCATGGCTACTGGGGCTTTGACACGTTCAGCCACCGGCGGGCCGTTATGCTGCGTGGCTGGGGTCTGGAGAGACTCAATGGCCTGCGTTACCCACCTTACACTGACAGGAAACTGAGCTGGCTGCGCTGGACCACCTCATCCAAGACCAGCTGCTCGATAATGTGATGACAGGCAGGAAGAGTGTGTGTTTGTTTTTATATTAACCATGAGAATGAATGTGGAAACGGGAAGGAACGTCCTCTTAACCTGTTATGTGTGTCAGTGTCGATTTCTAGAACACTTTGTAATTGTGCTGTCATAGTTTGTCATTTTGTATCTGTTATAGGATATGTGTTGTAGGATATTTTCTACCCTAGATTTCCTCTAAACTGTGGCTTGTCACATTGATTTTCAGAGCTCATGTGCTCTGATTAGCACAGATTAAGTCTTAATTTTTATGGGGGGGACTTTAATATTGCCTTAGATCTTAAATGTTAAGTCTTTATGTAACAAATGTTTTAAAAAAAAAACAAAAAAAAAACTGGTTGTTGTGAATATATTGTATAGTTGGTCAGCTATTTTTCTGGTGTTTTAATTTTTTATTTTTCCCATGAAACACTTGAAATAAACTAGAAATGTTCAAGCTCTCATTTAGTTTGTGGTCTTGTTGAATTCTACATGCACAGCTTGTTCACTTGTCATGTATTATTGATCAGTCTCCACAGGTTGATTTCAGTTGGCTTCACATTGATCATCCTCAGACTTCAGCTTAACACTTTTCATGCTGAGAAAGGTGATCCTGACACTCGACCAAAAAATATCTAAAACTGGACGCAGATGCAGCAGCTTCAGTCAGACTGATTAAAAGGCTGGTGTTTACTAGAACAGCGAGTAAAGTGTCAGCTGGATTTAGATTTGTGGGATTGTAAAATGTGGTTGATGGTGCACTTTTGAGAAAAGAGAAGGGCAGCTGTGTCTGAGGAATGGTGACGTAGAACATGATCAGACTGTCAGCAATTACATAGAGGGATAAGTTTAGTCCATAAACTTCTCATTACACAGATGATTTGAGAGTTTACTGGTGCAGAAATCTGTACTGGTCTCCAGAGATGTGGTCAGATGAGTCATTCTTCACCAGAGTTTCAACATGTGGGTGAGTGCAGGCACAGAGACAACAATACACTGATGATGAAACATTTCTATCCTGTTGGGAGGTTCCAGGATGACAACACCTCCATCCATAGGGAACGAGGGTCACTGAATGTTTCAATGTGTATGTAATTGATATTTGCTTTTCAAACCAGATGAAAACCTGGGAGATTTTAGACAGCACTTGTCACCACCATGATCAAAACACTACACTGTAGCTGTTTGCACACCACCTTATTAAGACACTTTATGCTGGTTTGGGATTTGAATATTTGAATATTAAAGGGAGATATATGTTCTACTTCTAAAATCATTCTAGGACTGTTCAGATGAACTAGTGTGGATCAAGAACAAACAGTCCATGTTTTGTGGTCATAATTTTCACTTTTACTACAAATATGAATTTGCAAATACAGGTCATACAAGGTCCTCTCCGCTTTCCAGTGGCGGCTGATAAGTGTACTTTCCCTCCGAGGTGAGGAAAGAAAAACTTGTGTTTGGAGGTCATAAAAAACAACTGATGATAACTGCTGACTACTTTCAGTCATTATGTGTAACTGCTGGTCTCAGCAGATACTAACAATTGTATTTAAAGAAACTGTCCAACTTGTCTGGAATTCACTTGGTATGAAGTGAACGTTGTGTTTAGGGTGTGCAGCCTGTACATGTGCAGGCAGCAGTGTTGGAACTGTAGGAGCAACAACAGAAACACACCATGGGTCTCGCTCTCAGGAACTGTCAGGCGATCAGTCCTGAAGAAGTGCTTGCAGGGCGCGGACAGCTCCCCTGAGTGGGTTCACGGCTCAGGCTTGTACGAGGAGGGAGGATTTGACCCCGGTGAGGCCTGATTGGGGGCTGGAGACTCTGGCGCTGGAGAGGGACCGGCTGCCGCTGCTGCTTCTGTCGTTGGCTCTTTCTGCACCAGCTCAGGCTCGTCCTGGCCTGCCTGGGGTGGGTGGACCAGAACTTTGTCTATGAGACCAAAGTCCTGCGCCTCTATGGGACTCATGTAGCGGTCCCTTTCCATCACACTTTCTACAAAGACAGGAAAAGAGGGAAGAAACGAATCATTCGTTTATGACAGGACCAAGCTGATTAATGCCCACAAAGAGCGTCTGCTACATCAGTATGACACACACTTATAACTGACACTAATGCACCTACAAGGTGTCACCATAGCATCATGTACTGTACAAATTTCAGGTGCTACACACCATATAAACATCAACATTTTTATTACAACTTTGTACTTTGCAAGCTGTCACGTCCTTCACAGCTCTGTCTTTCTATGTACTGTGAAAAGAGGTGAGACAACGTACCGATGGTTTCCAGCGGCTGCCCTGTGTGTTTGGCATAGATGTTGTTGATCTGTCTCTTCAGCTTCAGGATCTCCTCAGCCTGGATGGCGATATCTGTGGCCTGACCCTGGAGGCACAGCACTATGAATATTAGTTCGGCAGCTTTGCCTTCCCCAGTCAGACTTCTCCAAATCTTGTTTGATTTCAGCTCACTATTATTGGATGTGGGGAAGATCACCTACCCTTGCACCTCCTGAAGGCTGGTGAACCATGATGCGGGCATTGGGCAGTGAATGCCTCATCCCCATTGTTCCCGCTGCCAGTAGCAAGCTGCCCATGCTGGCTGCCTGGCCGACGCACCAGGTGGAGATGGGATTCAGAATATACTGCATGGTGTCATAAATGGCCAGGCCCGCTGTCACCACGCCTCCTGCACAGGGAGAGGATGAAAGAATTGATGCTTTTTAAAGGTCATACTTTATGATTATTTAAAAGAGAAAGAGTAAAGACACTGTTTACAACTTCCTGGTTTTCTGCATAAATTGCTTATGAAATGTGATCTGATCTTCATCAAAGTCACAAATATCAAGCTGTATGTTTACATATGTATTGTCTAACAGAAAGATATTCAGTTTACCATCAGTTTAGAAATCATTTGAGAAACAGGAAGCATAGATGTGTTCAGAATGTGTTTACAAGGTTCGCACAAGGTTCACAAAACCATACTTCAACTCTGAAGCCCTTGTCGATGCCCCTTACCAGGACTGTTGATGTACATGTGGATGGGTTTGTTGTTGCTTTCTGACTGTAGGAAGAGCAGCTGGGCAATAACCAGACTGGCCACAGAGTCGTCAATCTGAACAGACAAGCGAGAAAACATGTTTTTTTAAAAATCTAAGAAAATAGAAATGTACTCTTAATCAAGTCGAACATTCAGGTGGACACTTACAGGACCCATTACACAAATGATTCTCTCCCTCAGGAGGCGAGAATAGATGTCGTACGCTCGTTCTCCTCTTCCCTGAAACAAACACAAGTCATAAATAACACCACCAAACTGCTGACTCTTCCTGTAACAGCGAGTTGATGTGGTGATCAAAACATTATTGGGGACTCTTGACATTATAGCCGTTGTGAATGGACTCATCTTGTGTTTACATTTACTTTTTTATTTTAAAGAGCAACTTCAAAGATTTTCAACTGGATTCCTATGGTTCAGTTTTGGTTAGTACACATATATGAATGGTTATTCAGGTATTGATTGATTTCCCTCTGCCTTCCCTATACTAAAATATTTTCCTCTCGATGATGTTATCAGTTTAGATGATGTCATCTGGTTGTTCATACTACAGAGGCTGTAGACGTAGTCGACCTGCTCCTTAAGAACTCTTCCAACTTATCTAATAAAAATCTCGTCCAGACCGCATCATTTGGGGGCGATTTTCAGCCAGAAGCACACATTGTAATATCAGGAAGGCAGAGGGAGGTGCGGTATCATTCGAGGAGGCTCTTTGGTCACATGTTTGTGTAGAGAAGTTGTACACACGGCAGCTGAGCAGTTACAGCCATTTCACTCACCGTCTGCTCCACAACTATTGGGATCAGAGGACTCCTCCACACAGGACTGTGGTGCATGGACCTGCTGTGTTTCAATGTCAGTCCTCCAATGTGCAACACTCTCTGAAAGACACAAACACAAATGGTGTCTGTTTTTTCCCCTCCAACTTTAGTCAAATCATATTACAGTTCATTTTCCATGGGAAAAAAGTGTCACTGTAACAACGTCACAGAAACACAACACAAACACACAACAGAAACTTAAAAAGAGAACACAAACGAGCTAAAAGTTTTCTGTCTATAACGTCAGGTTACCTACAGTTCTGTGGCCTCCACGTCACGTTTTACAAGACAGCTAAAGCTAAGGTTAGAGTCAGAAACACGCCGGACAGATATTTGATTAAACAAAGACACAAATTATTATATACTGCACTTGTTTAGCGTGGTGTATTTTGGATTAAGCTCTACACATCAGCAACGTTTCACTACGCATCTGACAGGTTCAAAGGTGACGTAGTGACGCAACGTCACGACAGCTACTAGCTAGCGCACTCAACACGACAAACAGCAGTAACAACAATAACCACCCATTTAACATAACACTACTTTCACAATTTGAGCCATGCTCACAGTGAAGTTTAGCTAAAGCTGCTGGCTGTACTCACTCGTAACAGCATTTTGAAGTTTTTTTAAAGGGTTTCTCTCCTCCTCTGTCTGACCCCAGCTACACTGCAACACAATTTCAGTTTGACCTTTGAACCCACGTCTTCTTCGTACAGCAAATAGAGGCTTGGTATTTCGTTAGCGCCATCTAGTGGACGGTTCGAGGTGCTTTTTATATGTGTTAGGGGATAGACTGGTTACAGCAGGTCTTTAATTATTTGAAATTGCTATATAAATATAAATTTAACTTTAGTTTAGCAGCACGTCTTGTCTGAAAGGTAGTGTGTTTGGTTTATATTACATTTTTTGTTATTGTTGCACTGTTTTCAAAGTTTTGATAGTGCTATTTTATTCTTAGAAAATTGTGAAGCACATATTACAAAAAGTATTGAATATATGGAAACTACTTTGGATGATAATTTTGTATATAATTTTATTTATTTTATCTGTTATATACACGTGGACACAGGTATGACTGTGCTCAGACAACATTGCATTAAAAAAAACTTATATGTATATCATATATACTAACCACAAATCCATTGATTGATGGTTCTTTTATGTAAATGTCAAAGCGTCACTATTTAACTATATATATGAATTACTGATGTCTTTGAGCTTGAGACTGACCTGCTACATTAAAGACATAAACTTTGTTGATCTACTTTCTGCTTTTAAATAGTCGGCTCTATATTGGATTCAAGTCTAATAACTATGTCCTACACTTTTCAGAAGGTCAAAGTTCCATACCAAAATACCATGCAGTGTGTGTGTGTGTGTGTGAGGGAGAGAGAGAGTGTGCGTATGTGGGAGGGGGTAAGAAAAAGAATGAATAGGCTTATTATTTTGGAGATTTTAAGCGGAAGATGTGTTCTCTTACAGTGTAGCAGTGAGCTGTTGAACAGTGTAGCTGACTAGTTGGTCACTTTCTCTCTTGTTCGGACCCAGTCATGTCAAACAAAAGCGCCCCCACCAGCAGTCTAGTCATCGCCCAGAAGGCCGTGAAGCAGCTGCGCCTCGAAGCTAGTGTCCGTCGTATAAAGGTAAGTCCACACACCTGAGCGCCTCCATTCAACGTCACGTCAAAGCTCTGCTGTGCACGTGACTCCCGCCGCCGAGCGGTCTGTAGAGTGGCGCGTGCCGCGGCTAATGAGTGTTAGCCTGCTGTTCAAAATGTTACAGTTTATACACGGGATTTACAATATTTAGTCTAATTTCTAACATGCAGCCTTATAAACGTGCTTAATTAAAGGGTTATTTTATCTATCTTCCTTTTTTCTGTGTCAAATTTATTTAAGTTCTAATTTAATTTTATATAATTTTACTAGATCTAAACAATACTAACACTGATTTTAACAGCCCCTCTGTGACAGAGCAAAATAACTAGGTATGGTGGAAATGTACTCCCTTTTTAAAAGTAATGTGTAGTAGTAGTATTTTTATTACTACAAACAATTGTGTTTCCTATTGAAAACATCAGCCACTGATCATTAACCTCATTCTTAAGAAATATGTTTTTACATTGAAGTTAATGTTTAAAGCTAATTTCCTGGTTGTGCACTGAAACAGCAGCAGACTTTCTCTGCAGCACACTGACAGCTTTGTTGATTGTGCCTCGGGTGGCTGCTTATTTTAGAATAGAAGTTACAGTGTGTGTGTGTGTGTGTGTGTGTGTTAAGCATCCATCCATCTATTACCCTAACCACGTTGCAGGGGAGCCAATCCCAGCTGTCAGTCCAGTATTAACTGCTGGTGGAAATAAAGTAAAATCACAGAACAATTTAACAGGTTTTTGCAATAATTTGCTTAATTGTTATTATTTATTTTGATACTTGTTTTAATAACTTAAATACTATTTTTCACTGACTGCCTTGATCGTACTGACACAACCAAACGAAACTATGTAACTATTGAGTTAGTTACATCACAAACTGTGCACATCTGCAGACTGACAGCTGTGATCCAATCAAAAACCAATGTCCTTCACATGACAAGTTGTCTCATTTCACTAAAAACACACTCCCTTGATTCCTCTCTCCTCACCTCTTTGTCTTGCACCTCTTCCTCAGAACAGGGGGACATTTTAAGGTAATGAGAAACACCCACAGCTGTTTCCATGGGTTCCATGATGAGTAAAGTGAAGCTGATATGTGGTTTGTAGTAGTTTAGTTTAGAAGTTTTGAAAAGTTTGTAATGCAGGCTTTCTGATAAATTGTTACATTCCCCACTCCCAAGGTGAGAACCTTACATTACCAGGTCAGTACACTTATGTTTAGTCACACACACACACAGAAGCACCTTGGGATTCAGTGTCTTGCCCAAGGACATTTTGACATGTGGACGAGAGGAGCTGGGAATCAAACTGATGACCCTGTGGATGACTTGCTTAGCTTCCTGAGCCACAGCCTCTCAGTAGTGTCACTGACTTCTGGATTTTTGTTAAAATGGTGAATTATTCTCTGTTTAAACATTTGATATGTTTTCTTGTGCTTTATGAAATTTACAAATCATATACTGAACACCATTCAGGTTTCTCAGGCTGCTGCAGAACTGAAGACCTTCTGTTTGCAGAATGCCCTCAAAGACCCTCTCCTCACTGGGGTGCCCTCAAGTGATAACCCTTTCAGGCCTCCCAAGTCATGTGTCCTCCTCTAAGTTGTGAGTGTTAGTCTCTTCTCTTTGCCTGAATGATCTCTTCCTCTGATACCTTTTGTGCTGTACCTCTTGCAACAAAGACGCTGCTGTCTTATAGAGCACAGGACTCATTTCTTCAAGCACTATTTTATTTGTTTTGTCTTTTAGGGGCAATGAAGGAGTGCAAAATACTTGAACTGATGCCTGATCATTCCGATGTGGATTTGGGTCATGTCTGCCTCCGACGATAAAGAACACACACACACACGTATGTGTCTTTTATACTTACTGACACATACTACATCCCCTTCAGACTCTTTCCCAAACCTTGAAACATCACAACTACCCAGCCCTAACGTAAACCTAAAAAAGAAGACCAAACAAAATGTCCTCACAGTGGTTTTAGTGAATGAAATGTCCACACAGTGACATAAAGACATGTACACACACACACATGCTGCCAGAATTCAGCTGAGAAATGTAATGATGCATTGTAGCTTTTTAGTGTGTCTCTGCGCATTAATAATGCAAGCCGCTGGTTTTGTGTTTTGCTTTTGACTGGGTTCACATTTCAGGTTTTAGGATCTATGCTGTAGTAGGTTCACACATGTTTCGTTTAATGGCCATATCCAGTTTTTGTGACTGCCAAATTTAGTGTATATAACAAAACAACTGTTTGGTAGGAGAAAAGAGAAAGTATGGAAACCTCTGTAAGTTGAAGAGCTGATCACAGCGTGAACACATGGTCCAATTTACACAGTTCACAAATGTCTCTCATCGCATGTGCAATGCAATTATTCACCATTAAAAGATAACATGTGTTTATTTGAGTCATCTGTGACTGAAGCGGCCTTCTTAGATTTTAAATAAATACTAAGCAGATTATCAAAACCATACCTCGATTATGGGACTGATTTTTCCTGGTGCAAATGTGTTTCTGACTTTCTGCTGAAATCTTTTAAGATAGAATTCCAAGTATTTCAGTTATCAAAGTTGTCATTGTCTGGTCTGACATATACATACAGTGGTGTAAAAAACTTCCCTCCTGATTACTTCTTTTTTGTGTGTATCTCTAACTAAACAGAATCTAACAGAAAACAAAGTCAAGCTGAGGAAACACTAAATACATGTTGAAATGATTGTTGCACAGTATTTGTTGAAGTACAAAGTTTATCCAGTACCTAAATCCATCCTTCCATTACTCTAACTGCTGGTCCTCTCAAGGGTCACAGGAGCACTGGAGCCAGTCCTAGCTGACACATTGGACAGGTCGCCAGTCTATCACAGGGCTGATATATAGAGACAAACATTCATACTCACATTCAGACCTATGAGCTATTTAGAATCACCAATTAAGACTGATGTTCTCCTTCAAGATTCTCTGGTAGAGAGCAGGATTCATGTTTCCTTAAATTATGGAAAGTTACCCTGTCCCCGAAGCAGCAAAGCATCCCCACAACATTACACTGCCTCCTCCATGCTTGGTGTGGGAATGATGTAGTTTTTGTGGAATTCTGTGTTTTCTTTACACCACATGTAACAGGAAAACATCTTCTTAACAGTTCAACTCATCAATAATATCACACATTACATAAACACCGCAATGATTTTATTCCGTTTTGGTCATTTGCAAATCTGCCTCCACCCACATATAATAGATGTAAATGACATGTGGTGCTCACATCATTGAAAATAATAATAATACTAATAATAAAACGTGACATAAGATAAACAGGAATGAATGACTATATTTTGGGAAATAAATGTCACATTTATAAAATGAGCTTCTGGATTGTATGAAGTCATGGTGTATGCATCCAGTGTTGACACAATACCCGCTGTGAGCAGCTGGGTGGCGCTGTTGCAGCGGCTTAACACGACGATGCCCAGTGTGCCTCCAGCAGAGAAGTGCGTGGTTGGATGCGAGCGCCACCGACCCGACTCTACTTCCAGATCGAAGATGGCGGTCTCGGTGTTCAGCGGCGTGCGGCTCCTCTCGATCGGTGACGCCAACGGAGACATACAGCGGCACTCGGAGCAGCAGCCCCTGCGGTTAGAAGTCAAAATCACACAAGATGCTGCCCTCATCAATCTCTCCAATGGTGAGTTGACCCTTTTCCGCAGCTGCTTCTCGGATGGTCGGCCTGTCTTAACTACCAGTGCTAATGCTATGCAGTGCTAACGCGCATACAGCTAATGTGGCCATACGTAGGGCTAGCTGCCGAGAAGCTAACCCGTCTTGAGAAACTACGTCGCTTCCCCCTGCTCGTCACGAGGGAGCCCTTAAAACTCTACATTTTCCATCGTCCTGTGAGCTCTACAGGCTTGTTAACTCCATGCTCTCGGCTCCTACACGAGTTCACGGCTTAGGAGACCCCGACCAAAATACAACGTTTAACGTAGCTCAGTTAGTCCCGTCATTAAGCGGGGCAGCTAAGTAATAGGTAGTTTAATGCTAGTCAAACAATGCCACTAGCTTACTTCCATCAAAGATGCGCCAACGTCAACGTGCTTCAGTAGCGCTCGCAGCTAATGTATTATTCTCTTCACTAACATTAACGTTTAATGAAACACATAAACATGCCCAGTGGCTTTGAATGTGAACTTATTCTGTTCGGGCCTCCCAAGAGACCCGGGTAATGTTACGTTGCTGTTTAGCTCGTGGATTAGCTTCTGTGAATTGTTGTGGAGCCACGAGCGGAGGGCATCACTCTTGACCCGCCGCCGTACGCTGCGGTCCATGCGGATACCGCTACTAACTCTATCGCTGAATTTAGCCACAAGCCGGTTCCGTCACAGAGCCGTAAACATAAACTTTTAAACCATTTGCTTTTTTGGTGGGAAATGTTGGGTGTCATTAGGTGGCTTAGCTTAGCGAGACCGGGCCCTCATTACGTATGCATACATCTTTGTCCTCATTGGAACAATAGCCGGGTCCCCGCCGCTTTCTTCCCCGCTGTGGGGACGCACCATCAGAGCAGCTCAGCTCCTCCACCGCTTTCATTCAGCGGAGCGTCCCGCTGAAAAGATCCCGCCGCGCTGCCGCCTTCTGCTGCGCTGCTCACGTTTAAGAGAAGCACAAGGAATTCATTGTGGTTCACTGAGCAACTCTCCGGCAAGTCTTAGTGTGCTGCACCGAGAGAATCTGCCCCACACATTTCAGCAAAGGCGGTGTTTAATTAATGTTAATTCCATTATTTATCTGGATGATAGGTCAGAAAGAAACCTTTGCTGTTGTGTGTTTATGTGCTGTCTGCAAGAGAGAAGTGCAGCAGAGTGAGGAACAGTATCTGGAAGTTTGAGTGTTATTCCTCAGCTGCTATCAAGCTAAATAATCCTGTTTACTCCCATCTGGCTCTTCAGGTTGACTTGGTAATCCTGTGTGAAGTTATCTTGTGCTTGTTAAATGAGGCATTTCCAGTGAATGTGTGTTGAGCAGAGTGATGTTGCTGCATCACTGATGAGGGTCTTTACCAATCAACATATGCATTTATACACTTTTCAAATGATTATCAAAAGCCTTCTGTGAAAAGTAACTTTTAATGCATGAGCAAGAAGTCTTCCTTTTAATGTTACTTTAAAACTAATTTGCCCTGGCTCCAATTCTCTAAACAGAATCTTGAGTTTGGCTTTCTGCTTACAATATCTCACAATATGAATGTATTATTTCTAAATGTACAAATTTTATATCAAATGTTCATTTTTTATCATGTGTTACATCCATTTAATCTCATTACCTGTATTTATAGAACAGGTGCAGTATTTCCAGCATTATGTGTTGCATATAGAACAAATGTCTTTGTATACATACATTCAACTATTGCTGTAATGTGTAATGGCAAGAACTGCTCAGCGAAGAAAAACAAAAGTCCATCACTTTAAGTCACATCAGTGACATAAACATAAAGTACATAAAGTTTGAGAGGCATTTTCTGTTCCTGCAACAAACGGGACAATCCCCAGAGTTAACAAAGTGGTCTGGCACGGAGGAGGTGTATACCTGAAATGCTTTGCTGCACATCACCCCAGTATAGAGCAGTCAGTGGAAGCACTGACAGACACAGTAGGTGTTTTTAACTCCATAATGCAGCATTTCTCATTTTCACAGTTGATGATGAGTGCTGGTAGTGGGGCGTGTTGGGTACAGGTGACAGAGAACACAGAGGGTGTTTGGCAGCGCTGCTTTGTGTGCCTAGTGTCCTGACAGTACAGTCGTGTGTTCACTAAAGAAAACAAATGAACATCACAGTTGGCCATTTATTCCCATTTAAAAATCTATCAGTGTTCTGTCCTCCAGTGTAATAAAAAGATGTTTGCTAGTCAGTTTGACAATCATTTCATCATTTATTACGCTTGAGATGAATTTCACAGTTCATATCAGAGGTGTAATGGTTTTGAAACTGAAACAGTGACACACACGTCCATGGTTTCTTGTTTCACTTCTGAAAGACAGAACGGTGACATTGTCTTAGAAGCACAGATAGAAAAACACCACATTTTCTCTCACTATGGATATATTACTGGACTGTTTATGAAGTGAAATTAAACCTGCTAGAAGGATGATTATAAAATTTGGCTTCAGTTCACTGCCTCACCATCTGTCGACAACTTTTCCAGTCTCCAAATGTTTGTACACAAGGGGTCAGAGTTTCTGTACAGCTACACACATTCTCTTCATTGCAAGGGAAACGTGTCTCGGACCACGGTGCAGACCAAATAACCGTAATCTGGTAAGGCTAAAAAAGGTGGTCTCAGTCTGGATCCTAGTGAACAATAGTTCAGCTTGTTGCTGGTGTGAAAACAGTTTTTGGGCCAGTTATAGAAAGTTGATGGAGGCTATTGTCAACCCTCTTAAACAACAGAGAAATAATAAAGAACTGGAAAAAGAAGTAAAAAGGGACTGTGGGAGGACAAAGGGAGAGGAGGAGGGGTGACATATGTCAAGACAGGATATAATGCATTTTGTTAACTTTAAGCATTTTGAGGCTACAGTTTTTGTTGTGTGGTAGCTAATACGGTAGTGGAAGATGTTTTCACTAGACAGGTGTCAAACTCAAGGCCTGTGGGCCAAATCCAGCCCGCCCCCCCATTTTATGTGGCCCGTGAGAGCTCCTAAAAAATAATTTAGCCTTCCTTTATTTCCAGTGTCCCATACTTACACAAACCAACTGTATTGTTGTATTTTTAACACTGAATCCCTGTGTTTTTGACAGCTTCCTCCTTTAATAATCACCTCTTTAAATACTATGTTTGAATATACTGCAGAACTGTTATTTCCACTCTGCTCTGGCACTGCAGCATGAACTGTCTGTGGCACACGGTCCTCATCAGAGATCGACATGGAGATTTGCAAAGAAATACTTAGTGGTTCATCCTTTTTAAAAGATCTGCTCTGATGTTAGCAAACCGGGTGCAGCGAGAGTCACATGATGTTTGACAATTTTTGTGGTTCATATTTTGCTGCCCCTGCCAAAGTGCAGCTATAGGCAATTGCCTCCTTTGCCTATATGGACGTGTCGGCCACTGCATATAGTCACAGTTACCAGTGGCCCTTTAAGAGCAGCCCTAATGCTGATGTGGCCCGGGATGAAATTGAGTTTGACACCCCAGGACTAGAGCTACAATGAGAGTGAAGAAAACCAAAGCCTCAGCAAAGTGCTTTAATAAAAAACAGTGTCTACTAAAATGGTTGCTAGCCTGGGAAACAGATTCTCCGCCTGTGTTCCGTGAACACACCACCAGCACCACCAGTGGAAAAAGAACTCATAAAAGTTTCCTGTGGGCAGCCTGGGAGCAGTCCTGCAGGCACTACACGAAATGCATTCTGGTTGTTGTTGTTTCTCTGGCAATAAAAGTAATTTCACATTTACTACAAGGAAACTTTTAAGGGGTGAACTTCACTTTTAATTTGTGCTGATAAATAAATCACCTGCCAGTTGTCCTGAATCATCTGTTCACATTGATTTATGTTCTCATACTGTTAAATCATGTCTTGTCACTTCCTCAACAGTAGAAGTGGTTAAGAAGAGAGCTGAAGTGTGCAGCTGGCTACTTTTTATCCATTAAAAGAAGCTACATTAGTTTAAACTGCATTAAATCAAAAGTGGGCCTGCTGCAAGACCAGGATGTTTTTCCAGCCTGGAGAAGTGTTTGTGTAGGCCAGTATTACAGATGTAGGCTGATTCTGTGAGGCTAAAATAAGTTATGTTATTCATAGATAAAAACTCTTATCCAATACTTTTATTTGCCTGCAATAAATATGTATCTGACACTCTGATATAACAGCTGTATCTCTTTGAATTTGTCACCTGGTTAAAGAATATGGAATATTAAGTTTTCTAGCTTAATTTTTTTATATAAATGAAAACAGTAACTGTGAGAATGTGACTTCTGAAACTGGCACGACAGGATCCTCTAGAGTAAGGATGCATTAGTACGCTTGATTTTCCAGAGCTACATTAAATCTGTCGATTTAACCAGTAAACGTGGCATTGGCACTCGTAAAAAATGAGAACATAATTCATGGCATTGATTTTTGTGACACCTCAGTCAGGGTGCAGGAGGTGCATTAACAACAGAATGGTTGGAGCTGGTGCAGTCTACTGTGTTCCTGCTGGTCTGTGTACACATGGAAAGCCATGCAAATGTAGATGTAAATCCTGAAACAGGGAAAAACCCTACTGTTGTCACCAACAGGCATTAAATAATCTCACCTAGATATGTGCAGGATATTTTAAAAAGACAAACACCCAATGGTTGATTATTGCTTTCTGTTAATTTGCTACTTTTCCAGCTCTCAGCAGCAGATAAGCAGTAACTGTGGATACTTCTCTACAGTGTGTGAGCAGTGGAGGGAGATAAAGAGGCTTAGGCTGCATTGTGCTCGGCTCTCCCACACACGAGCAGTTCAGGTTGTGTTAGATCTGAAGCTGAAGTGTTAGGCCAAATGTGTGAATAACTGCATGAAAACTTGTCTTGTATTTAATTGAGAAGGCAGAAAAAGTTCAGACACTATGTAAAGATCAGGAGTGTATCAGTTTTCAAACTCCATCTCTGTACTAACTTTCAGTGGTCCACATCACCAATGTAGTCAAGTGTTGCTGTCAAGCGTCATCTCATCATTGAATTTATCCAATACAAAGTCAAATAGAAGTGGCATACAGCACACAGTCTTATGGAAGTTCCACTGCTAGTATGCAAGTATATGTCATGTCCTAACCACTCCCATTCCCTCCCTTTTTTTCCAGGAGAGGAGGCGAGTATGTTCAAGTGTTCCGTTACCAGAGAGACGGAGTGCAGCCGCGTGGGGAAGCAGTCGTTCATCATCACACTGGGCTGCAACAGTGTCCTGCTACAGTTTTCCTCCCCTGCAGGTACATAGAAAAGGCCGCAAAACAATTAGAACGTAACACACACACAACATAATGTATGAATCAGAGTTTGATCCAACAACTCTGTCTGCTCACACGTCTTTATTTCTCTCATCATTAATGGAGAACATGGTAAGTACAGTAAACGTGTGTGTTCCTCGCTGATGCTCACTTTTACATGCACCACTCTAGCACCAGTCTTTTTAAAAGCTCGGTGAGAGTCGGTGTGCCAGAGTTTGTTATGTAAGCAGTGGGCATGTGTTTCCCACACACTTCAACTTCAATAGAGTGTGCAGCAGGTTTAATGAGTCTCCCCTCACCCTTAGATACACTGACACCATATTACCTCCCCAGTCAATGAACTGACCGTTTCCCTCCTCTGAATATGTGTACATGGTCACCACCTCACAATTATAGCCAGTGTAGCTGCCTGAAAATGCATGACTGAAGTTAAAAATGGAAGGACAAACGGCGCCAGGAAACAAATGCAGACATCACAAGCTTCACTCTTCTTCGTCGCTACATTGAATTGCTAGATGCGGATCATCCTCAGCACAGGAACACATTTAACAAACTTCAGTGGAAACAAACGCTATCAGTAATTACTTCACAAAAGACGTGCCAATTTAAGTGGTTAAGAGAGGTGGTTTCAGGATGCTGGGGTAGAGTGAGATGGAAGCAGATCCACTGTGGCGACCCCTAAAGGGAGCAGCTGAAAGAAGAAGAAGAGAGGTAGTTTCAAATAAGTTTTGCATAGACAGATACATTTAAGATCCTTTTACAGGGTCCGGTGTTCAAAACGAGTCTCCTTAAAATGTTGCCCGGAGAAGGCATTTCCTCACAGTGGGCGATGAGCGAGAAGTGATGTCCTCCTGTGTGATATCCAGTATCTCTTGTTTTAGAAATTGCAAATCATGTATTTTGATAACAAACAATGCAGAGTCCATCTCATTATAAACAGTAACATTTGAATAATTGATTAATTAAAAACGATATGAAGAAGTAACTATACATTGTGGTGTATCCACATAAAGATATAAAATAACTTATTTGCCACTTACTCTCCTACCATTGACATTTTACCTCCCAGCTACTTAGTGAGGTAATACACACTTGCTTACATGGCCCAAAACAATAAAGCCTGTTACTTGACCTGGTACTTTCTGACTGGCTCATACTGAAAGAGTTGTTCTGGGTTCCACTATGACGTAATGTAATTGTTGTTGTTTGCATGTCTGTGTTCTGCTTCAGACTTTCAGTTCTTTTATAATCTCCTGAAGAACAGCCGTGGGCATGGTAGTGAGCACTCAGTCTTCAGTGACAGAACAGAGGAGTCCTCTGCTGTACAGTACTTCCAGGTGAGACACAGACACACACGCACCTCTGCTCAGACGTGATGTTGAAAATGTTTTAAGCATCTTTGTTTAATCGTGTAATGACAAGTAGGAGTCCTGTCTGCTGTTGGCCATTAATAACAACCACCATGCTGCCAGCTAAGCTTTCATAAAGAATATTCAAAAGACATTTTGGAACATTGTAAGTTGCTTTTGTAACGAAATGACTGCAAATCACTTCCATGAGGCATTAAATATTTTTTTCTCTAGCAACAGGATACAGATGTGCCCTGCACATGACATGTCCTGTGTTCTCCTATGAGAAAATATTTAGTAACCTAAAGGAAGAAGTTTAAATTTTAGTTTCTGCCTGTACATACTAACTGACATGTGGTGTTTCTGTACTTGAATAGGTGGAGAACTAATTTGCATAAATCATAACAGTTGAGATAATTTCTTCTAAAACTGTATTTACATAAAGCAGAAAAGTCACCATTGTGATGCAGGTGTCACACAGCCTTAGCTTTCTGCCTAATTTGTTCTGTTTTTTCACTAATGTGGACTCACAATCTCCTATCATGGAGTTTTCTTCTTTTATTAATAAGAATTATTCTGGGCAGATTTGAAAATCACGTTGACCTTATTTCTGACTTAAGCTCAGCGTTACATCTTACTTATTGAAATATCCATATATTTGCATGTGTCCTTGCTGGTTAACTTGTACAACATGTAACACAAATGAACAAATTGCATAAGTGTGTGTTGATATTTGTTCTTGTCTCTGCAGTTTTATGGCTACCTCTCTCAGCAACAGAACATGATGCAGGACTATGTTCGGACAGGGACTTACCAGCGAGCTATTCTCCAAAACCACACTGACTTTAAGGACAAGGTGATCTTATAATAATGTGGATGCCTCGATTAATGATGGCTGTGCTACGTTAGGCTTGAAATGAATTCTCCTGGGCTGCGAGTGTTAGTTACCACAGAAATCAGCTAACATTACTCTTCCTAGTTCCCCAATATCTGATTAATGTCAGGTGGATGTGACAACCCTTCAGACACACATTTAAAACCACAAGAGACAATATTAAACCTTACCTCATTTGAAGTGTGCACTAGCACACATAGCAGCATATGTAATGATTATCTCAGTCCAACCTTTGCGTCCTATCGCATTTAACCACAATAGTCTTGACTCCTTTGATTCTGACACCCAGCAATACAACAAGATGATATTTTTAGTAGGTGATGTAGCGCAATGTGACTCATGTTTGCTTCCAGCTTACACTGTGACGTTATCATGATGTAAAAGGGTCTCTGACCAGTGACTGATTAGTGCCAGACTTTTTATTTAACACTTCATGTTTTACTGGATCTGATTATCTGTTAATGATGGAATGTGTCAGTCAAACCATATATAAGCTCTGCTCAATGTTGGTTTGGAAATGTATCTATAATATTTGCGGTGATGTTACGTTTTCTGTTGCCTTTTCACCAGGTGGTGCTGGATGTCGGTTGTGGCTCGGGAATCCTCTCTTTCTTTGCAGCTCAAGCTGGAGCCAGGAAGGTCTACGCTGTGGAGGCCAGCACCATGGCACAGCATGCAGAGGTCCACACGCACACTTAGATTAATGATAACATCAGTGAGCTGATGCTGATTCGTTTTGAAGCTCTTGATTCTTACCAGGGGAAGCCCTAGTAACGCTGCACTCGTCCCTACAGGTGCTGGTGAACAGTAACCGTTTAGCGGAGCGTGTGGTTGTCATCCCGGGGAAGGTAGAGGAGGTGACGCTGCCGGAGCAGGTTGACATCATCATCTCAGAGCCAATGGGCTACATGTTGTTCAACGAGCGCATGCTGGAGAGCTACCTGCATGCCAAGAAGTTCCTCAAACCCAATGGTGAGGAAGTCTGAGGCACACAAGAAAAGGGGAAATGTTAAATAGTAGAATGAGTGGGAGGCTGCTGAAGGCCATGGATACAGTAGCAAGAGAAACAACAGCTGTGCTCCAGACAACTTTTACATTTGATCTTAGATATGACCTAATTAAATAACAGTGTGTATGTGCAGCAGAGATGGGGACTCGAGTTTGTGACTTAGTCCCACTTAAGTTGCTCACAGAGAGTTGAGACTTTACTTGGACTTTGGATTTGAGACTTGTGAACCACCTTTATTTCTAATAACTTATTCAAAGAGTTTTGTCGCCCCAGTTGACATCTGCAGCTTGATGGTTCTATAGGCAGTGCTATTAAGATGCTGTGAAAGTCTCATCAGTATAATTAAAGACATATTCTGCTAAATGAGAATCGCATACAGACAATAATCAGGTTTGCTGATAATTGTCTGTATGTGTTGATATAGTGCTGTTACAGTACCATTGTTATAACAATGGCTCAAATCAATCAGACTTTTATTTTTTAAGCGCCTTTCAAATTAAAAAACACAAGGTGCTGTACATTAAAAACTAAAACAGAAAAATAAGAAGTAACAACAGAATTTAAGTATAAGCAAGTGTAAAAGGTATATTTTCAGTTGCTTCAAAAAAAAAACACAAGATGCTGTACGTTAAAAACTAAAACTGAGTAAAACAAAGTAAAAAGTAACAGTAGAAATTTAAATAAAAGCAAGTTTAAAAAGATAGGTTTTCAGTTGCTTCATAAAAATCTCAACTGAATTTACTTCTCTCAAACTCTGCGGAAGAGAGTTCCAAAGGCCAGGG